>OZ018302.1:14828993-15205270 GCA_963969485.1 Nomada goodeniana
TTGAAATACGGAGATACGTACGGTCGGTACACGCAGCAACGTGTAATTTAATGATACGCCGTTCTAATTAATTGCACTTTGTCTTTCTGTCTGGCTCGCCGATTTAATGCAACGGCGCAGAATCTACTCCACGCATCTACTGTTGATTATTTTGTGCAATGACGCTTTTAGAGGTGTTACTGGCTTTGCGCGTCTTGGGATAGAAATCTCCTAGTGATATAGAAAGCGTTACTTTAGCGATGTACTTAATGCAATATGAAATACAAGTTTACGCCTCCGCGATTTCCGCTTGAAACTTTCGATAGAACTAGTTTGAGATTTTTCTGTATGGGAGATCTTCAAAGATCTTCAACTTTTAATTTCCTTCGTTTGCACGAGTGTTGCCGAAATATTGCTGGTACAATAAATGATTAGTATTGATTACTGTGCATCTAGATAGGTGACGCGTTATTCTTAATTCTGTATACGTCTAGTTATTTTTCGTCGAGCTATTCTTATGGCACTCGTTTGATATCCGTCGTGTACCGTAATTTGAAATGCTTCCAAGTAAGACATTTTCGGTAAACCGATTGATTCAGTTGCTAATAAGAAAAGAAGAGCAGCAATTTCATTCTCTCGCCTTCGATCCCAAAAGGGAACCGCATCGACTCGGTACACGCGTTCGTTTCTATCGATATACGGGAATGCGTTATACGGTTTCAGCGTTTCTCGCATTTACAAGGACCTACCACATTCCCGCGATAGAGTTGCTCCAGCTGCACGGACCACACAACGGCCGCGATAATAATTCCTGTATTGGATAATAGGTCGATTTAGCAAAAGGACCTGCCACCCAAGCAACGCCGCCACAATAGCGTAATAGATAAACCGATACAAAATGATAACGCGGAGCGGGCCGCAATAATTTAACCTCCCTTTATAGTAGCGCAACTGGGCGCCGTTCATTACTATCGTCCCGTTTATCTTGGCACGCCCAGGAGACACAGGGAACGAGGAAACTTATCTGAACTTATCGTTTCCGAGACGCGGCCGTGGCTACCACCAATGGAAAAGATCCCCTCTATCTCGCGGCCGGGAGAATTCTTTCCGTTTGCGCGACGTTTCCTTCGTCGCTTCCGCGCGCGTTCGCAATTGAATCCTTCGCACGGCGAATCTTTTAACCGGGGCCGAATTTATGCGCGTTCCGCGTTTATTGTCGCATTTTCAGGCGGACGGCGGCAAACGAGCCGCGGGTATTCGCGTCAACCGCGTTTTCACATCGCGAACGGGCGATAACGTATTTGAGGCCGCTCGTATTTTAATCCGTCGGTATTTCTATCGCGGATTGATCAACCGCGTACGCGCGTATATTTCACACGTTTACTCGGGTCTCTGCCGGTCGACGTTCAAATGGAATTTCGATGTTCCGTCGATGTACCTGCTCGTAAACAGCCACGATCTGCTCGACGAATGGAAGGTGGACGTCGTATTCGTCAGGTATCGCTGATCGCACGAAACTGTCCAGCCGATGATCCGATTGAATAGATTAAGCTCGATTGTCGATCGTTGAAAATAAATCGCGCACGCGGGACCGACACTGTGTCTTATTGTTAGTTACGTATCGATGATAAAATTCTTGATCGCGTAAAATCGACGACACTGTCGTGGTATGTCGCGATGATGTAAATTAGCGTAGTTTTTATTTCTCATAAATTATTGAAATAGCGCCAGGATCGTGCTAAGTTATGGTTAGCGTTTACCGCGAAGTGGCGTTAAACGAATTGGCAATGAATATGTTTAATGTGGTGGGCGTTGGTATTTTGTTGGCAACACGATGATTGTTTTGTGCCAATTTAATGTTTTAATGTGTTATATTACGTGGGCGTTGCAGCCTGGCTTCTGTTAGGCTTAAAAAACGCGTCCGTCGGTAACCATTCCTTAGAGTTCACTGGATATATTTCGGTAATTACTGGATAAATATTCTACTGTAATGTGTCTGAAATATTTTGTTGATATTTATCACTATTTACATATATATTTTACAACCCCCGGAATTCGGATTCCTAAAATATTTTTTAACGAGTACGTTATACTGCTAACACTACTTTCGATAATTTTCTCATTATTTGGCGAATATTTTATATTTGGTAATTATTTGGCGTATATATATATCTATAGAAATTCCAAAACATGAGAAAAATGCTAGGCAAAGCATAAGAAAGTGTACTCATAAGAATTATGTTCCATCGTTGCATTTTCATGCGACGAGGACGGATTCGGTAATATTTTGCGTTTTATACAATGCATGAACAATAAATAAAGGTATTTGCTTGTCATTTATGAGCGTAGGTCGACGTGATCCTTCCCGTGCAAGATGGTGTTCATAATGCATTCATCGTGCAGCCAAGGCGTGCGCCATCGAAGATGAAAATAACTGGCTACCACGACAATAGATAAACTTTATTTATTTATCGGCGAATAAATCAAGCCGATATTATTCCGCAGCTTACCAACGATCGCGAGTCACTTGCCATTCCTTCGAATATCCTACCAATAAAATTGCCAGTTTTATGCTTCAATGACATCTTTTGAATATTGTAGCCGCGCCATTTGGTGCACTACTATAGGAGCAATATTAATTAACAGCGGTTTGTGCGACGATGAAAGTTTTTATATCTCAATTAAAGACTTTACGACATGATCAAGTATTGCCATTCTAGTTAAATTTCATCGTTCGCTATGAATGCAAGTAGGCATTATGAATATATGAATACGGCAATACCCATTCTAAACATTACTTCAAGTACAACAGCCATCCCCATAATGTGGAAGTTACCGTCCAGGTTACGCGAATAACACCTCATCAAAATTCCAGAGCTGTAAGCGCTATAAATGCTGGCAAAAACGTTTAATAAATGGTAAACGCGATATACGCGCAATACTTTAAAAAGTGCGAGAAAAACCACGCAAAGTATTCACGCAGGGAAAGGAAATTCTGTTCCCCGAAAAAATTCGACTCGCCCCAAATTCTTTTTGTGCACAGTGCATTTGTCACCTCCGCCACACTTACAGGCAACACGTTGTGTGGCGATCATTTGTACGTATCGTCCTCTTCTCTTGCAAGGCACAAATTTTGAATCGACGGGAAAATTACTCATCATACGAATCACGAATTAAGCAGCTGTTTGTTTGTACACTTAATATAATAACCACTGTGTAGTCAACGCAATTCATTACCTTCCACATAGGAACCACATCCAAAACCATTGTCGAAACCAAAGATGGCACTGTATCTCGTTTAGTTAGAACAAATGGACCAGCTTGAGTAGATCTCGCACAGAGAGTTGTCACAAAACCGAATCCAATTATCTACAAATTAGCCTCGAGACATTGTAGGCAAACGGTGCGAGGTTTTTTCCCCAAAAGTGGTCGAAATATTACCCAGACTTACCCCGTATGTAAATTATAACCAGCGGATGCAATTCCAATTCAAGATACACTAGCGTTTCATTGAAGAAGCCTAGCCTGGACGCTTTATGTGAGCTTGCACAACGTTGCTGCCTATGTTTGTTCAGTGTACATTCCAACTGACTCAACATTCCATTGCTATCGTTACACCGAGCGGTATGCGGGCCAAACGAAAAGCTCGCTAGCGTATGCTTTCATTTTGCGCAATAACTCGCCGAGGGAGTCGATTCATCACGATGAATTCGATCAGCACCCGTCCCATACGTGGCGGTGGTACGATGGTTTGTGAGTTTGCACACCTAGCCAGCGTCGTTATCGGTATCATTACAAGAGCCGTAGGTGGCCGATGGGGCCATCCAGATCTAGGAATCGAACGACAGGAATTCTCCTCGCCTCCGTTTCTTACGATCGACCCGGCAACCTCCCGCAATCCATCATTCCTTAGACGCGTGCAATCATCAATGGCCCCGGTACACTCCGATATCTTTGCTCTTATTTCCTCCACTTTCTCCCCCCACCCTCTCTGTCTCCCCGGCTTTCCCAGGTACACGTTCATTTCGTTGCTAGGTCATTTTCAAATCGTCTCATTTCCGTTCTGTAACAACACCGGGGATCGTCGTATCGTTCTTGCCGCACAAGACTGCGGGTTCTTCAGCCTCCTTTAACTGCCCCCCCCCCCCCTGTTACCCGGAAGGTATCGCGATCACAAAACGGACGGAACACGCGATTCGATCGTAGCATTACCGGGCGTGCCGGGAATATTTTTACGCGCCGCGCTAATGTATACGTAACTTCGAGTTGCACAGATGCGTGCCTAGGACGGGTCTGGACGTATTCTCGTATTCGTTTCGGTGGCCGCGCGCGCCTCGTCGCTTGCCCGGTTTAATGGGCAGCCCTCGTTTATCCGCGTTTCTCGGCTCTTCGATAATCTCAGGGAAGCACGGCGTCCGGGCCCACGTTGGAACGCCGATCGCGAGAGATCCCAGGTATAGCGGCACGGCTAGATAAAGCAATAAAGCGGTAGCGGGCCGAGAGCGAATTTCAGACGAGGGCGGTGTTTATCTCGCGTTAGCTCGCTCCACGTGAATATCCTCTTCCTGGCTGCACCGGCGAGGAGGTTGTTGTCACGCTAAATCGTTCGCGGGACGCTCGCGGACCGGGACGAGGGACGGGGCTGGCTCGGAAGAAGATCGCCTTGAAAGTTTTGCATGCGGGGGTACAGGAACCGGGAACCAGGAACCAGGAACCTGGGCAACCAGAGACCGGCTTGACTGGTCCCCCCTGCTCCGTTCCGTGTATGTGTAGCCGGGCAGGTACACGTAATACATCAACCGGTCGAAATGCATGTGCTCGCCTCACTTACGTAATGTTCTGGGAGTGGCGTGTGTACCGCCTATTCGAGCTCAGCTCAGGACGATATTGTTTCAGGGAAAGATTCGTGGTGTTGCTTTTCGATTAACCGCGACAAAGTTGCATGTCGATCGTTTGGTCGGACCGGTTCGCCGAACACGTGGGTCCCGTGTCGATTGCAGCGAGTAACATGTTTTAATCGGGCAACGACGCGTTAGGATTGAATTTCTTGGTCGGATATGCAAATGCTCGTAAAAGTTCTTTGCTGCCCCAGCTGACGCTGCCGATGGTTATTCGCGATTTCAAATTTCAATACCTGGCGTGCTTTCGTGAGAGCATTTGGGTCGGCATTTTGAACAGCCCGCGTGTCGTAATTGCAGTACGTCCACTGTGATTGATAGTTATTTTGGCGACTCCATGGAAGTTCGGGTCGCGCTCTTCGGTCTATAAATGTTTGTCAGTCGATTAATTTGCTACGCTATTCGCTTATCTTTATTTTAATATTATTCGACAATTTTTCCGAGATACGGTACATGAATTCAATGTTTCCCGTTAATTCTTTGGTGCGCGGAGATAGTTGTCGGCTCGTAAAGTCTCGATACACGAGCGAACTCCGATAGAATCGATATTGGTAAAAGGATACTATTTTCGCATGGGTACTGAAACAAATCTGTTGCTCGGCTAACTTTCTCGGCGGAATATTATTTCTTATAGAATTATCTACCTATAATAACTGTAATAGATTTTTGTATTATATCGCGGTACTTCCTGCGACTTCGCTTGTACATTCGCAATCAAATTAACAGTAATTCGTTCCTGTCTCTCGTTCTTCAATGATGGATCGGTACCAAATATTTTTATGCACAATTCAAGATTGAAAAGTTACGTGCATTAGAGCGAAATGTTGAACCGACTGGTACAATCAACAACTTACATTTCCAGTACACATTCCTGATTATCATTGTCATAGATGACTTGAGTCGTAATTTAGCATCATTGCTTTTAATAAGAATGTTTAATGTCCGTAAGATAATGGTTACAAGGCGCTATTACGAATGTGATTGTGCATAGACCTTGCCATGCATTAACTGCGTTAGTTCGCAGAATTACGCCCATATATAAACCTGAAGAAACTTATAGAGACCAGTTAACGGTACGATTCTTCGAGCTGCTTGATAAATGAAGAACGGAGTATCTAATTATCTTAAAAGTCGAGAACTTTCCCGGTACAAGTCCGGTGTGAAGATTATATTCTCCTCTACGATCCTGATCATTAATTTCTATTAAAAACAAGAAAAAAATAGATTCAATGAAGCTCAATACATTTGCAATACATGTCCATTTAGTTATTATATCGTGCATCTCTCATGAAATATACTGGTTGATTATGAAAGTGTAATAACGTTGACAAAATTTGATTAGAAATTTATTAAATATAAAAGCAAGGAACGCGATCATATTCCTGCATTCCTTTTACGAAATGATTCAACCGTTGTCGTTAACTGTTGAATAGCTTGGTCATTTCACAGATATTATATTATATCGAATTGATTCACAAAAACGTTAAACAATTCTGAAAGAGTTATTCTTTTCAAAAGAATCGTCCTAATTTATCTCGCGGGACTTTCCGATCGTCTGAACGCGATTAAACTTGCCCTTTGGAAATAACAAATCGGCGAGCAAATGTGTAGCTGAGATTTGTTAAAACTGTTTCATAAATTTGTCAATGTATCGCAATTGAAATCGTGAAAGTATGCGTACCTAAAACGCGAGTTACCCGCCTCTGCGATTACAATGTAGCAAAATGCAGCGGTGGTTGCCCGTAATTGGTTTCTTTCCGAACAAAAAGACTTTTTCGCGTGTCAAACGGTAACATTGTCGTGGTACGTAAGCGAATTTATCGTTACCCCGCGCACACCGACGTAGGTGCCGTAAAGTAGGTCATATATCTTTGCTACTGCACAGTATGCTGATCCCCGGGTTCTTTCCGCCGTGGCCCTTTTATGATTTATCGCCCTTTGGAACTACCGACACGCTAATTAACCGGCGTCTTGCCTGTGTTTTTTGTCCCGATACAAGTCACGTGACCATAAACGTTGGGCTTTTCAGATAAAAAGTATGCGACCAGCGACAGGTACTAATAACTTTTACAGGTAGGCCGGTTTTGCTTGTTTTCTCCGCTTTTATTGCCCGTTGTCGCGTATTTTCAGAACGATCGTTCCCGGACGTAATGGGCGGCAATTTACACTGTTACCGAGAAATATGAAAATAACCGGCTGCGCCGCGCGACGTTCGATGTTCCGTGGAAAAACTCGCGGCACGGTATTATTGCTAATATTCATAGGTCCCCTCCGATTGACCGGCGAGCAGTGCATTTAAAATTAAATCGAAGATACTTCTCGCGTTCATCGGGCAATGCCACTAATTGTTACTTCCGTATTTAAATGCGGAAAGATGCCTCGTTCGAGGAGCCCGGCAATCGACACTCGGGTTGTCGCTTGCTCATGAATAAAACAGCAATATTCATGTCGAACGGAATCAAATATGGATGGACAGGTGCGGAGATGCTGACCGTGTCTCTCACTTATCTTAATTGTCAATTAAGTTTTGAGTCGCGTGTACCGGTCAACGACACGCCCACTCACCACGTAATCGTCATCCTCGTCTTCGTTGTATCCGTTTGCCGTTCACCATCTTCTTATCGTTGTCTTGTTGGATCGTTCCCTGTTTAGGCCGATGCCATGCCGATTACGTATTCTTGGACGTGTTAATTAGTCCGACACGCAATTAGTCCGGCGTTCTGCGCGTATTGGGGGCCACCTTGACTTCGATTTTGGGGGGTTCGTCAAATCGACTCCTCGTAGTCGCCTGTCGTGTATCCGCGGTTGCAATTTGTCCACTAAAGTGGCTCACGCGCTCCAAATAATTTTTATCGTGCAAAAACCGAACGCGCAGGAGATACGTATACGTAGTGCCGACGCGTAACTACGTCGGACGACAGGTCGCGACGGGGTGCACGTGTTTGCATTTAAAGCTTTGAAATGAGCAATTGTGAAATGGCAGTTTTTATGCGCGTCTGCATATATGCATGAGAATCCATTTGCATGCTAATGAGCTACTTTTTAATTACATTTGCGGCTGGATCCGCGAACGGTTTGAATTCTAGCGAATACTTTGTTCCGTCCTTTTTATTTTCCACAATGCACTGCTAATTTATGGTAATGAGTAGTGACATACGGGAAATTAAACCACTGTGCGCCCGTGCAACTTTGAAGTCACTTGCTCGACATTCATATTTCGTAAATGATACACAGCTGAAATAATTTGCAGAATTATTTTTCTGTTGCGCCGTTCTATGGTGGTCAATGTACATACTTATCGTGATCCGACGCCTATTGTTAATCAAGAAACGGAAGCATATCTCTTACGACAAATTATTTAAAACCTTATGGGTCGTATAAATCGTGGCAGAAAATTGTTCGGGAACCGTGATGAAAACATTGCTTCCCTCCCGTGTCGTTCGCCCGAATGACTCGTTTCAACGACACCTTGGATGCTAATTAAACGCGTGTCAAATATTTCTTCGCCGAAAGATATGTTTTTCGCGCAGATACTCGCCGGCGATATTTCTCGCATAAAAAGTGCACCGATCGACCGTAAGATTGCAAGAGACACCGGGTGTTGCGCGAATTTGAATTTTAACCGTGCTACGCGATCCCGAGGAATCGTGGATCACGGAGATTTATTACTGTCTACATTTCCATTATTCAGGCACAGTATTATTATTACGTAGACGGCTCGTTATGCTGCTCAAACGTATGTCACCAAAGGGACCTCTTTTTTTTCCTTTTTCTTTTCTTTTTTCTTTTTTTTTTTACCTCGCCGAGCATTCCTCTCTTTGTGTTCTCCATCTCGCTTCCCGGTCCCCCTTTACCTACCGCGATTCAAAGGTGTCGTGCTTAAAAGGAAGCGAAGAGTTGTCTTGAGGATCTCCTTACAATTCCCTCTACCCTCCGTCCCTCCCTTTGACTCCTCTCTTTAGCAGATTCCTCGGGCGTGTACCGAGAAATTCAATTCAACAAGGAATGTTCATTAAATTTTATACGCTGGCAGGCGGTATAAAAGTCACGTGCCGATCTTAAATATCCCTCGGACATCGTCGTCGTTGTCGTCGCTGTACCCGTTGCACGCCGGACATTTGCATATTGCGCCCGTGATTCGCATGTAAAGCACAATGCTCTTTTCGTGGAAAACGACGATACTCCGATTAATGATAGAAACTGCACCGTCGGGCGTCGCCCCTTTACCCGAAGGAAGGCGCGCAACCCAGAGACCGTGGTTCGTCGGGCGCGTCTCAATTAGAAACGAACGGAAAAGCGTCTCCGTCGCCGACGGTGAGCAACAAGATGGAACAAAAATCGCGGCGAGAAATCCGCAAGATCGGTGCGCGGCGACGAGCTCAGTCAAGTGTACCCGCACGTCGATACTGTACCCTTTGCATAATCCACCCTGCACCCTCGATACGGCGGCCTTAAAGGAGGTGCTTTTCAAGGTTATCCAGCTGCCTTCTTCTCATCCCGGCCGAAGAAGCAGCCGAGTGTCCTTCTCTCTGCCAGAGGGTTTCCATGCGGCAGTTGCTATGCCAACGAGACCAGCATTTCTCCCTCGTCTCGTTCGACCCTCACCCTCACTCTCTGTCCGCCTCGCGCCCCCGTCATCTCTGTTCCGCCGTCTCTTTCATGTCTCACCCCTGCGCGTCCCCTCCTAATGGAGGGATCGAGGGTGGCAAGTGCGCCCGTCGGAAGATCTTCAAAAGGAAGAAAACGCGATTTCACGAGCGCCATTCGTTCGGCCCCGAAACACTAGGTGGTACAGAACGAGAGAGAGAGAGAGAGAGAAAGGGAGAGAAAAGGAGAGAAGTAGAGGGAATCTGTGGAGCCTGTATGCCGCTACAGGGGGATGATAAAAGGTTTGGGGGTAGTATGTACAGGGGTCGAAGGTAGGGTTGGAAGAATACCCGCGGAGAATCGAAACGGTGTAGGACGGGCGTTGCTATGCCAACGAATTATCATTTTCGCCCTCGTGCACCCCAAAAAGGGAGTCGCACCCTCTCCGCCGCGTACCTGACTCCGCCCCTCATGCCCCGGTATGGATTTTTTCTCGGTCGGCACTCCACTTGAGTGCGGCGCGACGCCCGAATTTTTTTCTCCCTGCATCAGAGAATTTTCGACCCCCCCCCCCTCGAACCCCCTTGTGCCCACCCCCTCTATGTCGAGTGCGCCCAGCGACGACCTTTTGTCGCCGGTTTTTCGCCTCTCCTTTGTCGTTACGGACGGTTGGCACGGCGACGTCACTGTCGACGCCGTGCTGCTACTCGTCGTCGCCGGCGTCGCGACGCCTGGAGCCCCGTTGCCATCCGCGCCCACGGATCTCAAGGGGTTCAGCAGCTGCTCGGCTGATCTTTCGACGGCGCCAAGATCGTAATTCAAGATGAATCTTAAGCAGCCCGCGACGAAATACCCCGCGTTTTGTCATTGATGGGACGATTCGTTGGGGGGGTGGCGCGAAAGGGTGGAGGTTTTAGCGATCGCTGAATGCACTTAAGGCTGCTTCTTTCTTTTCTGCTTCTTGCCTGGATGATCGGGAGGATGAAATGGACCGGATGGACCTTGCCGTGCCAGCGGGCAGGGTCGATTCTATTTGAGTGTCTTCGAACGTGTTTAACGAATGAATTATAATTGATGCGTTCCACGATTTAAATAAATCGCCGGTGGCTTTTTTTTACCATTGCCATTGGAATGAAACAAATATGACGCTGTTTCAAAACCGTCTATTAAAAGCAGAATGAAATTGCTTGGGTGTTGAAAATGATTTAGATGGGATTGATCAAAGCGGAACTGCGGATGTTGATTTTTGTTCGACTTCGCAAATTTGTTTAAATTAAATTCGCTTTTCGACCACCTCTTTATTAATCCCTGAAATTGATGATCACGCGTCGAACTTATTTTTACTGAAAATCGCGGTCGAAATACTTGGGAGCTAACAGCAATTTGGGAATGACGAACGGCAGCCGCCGAATTTCTCCACGGCTGCACCGAATCAAGATAGTATATTGGAGTATTTATTGAAAATGCGCCAGACGAATAATGATATTATCACAGTCATACGAATTTCTCTTTCACTTGTTCGCTCTACGTACTTTGCGCGGGGCGGAATCAGAATCGAAGTCGTTGTTTCCAGACCAGTCCACAGAGATAATTAACAGCGTTAGAGTCTCGAAACGCACCAATTGGAAGGAACGATATTACACAGGAATGACTAAGTTCCTCCCTTGTTCTCTCTTGCTTCCACCCTCCACCCCTTTTTTTTTAATTTCTGCAAGGGAAATCCCGGCGGTACCGGCGGAATTCTATTCCGCGTCAGTAGAGCCGGCTTCGATTACGGCTAATTAATGAATGTTCTAACGAGAGCTCGTGCTCCGCAACGGGTGGCTCGACGAAAAGGGCGGCCGAGTGTTCTCGAGTTAATTTCTATGGGGATTTGAACGGATCGATACGAGCTTCCCGTGCCTGCGTGGGCGTGGGCTGAATCGGACAAGTGGACCGGCCTGTCCCGTATCCGCGCAACGAGTGTCCGCGAAAGCCTTCCAAAATGAGGGCTTCGCGAAAAACAAAAAAAAAAAGCCGCGGAGTGAGGAAACAAAGGGGGCTTCACCGAAGTTACGTTAACGCGGCGCAAAGGATACTCGTGCACTTTGTCGCGAGCCATCGTAGCGAGAATCCGGCTGGCACGCCAGTTGCAACCGGAAACTACCGATGCCCACGTAGGCGCGAACGATTCGAAAGCTCCGGGGACTGCGACGGAGATGTGGCCCGGGCAACCGAAGTTTCTCGAGGCGGCTGCCATCGCGTCCGTACCCGCCGCCCCCGAACCGACGGCGCGTAAATTTAATTAATCCATTCCGCGCCGGTCGTTCATCGTTTTCGCTACGTGGGCCGAGCTCGTTCGGCGGAGCGGCCCCCCTTCGTGGGCGCGGATCTCCTTAAGACAGGGGCCGAACAACATAAATCATACAGAACGGTGGCGCGAACGCGAATTCGTTCGTCCGTCTCATGCGAAAGCTCTCGCGAGCCAGACGTGCAGACGCGTACGCGCGTCCACACATAGACGAGCCTCCGTGCCGCGTGTTCACTCTGTCCCACCCTCGTGTTCATCCCCTGGACGCTGCGCCGCGCGATGCGCCGAAATATCGACGCCACCCCGGCTATGAAGGGTCCTGTAGAGTTCCGCGCGCACCCACACCCGCGATGCTAACGCGCGCACACCTATAAACCGTGGAAACTGCGCGGCGAGACACGCATATACGTATACACACCAGTCCTGTGCACAGCGGAGGACGAGTGGCACTCGTAGGGTCGAGGGTCCTTCCACCGGTACACGCCATGCCCCATGGGGTTGCTGGCCACTGTGGGTATTCTCGCCTCCGCCTCCGGTGAAAGCAGCCCCTAGGATCCTTGACACCGGCATCGTAGGAAATATAGAAGCGGGGCGGGGGAGTGGATGACACGGTCAGGATGGCGGCGGGGCAAGGTGGTGACACGAGAGAAGGGTAGAATGAGAATGGTGGCGGCCATGTTGTCGAGGGTGTGCCTCGGAGGTGTAGCCAGGGGACCAGTATCCATGACAACCTCGTTCTACCCCGACAGACCGGAAGCGCAGGGGCGCGAGGCGGTGCTGCTCGACCGCCAACCGGAAGTCGCGGTAACCGGAAACCGAACGGCGACGGCTGAAGGCCGAAAGTAGAAACACCGGGCAGACACGTGGGAGGGGGAGATGGCATGGTCGACTGGCGAAAAATGAGGAAGAACGATGCGATCGTCTGTTGATATACCTGCGTACACACGACCGTACGCGGCCTGCCGTGACGCTGGATGATCGATGACGATGCCGGCCACGCATCCACACGGTGGACGCGGCGATTTCTTTTTTTTTTGTTTCTTCCTCGTCGCGCGCGCGAGGATTCCCGCACGGACGACGCGGATTCGATTGTGCGCTGCGCCCGGCTGCGTCGCGATGCTCTCGCCTCTTGCACGCGTCCGTGTTTGCCCGCGGACGAATCGCGTTTTCGTTCCTACGGGTCGGGTTCATTCGGCCGGTTTGGACATCGGTTTCGTATAAGTGCATTAGCGTGTACCTGCTCGGCGCGCGGACAAGAATACAGTCTGCCCGCGTCGGATTTGCGCTATTTCGCCTCCACCCGCTCCGGAGAAGGCTTCACCTTTCGAGCCTCGATGACTCGGACCGTCGAACGCCCTCCGCTTTCGACTGCGATTATGGGAAGAACGCACGCGGGTCATGACGCTGCGCGGCTCCCGTCTTGTTTTGCATCGTTCGTGCTTGTCGTTGCCCGGAATCGTCGTGCCAATGAAAATTGTGTTCGATACTGTTTCGTGATTTGCATCGTAACTTGGTTCCATTTTAATTTGCACAGTAAATTCGCCAAACTAACTTCTGGTTCGAGGTACGCGCCCACGACAATTTCCATCGCATTCTTCCGCGACAACTGTGCTCTTCGCAGTCCCGAGAGTCTCCGCAGAAACCGGAACAGAGTTATTCCAGGAGACTGCGGCGGCCGAGTTATTTGTTATTACTAATTGCGCAGGCGACATCGTCAACGCGAGCAACGAATTCGCGCCGTTCCAAGGGCATTTTTCGTTTCCGCGAATCCGCGAGGGGCAACGGAGCCACCATGGAAAATTCTAGACGTGTTCCGCGCAAGAACGACGTCGCAATGTAAAGCGCGCCTTAACGGTACCACCCACGAAGCCGGAGATCGGAGATTACCGGTGTGCCAGAGGCTCGCTCGGATCGAAGCTAACACGAATCTAACGATGACTTACGATCGGCTTGAGTGTCGATGCCGGTCGCGTCCGGCTCTGTGGAAAACGTGCCCCTTCCTGTCTCCCATCGATAAGTGTTTGAACCGAGGAGTGTCGATCGAGTCGCGCCTCGTTGTTCCCTCCGCGTGCAGGGAATTTCACAGAATCTCTTCTTCCTGCACGGCACGCGTAAATATTCGTGCCTCTCTCTCTCTCTATCCCTCCCTCCCTTTCACCCCATTTCTCTCACTCCCTTATTTCCTCTCTCGATGGCAGAAACGAGGAGCAGCACGTCGAGCATCTAACGGTACGCTTCTCCAGCACGCAACAACGATGTGCACGTGCACCGACCGCGACACATCCAAGCCGCTAAATTATTTTACAGCTCGTAAAGTTTCAGCCACGAATACATACATCGGCCTATCGTTAACAAGAGTGCCGCATCTATCAAGATAATAACGATTACGATCGGGAGCCCTCTTCGTAACGCGCTCGACCGCTCGCGGATAGAGCATGGCGTTCCGCGAAACCGAAGATGAAGCGAGATTACGTTCGCTCGAGGTGTTTCCTCTCCGTGGAATTTGTTTCGCGGTGTTGTTTCGTGGAATTGCGAAAAATCGCGCGGTGGAATCTGCTAGATATCGCGTGTACACGGTGCTTCAGCAATTTTACAGCTTTGCCCGTTTTGTAAGGAAAAGTTTGGGACAGCCGTTCCTTCGTGTAAATTGGAGGATGTATTTTGCGACGCGGAACATCAGGGGCGTTTGATTCTCTGAGATATCTTTCGTTAAACAATTATTCTTTCGTAAATCGATACTGAATCGTTTGTTAAATAATTATTCTTTCGTAAATCGATGCTGAATCGTTTGTTAAATAATTATTCTTTAGTAAATCGATACTGAATCGTTTGTTAAATAATTATCGTGTCTTTTTGTTCCATTTTTTTGGTCGCATGAAACAGTAAAATGGCCTGATTTATTTGCCGATACGCCGGTTCTAAATACAAAGATGAACGATGCAACATAGTTCTATATCATTTCAGCGAGATACTTTGTAAATGGTTAAATTAGCGTCATTAGTATACTACATGAAATTTGTATACCATTAATATTGACGATTCATAAATACGAGTTCTGAATTCTGTACAATGTATGTCAATAATTGAATTTCGTGGTTCTCTTCACTTACAAATGTTGAATTTGCTATGAACTTGAATTATACGCGTACACGATATTTCCCATCGCGCGTGTACTCCTGTCATTAAATTGCAAATATAATTAGCCCTTCTAGCCGTTTGCATCGTATTTTCGGCGTTTTATCTACGGATTATTTCTTGGGGCGTAAGTAAATTAGACGATAGCACGTTGATATTTTTCTCGCTGTTATTATCGTTGTCGTATTCTAATAGGTATATTGCACATTTTCTTCTTCGAATTACAACGAACTTATATTCGGTTAGATATTTCGTACCCTATCTGTGCCCGCTCTTATCTCAACACGTAATTAAAGTATTCAACGCGAGTGGATATTCTTTCGTGCGGTTCATTAAACCGGTGAATCAATTTCCCAACGTTTCGCCAGTATCATGTATATTTTACCCGGTTTACTACACGCGGCTGGCTACACCTGATCTTTTCCTTCTAACGAGGTTCGCGTTTTTCATTTAGAAACAAATCGAACGATTCCTTCGCCTCCCGGTAGTGGAACGGGATCAAAGGGCAGAGTTCCTCGCAACAGGCAATCAGATGATATTGTGCATTAATCTCCTTTGGAACGCTTCGGCCCGCTTTCCGTGTAACGATCGCAGAGACAAAGAAAGATCATTTTCAGTAGGGAAGAACGTTCTCCAAGCTCTTCAATGCTAACCTCGTTACTCGTCAAGCGGCCTTATTCCCCGCGTTTGGAAAAAGCGCCCGGCAAGGTTGAAACACCGGGGAAGAAAGGCATGTTTACACGAACTATAACACCGGGGAGGCCGCGAGAGACTTTAATAACAGTAATTCTGTTGCCGGGCTCGCTATTATTAGCAATAACGAAGGCTACTTCTTTTACCCAGCACGACTTTGAAAATTCACGCGGGGTTTAGCCGTCTCAATCTTCCCTCCCGTTTTTCCTTTTCTTCTCCCCCACCTTAAACGGGGAAATCGTTTCTTTACGCTTCCACGGCGAGCACACACGTACCGTTTCTGCCTCCGCCACAGCGACGTTATTCCTCGCGCTCCTTTTTTCCGTCCTTTCTTTGCCTCCTTTCTTGCGCGACGCGGCCGGCCTTTCAAGAAATATTGCTTTCCCGTCGCATAATTCCAGGCCGGCATTGTGCACGAAAGTTGCATTCACTGCCCCGTGGCAGTTCCTCGCGGCCGGTAATTAAGTCGTAAAAACCGAGAGCATATAATTATTAAATTAAGTAACACAGTCGTAATCCCCCTGTTCCTTTTCTTCCTCTCACCCTTTCAACCCCCTCCCCTTTCTACGCTCCGCTTTCCGTCTCCGTCCGTTCGTGCAGCCCGCCTCTCGGACGGGTGGCTGCCGCAAATAGTAGAATCTACACCCCACCGCGTAAAATCGGCAACGAGGGGTGCAGAAATAGCGGAGAGGGAAGCGAGGCTTTTTTCGAGGGTGTATCCGATCGATTGGGCACGCCCAGTCGGCCATTTTCGTAGCAATTAACGAATTCGTAATTAATTAATGCACCCTTTATAACTCCGGCCCCTCGTGCCCCCATGGCCGCCTGTCCTTTCCAGCTCCCTTTCATGCGTACACGGGGAGAAAAAAGTTTTTACGCGCGCCACGGCGCTTTGCCGCGTTTCACGGATACGAATGCGTTGACGTGTGCACACGGCGCACGAAGCCGTCGAGCCGGCACGAGTATTCTCGTCCGTGCGATGGATCGGCGGTGTACATCGGGGCTCAGGGACCCGAGACCATCCAGCGTTCCGGCGTAAATTAAATTTTAATTAACGCTGGTCGCGAGTAATCGAGCCGTCGAGATCGAAGCGGCAATGCGAAACGCGAAACATCGTGGCCGTAAATGGTACGCAGCGGAACGCGAAGCTCGTTGCATTTTACTGAATTTTCCCCGCCGGCCGCCGTCGTTACATACCTCGAATATATTCGGGCATGAATTTATCCGGGCGTCCGCAGTGGCGTTCCTTCAGTTTTCGATAATTAATGGTCGGCGACGGCGATTGTATCCCCGTCGATGCCCCCTCGACGGAACCGGCCGTACCCCCCCCCCCCCCGGTCTAGGAATCGTAGCTTTTCCTCTGTCCGGCACTGTGCACGCTGCGGGCTGTTTCGAAATCGCAATCAGCCCAGAAGGCAATAAAGTCTAGTCCGTCGTTCGACGAGATAATTCAGTTTTTAATTGATGCTCTATTCCGGTGCGCGGGACGCGCGCAACCCGGTTCGCGCACTTTTGTTTCGTCGATGTTCGCAACGAACGTACGAAGTGACGATCGTTCGTTTGAGGCCGCGCATCGGCATGTTTTTCCATTAATTTCACGCGGGCATCGTAAATAACTGTGTCCGTATGACAGGTGACATTTACGACGACGACAAATCAAGGTGGCACAACCATATTAGTAAGCTGGACGTAACATTATACGGCACTCTACACTCACTTATTCCAATTATTCAACATTCAATATTTCGCAGACAGTTCATTCCTCTGCGTGTACGCTCGCCCAAACAAATACCTTTACCCGCTCCTCTACCCTCGGACTGAAAACTATACTCGCGATCGCTTTATTTATTACGCGTGGGTATCATTAGATGGAAAGCGTTTGAAGCGTGGCGCAATAAAGTTATAGTTTTGCAGCTGCTGTGCGCGTACATAGTGGTACCTTAATTGAACTCCTCTTCTCGCCCGATCTGCTTCGGTGTTCATTGACAACGAGATAATTAATGGTAATCAATATCGAACACTTTCTGCGAGACAAATTGAGTGTTAAGAAGAAACTGCAAATCGCAGGCAATCGTCCGAAGATCTGAAAGTTCTTGTCGCAAAATGTTGTCTCGATTAATCGTTCAATTAGCTGCGGGCATCGAATTGAATCGACCGTGCGGGACGCAATATTTCTTCCGTTAACAAATTTCGGCCGGACATTGAGCATCAGGAACGAGAAGAATAGAGGCAGGGAGGAGAGTGTGAAACAGAGCAAGAGGGAAGATCGAAGGAGAGCGGTAGCAGACGCTCGATCAGAAACCTGTAGCGGCAACGGAAAAATCTCTCTCTCGCTCCGCGAATCGCAGTAACTCTCGTTTGATTCTTGTTTCGCAATTAGTCGCAACGGGCGACTTCCGCTCGATTATAGCCCGCTTCGACTAGAACACGCGCCGGTCCAATTATCCGGGAACCGAGAGAAACGAGCCGACGCTCGAACGTCTGAGAGAACGTACCCGCTCCCGCTCCTGTGCACACTTGAAACGTTGAAAATTCGTGAATTAACAAAGCAATCGGACGCCGCGGCGGCCAACCAGAATTTATCGGACGTCGATCGCCGCCGCGGCCACCGGGTTCCGTTCGATTCAATTTCCCAAGCGTCCGGGCATCATCTGCACCGCAGCCACGAGTATCCGCACACCCCGCAACGGGATAAATCATTTGGCGTTCGTTTGTTCAATTAAAATGTAAATCGCGAGTTTGTTTGGTGAACGCGCGTGTTCCCCGCTCGTGTACGCGTTCGTTCGTAACGTTGGCCGTGTTGGACGTCGCCACGGCTTGATCGATGATATAGCGTTGCGCTCCCCTAACGCGCGGAGATCTTTCTTTTCGAACAAATCGATTTTCTGCCGACAGATCTTATCGGTCTCGCCCGGCCGACAATTTTTACACGCATTCTGCGCGATCGCGGCTCGTTATTAGACGTCGAATGGCCGCGACAGCAACACGCTCGTTCCGATGTCGGTAATTTTCTCATTAAAATTTAATCGTTCCCCGTTGGCCGTCCGTTTCCTGCACGGGGCGTGTTGCAACGTTACCTGCGATGTTTAATGGACCAAGGAAATGGCCTGGATGTTTGGTTGAAATTCTCCACGAAATGTAAGGTAATTGAAACAATTAGGGGATCGAGGGAATGGCAGGTGTTCGAGAAATATTCGATATCTGGCGCGGCGACGTTTGTAAATGGTTGCGCGAGTTGTGTAATTTTCGCGTGGGCCCGTATTACGATCGATATAGTATCGGTTGTAGACGCCTGTTTGTCAGATCGCGATTCAAATAGTCGCGTCTGGAATATTTCGTTTTCCTATGAACCCTCCTCCGGGTCCGTTGGTTCAATCGACAAAATGTAGTTGCGGTGATAAAATCTCGGAGAACAGAGGTGCCAATTAGCATTCCACCGATACTTAAAGCACTTTGACAGCTACATTGTCGACAATTGAATTCGTACTCCCTGGTATAAAACATCTAAACCAGCGGTAATTAATCGATCGCTATTTTATCGGGTGACGATCTAAAAGGTAAGTGGCTTTATGTGGACGCGTTTGTCGCGGCCCAGGTATTGCATTACTTGTGTAACGTGACAGTATCTGTCGCGTATCGACGAAACTGGCACCAAAGGTATGCGGACACGTTTCAGCCGGCCTAAATATTTGCCATGGCCGATAATCACAGTCCGTGGATCGATCGTCGTTTGCGGAATTCTTCGTTGGAGCTTTGCCCGGCCTTGAATAATTCGCTTCCTTGGATACGTTCGACATGCTGGAATGCTTTGGAAACTTAACAGCTTGTCTTTTGCTCGTTCGCGGTGTTTCTCCCGGAGAATTCCTCTTATCGGGTCTTGATGTGAATTAAAAGGCTTCGAATGTTGCACCATGGATAGGAAATACAAAAACAATGCCGGCACGTATGATCGTAATAAAGGTATTGTATTATAGATTATTTGCAACCAGAATCGACGGAAGAAACCTCTCCTTGCCTTCGAACGTGCTAGGAAAGTATAAGATCTGTATCGTTCGATTAAATGAATAAAAAAGTCAAGCTTGAAGCAGTAATTGTTGGCAGGTTAAATACCTGCGCGGTAGGAAAATACGCGACGATCTTACGGGCCTTGACGGAGCGTGGAAGTTTAGAAGGTTGTCTATGGTTCTTCTATTCTCAAGCGTCTTCAAATTTATTTTCCTCAAGATTGGCCCGTGGTCATGATCGAAGAAACGCATGGGGTTTCCAAGCTCGCTTGCCGCACACCTAAGAAACTTACGTCGGACACCTTCGACTATTTGCTTGTATTCGCGTTTTGTTTCGACGTCGAAATCGTGGATGCATATTCTAGCCGCGGTCGGATCGGGGCAGAGCAAAGTAACTTAACGGAATCAATATTTCCAAAGGCAGTTACGTTACGCTTAACGAACCGTGGAGTTCTTGTAGTTTATTTCACAATGTGACTTATGTGCGGAGGGAAATCTGGGAAGCGATGAGAAACGAATGATAATTCGAACGACACATTTCGTCCCCGATAGGGAAAGAAATCAAATGAACCAGACGCACGAGAAAAAAAAGCTTCACCACGATCTTTTTTCCCCACTTTTGTTTCACCCGACGAGGCATCGAGAACCGTCGTCGTTCTGCCGCTTCGTAACCCCGAATATCAATCGGCAGAGTGGCCGACAGCCCGATCCGCTAAACAGGAACGGGAATTATGGTGTTCCCGTACCGACAAGTGGAAGAGTTGTACAGTTAGGTCGGCTGGACGGCAAAGGTTCAGCAGTAATTCAAATAAACGAGAGGGTCTACGAACGGATCAGGCCGTCTGCCGCGATCCTTATGATTCCTCACTTCCTGAAGTGACCAACCCGTGGGCTCGTTCAAAGGTGGCTGGCAGGCGGACCTCGACCCCAATGATTATAACTCTCGTCCACCTTGTGCAACCTCCTCTCCCTGGCCCTCCACGTCTATTGAGAGCTGCGATTCTCCCTACTTCGTCCACCTCTTTCCATGCCAGTTTCTCTATTTCTGGGCCCCCTTTCGACGTCGCCCCTTTTTTTCTACCCGCGCCGCTGTGCCGGCCGGTGTGCACGCAACGCGGCATATCGTCGAGAGAGTTCGCGAATAAATGAAGTTCCTACGGAGAACCTTTAATTAAGGCGGACTCGTCGAACGCGTGGACGTGCCTCCTCGTGTCGCGGGGGGGCACGCGTTCCACGACCTGCCTCGTATCCGCGTTATCCGCTCCGCGCATCCTTGACTGTTCGTTTACAAGCGCGACGAGATAATGAAATAGCTGGCCGTGCTGAAATTCCTTGAGCAGCACGCTCAAACATGAAGATCATCGTTCAGATATTGATCACACGCGCTGCCTCTTTCCTCCTTGCTCGTTCAGCGTTGCCGGCGTCATCGGTGTGCACGAGACGGCCACGCGGTGAACCACTCGAGGGAAGATTGATTTTTCTTTTCTGCGGGGACGAAATGCGTATCTGTTGAACGGTCGCGAGCGACCGGTGATTGATAAATTTATGCCAAGGCGCTGGAACGGGCCGGTTTGCCGACGAAAATTTGGGGCGGAATTGCCGCACGAAGCGGATTCAGTCCACGTCTTGCGTTCGCCAAATTTACGAAGATGGAATGGTGTGTCATTTAGATTGGAGCCGTTTGATTGATTCTGTAAGTTAGGGGGGGGGGGGTCGATTAGCACGATGTTTCTGCATTAAAGAAATCTTCAAGTTACAATTTCTATGGTTTCTTCAGCTGGTGTTAGTTACTCGTCTATCGCAACGATACATGTATCGAGTTTTGGATAAACGAGTTCGGTGAATATGGAAAATGAAGCGAGACATTACGTTGTCTTCACTTCTTCAGTTTTTGTATTGTCATTCGGTAGATTTGATAATAACAACCGATTAATCATTCTTCCCACGTACTAATTCTGTGTAGAACAACTTGTTACCATCCCCTGAACAATCTTCACTAATTGTGAGTAATAGCGGTGCTTTGGCTTTAAATAAAATAAAAGGATCGATTCGCGTGAAGTACAGTAGTTTGAATTTATGAGAAATCGTTTGGAGGAGCAATATTCTGCATAATATATTATGCAAAGCAGGCCTTTACTAACTGTACCAGGCGTCGTTATACATATAAATTATGAGAAGAAAGGTATATTTAGCTGACGATCGTAGTTACCGATATAATATTTAATTAATAGAGGAACACGCGCCCTGTGTTCTAAAGCGATTCCTCCGCCTGTTTGCTTTTAGAAGGAAATTCTAAAGGATATTCACTTTTAACGATTGCCAGGCACGTCAGCTTATTATTTAGTGTTCCTGTTCAATCGATCGTTTATAGTTTTTGTCCATGCAAAATGAAATATTCGCAACGTACGCAGTGCTCGTTTATCGATTTCAATGGGCGCCATTCTAGAAATTTTAGAAATATATTCTTTCGCGAACTGCAATATATCTTGTAAATATGAAAATTTATTTGATAACTTCCAGATCTCCGTATATAATATATTATACATATATCGTTTCTAACAAATGAAAAAACAGTTAAGTTATCATGCATTTCTGTAATGACTCTTAGGCATGCCACGTTATTATATCGCATTTCAAGGTAGTTTCCAGGCTGATCGCTGTTTCGTATCTCGTTTATGCGTAATCGAGTTTGGTACGAAACACTCGATCAATTTATACCCGCGAGCTTAATCGCGATTCACACGTGGCAACGGCCATTAAAGTTAATAACAACCTGTATCGCTGTTTTTCCTCATCCCTGTCGCATCTTTTTGGACCATTTTTCCTGTCCGTGGCACGGTTTGATGCACGAGAGAAACGTTTTGCGAATGTCACGATTGTAATAAAAGTTGCATCGCTTTTTTATTCGTTTTTATTAGCTCGTTTTGCGAGCTAAATTAGTCGTATGAATTTTCTCGGTTACGAGTATCTTAATTTGCTTTTTGTATGTTCGAGATTCTTTCGCGTCGGCAAGGATTGCGTGCTGCCTTTTATTGTTAAAGAAACTTGTGGTGTCAGTTTTACTTTTATCACTCCTTCAGTTAAATCAGTTGCGAATATATGCAACTGAGGAATATCAGTGTTCGAATTTTCTAACGACACCCATATTGCGATTCTTTTAAAACATATTGTCCGGTATGTTATACATGTGTATTCATAATTTTGATACGCAAATAATTTAATTACCGTGCCCCAAAAACTTATTGCACAGAACTTGTTTCTGTTCTACGAAACGACACGAGGTTCTTACTTTCCTCGAACAAGCAGTCAACGCTAAAAAAATCTGCACCCTTTAATCTCTGTAATCAAACGTTTCATGGTCACGAACGAAAGATCGCCATCGCGATTCCTCCTTTTCCTTGTTGTTTGCTTAAGCGTCCGTCACGATTAATTATTACTTAACGAGAATTTACGGAGTAGTATGATTCTCCCTTGCGATAACAATCGAATATTCCGCCAAGCAACTTTCTTCGACGATCCGTAGAAATAATCAATGGAAGAAGTTAAGCACAGATTACAAAGCTTCCCCCCCCCGCACTTTTTCGTCGATTTCCACTTGTTCGTTCGGTTCTCGAAGTTTCGCAACAGTGCAGTATCTCGTATTTTATCCTAATCGTTGCATCGACCAGGCGGTACCTCGCGAAATCGCAAAAACGTCCACGTTTGCAACACACTCCCTCGATAACTTAATTACCACGTGCCTCAACTATCTGACGCTTATTGAACATTACTAAACGCGAGAATAACATACGATGCGAGCAATCGCCGGCCAACGTTTACCCCCCTGCAATCCGCGGCTCGTGTGCAACGACCGAACTCTTGCGCGTCGAAAGAAAAATAAGGCCTGTACGCGCTTCGTAAATAATGAACGGACATCATAAATTTCGCACCGACGTAAAGATTCCGGCGGCTAATTGCGAATTAGGATTGTTCGAACGATCGTCTCTAGTGCTCCATAAATCACGGGCATTACAATATATTTCCTATACGCCTTACCTACGCCTCTTTCCCCCCGCGGCCTCCACAATAACCCATGGAAGTCACGCTATAATGGTCCGCGCATTCCGATTAATTGGATTCCTGTACGCGGGTCGTCAGGTTACACGCAGCCAATTTGTCACGGGCTGCCCCGGTGCTCTTCATTGGCCGCTTTGTTATTAATTAGTTGCCGCGACGTCTTCATCCGCGAGGTTCCTTCAATTATGCCCCTCGATCGGCGGCGTCGCGGTGACGGATCGTCGTCGTAAATCGCGCCATTACCGCGAACCACGGTCGGGGCGAACGAATAATTAGCCATAAATTGTCCCATCGACGGGCACGGCTGCACGTGAACCTCTACCTCTTCCCGCAGATAAGCGAAGTCCCGACGGCGGAAGTACGGGTAAAAATGATCGCGGAGAGAAGTAGGCTTCGGTTCGCGCGACAGCGGGGGAATGTGAAAACCGCGAGGCGGCGATGCGCGACCTATTGACTCCGCGAAACGCATCGTTCGTTTTATTGTCGACGCCTACCTGGCGACTACCTGGCGATTAATGCTCCCTTGCCGTTTAGAACGTGAGCTGCACCTGGCCGATCGGACGTGACCCACACACGCGGAGCGTTCCCGTTTCGCTCGCGTGAAAGAGCGATTAGTACAATAATGCTCACGGTGTGAACATACGAGGCATTGTAGGACAGCCTTGCGGTGCTTTATAGAGACTCTTTAATGAGCCCACGGTTGTTGGAGATGATTGGCGAGTTGGGTTTAATTTCGCGGGCAATTTGCAGGCTTCGTTTAAAGTTCCGATGCTTGGAGGATTCTGAATATACCGTTGATTCACATATCGGCTGATATATTTAAATAATTAAAAAGCATTGTATTATCGCATGCGCTGTGTAAACGCGAAGCAAAGGTAGGAAATGATTAAGAACATTCTTCCTTAACCGTATCTTGTAAAATGTATTTGCGTGCCTTGATTCAATTCTTTTTTTTTTTACTTTCGGAATTCCTCTTTATTTCGAGCAATTCTTTATCAAATATTCGTGGTGGGATAAAAATTGAATTCCGCGGCTGTAAACCGTATGGTCGAAGCCGAATCTTTTAACTTCTCTCACGGTAAGGTATTTCTCAGCTAAAAGGGCATTTCGATTTTCGATTAACCGAAACTTAAGATAAGCGAGGCACGGGTATATAAATATCTTCAATTAACAATATTTATTTGAATGGAACACGTCCGTTGGCCAGAGAGATAACATCACGTGCATTCTAACAGGAAACAGAAACGTACTCGCGATATCTCCGCAATTTTCATTTATCTTCTTCTATCGGTATAAATTCTTGGAAGCATATTATGTCCGTTGGCCGCGCATTTGCAGTCCTTGTAAGTTCCTGTATCCCCATGCCAATATCAAATAATATATATCTTACCATTTTACGAGAAAATTACGACAGTGCGAATAATCAAAAATCCTTCGGCCGACCAACGAACACAGCCTCCTAGATGCGTTAACGATAAGTTGCCACGGGAAGGGCACAGTTACCGGGGGCTCCATTAAAATGGCGCTCCCCGTGCACTCAATTGACTGTAAGTACTGCGCCACGCGATATTTGTGTTATTGTTGGCGCAACGACACGGTTGCGCGTTACAACCCGCAAGATATTCCCACGATTGGTCGCAACTTTCGTTGAATCGCACAAATCCACGTACAAACGATGCTGGATCTGGGAAGTTTCGTAAAAACGAGCAGGAATATTCGACGATTCGTTCGCACAGCAGAAACGTACGCAACGGCGCGACGCAACGTCTCGTAACGCCGATCGCCACGGATTGCGAATTACCGTAAAACGTGAAAACGTTACGGCTGTTTATGATATTGGTCCACATCGACTGAGGAAATTGCTATCGGCTGTAAATCCGCCGCGGTTCTTACGGTTCCTTTACGATCGCCAAGAAAGATGTTCGCTCGACTAACGACACCTCCATCCTGAGTAGAAGAGGTGAAGTAGAAGGTAGTTTTTCAGCGCGCGTCGAGGATCGACTGGCACTGGTTTCCGTTGGCGGTGTTTCGAAATGATTGACGGAAAAAAAAGGAACCGGGGAGTTAAGTGGTCGCGGACGGTGCGTGAAAATGTGGAAAAAAAAGGTGGGCACGTTGATACAATGTTTCCGGAACTTTGACGAAGCAAATTTCATATACGGATTTGTTTAAATTTTCACATCGTTTGGTCTTTGGTAACTCTCACAATGATTTTCATTTGTTGTTAAGCTTCTATACTTTGAACTGGAAATCGCCTTCTGGTGCCAGGCAAATGTAGTGGCTGAAAAGAATTAGTTGAAATTTTAACGACACTGCTGTTTCATTTATTGTGTTCAATGCGTGGTAATTGAGAATGTTACGAGTATGTAGTTGCAATTTGTATAATTGAAATTCTGGAAGGAATGACCAAAGATATTTCAATCTTCACTTCCTCGATTTACTAAATTCATGTACAAGGGGTTGGGTTAGGTTTTAACGTTATTATATTATGCGACAGCCGCAATACTAAATTCAATACTAAATTTATTTATAATGAAATAAATCTTTCGGCTGCACGATTAATGTTTAAGGTACGCTATTTGATTAATTATTGTTCCATTGTAGCCTTGCATTATTGTACCAGTGAATCTTGCTACCGTGTTCACTACATTAGTTACATACGTACATGTATGCTATTGAAAAATCTACAGACAATCTAATATTGTTAAACATCTACCCGTATCAAACTATCGAATCAAGGTATCCAGGTACTCAAGTATCAATCATTTCTCCGCTACCATTAATTGCACAGCATAAATCAGCCAGTGCACACATAGCTCGATCACAATCGGTGTGCAAAATTTCTTTGGCCGTCGATTTATTTCTTGTCATCGCACCACTGCATGCTGACCAATGCACAATGCACATTCACACTCATTCACCATGATAACCATCATTCCTTCATTAATCTACGTGACTGTAAAAATCACACTGGCATACGCAATAGTTCTACGTAATACCTACCCATACAGGTTGTTCCCGCATTTGTTTACCAGGAGCAGATTGAACGCAAAATAACATTGCAATAATTTTTTGTACTTTCTCTACCTGTAACCGATTCTCATTCGCTAGTTCTACTCCCTATACCAAAGGATTAATAGCGCCCGTACAACAGTAGTAATAAGCAACGCGTAAATAAATAATAAACACGAATCCGACACGGCTTGCAAGCATAAGAAGGAGATCGACACCTTATCGGTATCAACGATATTTAGGACAGCCACCTTCGTAGCTGCAAGCGCATCGATAAAACACGCGGCACGGCCCGCGACGAAATTAGTATCTACTATTATCAATTTATGGACAGTGGCGGGGCTAACTTATCACTATTGCCAACGCGTCAATAATTCAGGGACCCAGTTACATACGCAATCTGCTGTGCATATCCGCATTGTACATCGGCATAGACCGCGTTGTAAAATATCCGCGAGCTGCGTTCCGCATCTCACCGCGGATAATAAAGACCGCGGACGGTTTGGCCGTACTGTTCTCCGGGTTCCAGTATCCTCGTTCCCGTCGTTTCTAGCACGCGTTGGACACAACACGGCGAACGGGCCTCTAAGTCGTGCCAACATTCGTCCTTCGCGAAATCTATGAGCGCAATTCAACGCGCGTGCAACTGTTTCGGATCGCAGGTGACCGAGCCAGGAATTATCTTCGTCGCTCGTAATCGTCCCTCGTAAACGTCCTGAACGATTTAACCGCTATTACCGCGACGACCGTGCATTTTCTTCTTAATTGCCTTAATTTTTGTCAACTTTTCTCCAGTACTTTCGATATCCGGCGTCGAACCGAACTGTTCAACAACTTCTTCAATTTATTCGATGTCTTTATCGAATTCTCCGGTACAGTATGTATTATATGCTTTAGGACTTTTTTGAACGTCATTTTCTTCTTCGGAAGACTGTGCAACTTATAAAAATCTTTATCGGGGCATTTTATTAAGTCCGCAGCTGGTCGATGGCAAACAGCGATAAACGTTTGTCGCTCTAGCATAAAGTATTAACTCTTTCTTTGTATATGCTACAAGGAACTCCATATTATTTATTAGGTAACCCATAGAATTAAGAAGGAATTGATTTTCAAAGATTAGTACGGTCAATTTGTTATAGGTTTGTTCGGTACTGTATGCATATGGACGTACATTTTTTTAAAATAAAATTTTGGTAGTTCTGAGATTTAAGATTTGCAATAGACTAAACGAACTACAAGCTCCGTCTTTTTTTTATTCGTCTGAGGGCACTGGAATATTAAGTTATTAACTTTTTCCGTGGAGACTGGACTCTCGAGTTATTTGAAGTCAGTTAACTGAAACCGGATCGCGTATCGGTTATTGTACGAAAGTGTATCGTTAACTTGTCATTAACTGCATCTTACTGCCATTCTTACCACCATAATGCAAAGGCTACCGAACAGTGATTTATTCGTTTTCATTTCCCAAGCCATTCGAGTCCGAAAACGCCATTCATACCGAAACAGAAGCAATAGATAAAATCGAGAAGACTGACATTTGAAGGCAAGACTGACCAGGGCTGTCCCCTCGCTGAATGAAACGAAATTGAACAAAATAAAACGGACATCGATCCTTGCGATTTCTCCGAGGCCTGCCTCGGTGCCGTCGCATTATCATAATTAATTTTATAGCCAAATTCGAATTGAGGGGAGCGCTGCAACCGGTCGGTCTATTCATTAATACCTATTATGCAAACGTTTCGGCTCGATTCATCCCCGTAACGAGTGGCCATTGTTTGCTGATCATTGTGTCGTCGGCCACGTCCGATGGCACAATTGCCACTGGGCTACGAAAATTCGGGTGTCACTTCTCTGTTCGCCATTCTCTGCAACTCTGTCGCCGTTATACCTCTGTCGCGAACGGCAAACAACTCGCAAACAATTCGCCAGCGATATTATTCCTTATTGCGTTTGGAAACTTATTGGATGCATTTCGAGGTCGTGGGATAATCGAGTACGATGCGATACCTGGTGCGAAAGTTTCGATCGCATTGCATGTAACGAGAGCATTCTGAAAACTCGTCTGTGCGGCAGAAGAATGTGTTAAAGGAGGAATTGAAAATTTAATATTGAAATGAAGCAATTGTTATTACAGTTGACGAATATTTCAATGCTTTTGATGAATTATAAATAGGGCAAGGTTGCCTAATATGAGACCTACTTCTTTAAAAAAATCACAATCCCCGAATGAGAACACTTTCATTCAAATACAATATAAGTTTTAAAAATGAGTTATATTATCTCTCGCGGTTTACTGGAAAGTATAATGAAAAAGGTTCGATCCTTTTCGAACGTCGGCATATTGTATAAAATATTTGTATCATTGTTTCTTGCTCTGAATATTTTAAAATCGTTTTATTTGCAAATACCTTTGACGTAGATACGAAAGTCGATTTTTCCCCGCTGATAGCTTGAGTTCATAATAATTCTCTACCATTTACTGCTTAATTTAATTTTCGTCTATCAATATTGAACAATTTTCTGTCCCGTTTACTCTAACTCAAGTTTTCTTCCGCGACTTATTGGCCTGACTATACACGCGATGTTTGCAGGCGTGAAGGCAATGATAATAAAAAGGACATTCCTTGAATACCTACCACGTTACCGGAGGTCCCAAAATTTTATGGCGGTCTTTGAAACTCTCAGCACGCCTTTAAATGTGAATTGATACACCTGATCTCGTTTGTTCTCTCATTACCGTAGCGCTGCTTAAACGTTCGCATAACGGCATCATAAAAACACCCGTTATCTTTCCCACCGCTTTTAATTGTTCTCTTATTACTCTCCTCACAGCTGTTCTGTTGATAAGAACGCATCGACATTCCCTGTCGACCGTTCGTTCATCTAAAAAGTTTGTACCTTTTACCTACTTCTTGTAAAACGTTAGATTACATTTTGTTCTTGTTAATATTACATGTGTAATACACATTTGCTTAATTGGAATTAAATACTTTTTGTAGAAATATATTATATGTATTTTGCAATCTTCTACTCCCCATTTTCTCTTGATAAAATATTCCGACGTGCTTTACCGTTGGAATTATCAAAGTTTGCCTATATTCGAAAGTTATTCAAATGTCTAAGCATGCAACAATTCTTTTCGGTCAAATGCGAAAACGCAGAGTTGAACTTAATTATCTTCGAGGGCTATCTTTTCTGATTCATGGTTAGAAATTTTAAAGTTTGCATATTTCCCTACAAATTTATTTGAAACAATATAGATAAATAAATAAATAACGCAGCATGTTTCTCCGAAAGTTAATCCGTCGCGTAATGCGATATTTATTGTAAATAATCGACGGTACGTGAACATCCACAAATGTTTTCATCGGCCATTTATTTCCCATCGCAAGACATCGTTATTCTCGTCGAACAGAATGACGTATCTCAAAATAAATTTCTTGGGCAACGCTCAAATTACAGTTTCGCCATTCTCTGGCACGCACGAAGGTGGCAGTAAATACTCGAGTTTGCCACCGTCGCTGCAATAAACGTTTATGATTTTTTATTTTTTATTTCCACTGCTACGAGAACGTGGAAGCGTTTCTTCTGATCGGCCGAGAATGCCAGGAATTAATATGCGCATGCTGTTCGGCCAATTGTCGACGGCTCGCATAGAATTCGCATTGCCTAACCGCGAAAAGGCCAGCAGCTTTCGATTCGCACACGATTTTTACTGCTTGCCAGTTATTGATTAGTGGTTATACGTTTTTTAATTGGGTCGCGTTGAAAATTTAACGACCATATATTATTTCTGTTCCTGCCAGCTACTCGTACGCGAATTAATTAATAGCGCTTACATCGAACGACTGGTGAAACATTAAATGTACGCGCAAGTAATTCACTGTTACTTTGACAACTTTATTTATACGTTCCCCCGGACAATATTCTAATTATACTAATTGCTGACAATTTTCGATATTTCCTGCCATTCTTAAAATCGAATGTACAGATCCGCCGTTGTTCAACTCGCCAGTGGATTGCATATACATGGGTGCACCTACGCGAGACGTAAGTGAAAGGATGGGTAAACCAGTGTCTGGTTTCCGCACGAAATCGTTTCATCGATGAATCGCGGGGTGGACTTTTTGATGGACGCGATTGTTAGAAGCGACTCCCTTTTGCCGCGATATTAGCTGCTTTTTTTTAAATCCCAGGGAAGAGGGAGAATTATTCTTGGAGCATGGTTCGAGTGGCGAGGCGTCGTTAAAGTTTCACAAGAAAATGCTAAATAGGTCTTTGAACCGATATAAACCAGCTCTAAGAGATCCGATAACAGTCCTCGACTCCGGTGCCGTGAAGTGGACGCGCGGATGCGAGAAATCGTCTCGTTGCCGTACGCTTTTTACTTTCATCTTCGAGTGGATGATCCTATGGAAAAAGTCGCACCGAGCTGGCATGCATTACAAAACAGTGCGCTTCAAACCGGCCATTTGCATTCGCGGCATCGCTCGACAATGCAATGCCTTCTGTCAATTACTTTAACGAAGTTATGCTGAAAGTTCCTTCTTGCTGAACGACAAACGAATATTTGTTATCTGACTGTGTCACTGATTCGACGAGGAATCTGTTCGCCGAGACTATTTTTTCTTAATTACATGAAGCTTCGCCAATAAATATTTACAAACAAGTGTAAATCGTATGCGCGGTTTTTTTTTACCTTTGGACTTCAATCTAGTAACATGCGACGGTTGCAAAACGCGTCCGGCCAAAATGTAATTTTATTAGTATCGGAGATTTTGCAAATAACAACTCGTTTTGTAAGTATAGCTTACTGTAAGTACTGCGTCTGTTGTGGAAATAATTTTAATCATTTTTATTTTACACTGGCATACAGTGGCAAACAATATTAAGCTATTTCAAACGCCTTTTCTGTGTTTGGTGGACATATTGTGAAGTATTTGGTTTTAATCGTTAATTTTTATGCAATTCCAACTTCCTTTTGAAAGCAAAACTTCTGTAATACTTTTCAGAAAGTTAATTTTTTAATATCCTCGCTCGCACAAAATTATAACCGTTGCCGATGCATCTCGACGACACGAAGGAATTACTCCGTAGTGGTTTGTAGAAATAACAGCTCGACATATTAAAGTTACATGCACTTGCATGCGTGTTAATAAAGTTTCAGTGTATCTATTCTGTGAATTTTCGTGAATTTTCTTCCCTTGAAGGGTCAACGTTTACTTGGCGAATATTTTTACGGTTTTATTGTGCAATCAAATTTTGTTCACTCTGTATACGCGCGCATTTCATTTCGCCGCTATACAGTCGTCGCAATAATTCGCTGCTTCTGCTGTTTCGTTTCGTTTCGTTCTATAGGAACGTTTTATATGTACGTAGCGGAATAGGTAGGGATAGATTATGTATATGCTTCGAGAAATGCACCACGATGAAACTTATTGATAACGATTTTATATGAATTGTGAATGTTCCTATTTGCATCAGCTCCATCGATATTCCTTGGATTTTCGTGTTTTTTTTCTTCGCGACGAGAAGTTATATGTCCCGCTCGTAAAACTTGTATCGAATACCACTATCAAACGGAAGCGAGGCCAATCGCAAAAGTCTCAGCGGAATGAAATAGCGTTTATTAAGCAATATTTCTTAATGGTGATATTATTTATAACCGCTCGAATGTTTTAACCAGAATTTCAGCACTCGATTCCAGACGCTCTAAAATTTATTTCCCAAACGACGTTAATGTCATGAAATAAAGGACGTTTCATTATGATCTTCGCGAAAAGAAAATACTTTCACTCTACTTATCTTCGTACTACCATACTAACATATACCTTTCGTGCACTGCGAAGAACGTTCAGAATACTAATTGCCCGAATTCATCGATAACTTCCGTCGATCCGAATAGAAAATTGTCGCATCGGACACTCGAACGCCGTAGTATTTCAGCAATGAAAAAGAAAGAAGAAACCCTTTTCCACCGATTGGCCGCGTGAACGCGTTCCTGGGAACACCACTGTCAGGAAATAAATTCCTGCTAACTTGTCCATGCAAGTGGGCGCTAGGGCCGGGCATCGGTACAAAACGCGGCGCGTCTCGAGGGCGAACAATGGGACCGGCTAGAAATCGCTCATTGTGCCCGCGAACCGGCAAAAATAATCACGTGAAAGACTGCGAGGACGGACGGAAGGACGGACAATGAACGGGCACGTATTGCCCGGCTGCCACTCGTGCTTCGCAAACGGTTTCCTGGACTCAAACGCTCGTTCGTTTCGCATTTGTGCTCTTACGGCTCCGCCATTCTCCCTTTCTAACTCAAGTTCCTGCCACGGTGGGCGAGTTTCTTGCGAAAAAGAGGGAGAGAAACGGGGGGACAGAAGGAAACGAAAATTGTTCCACGGGCTTATCAGTAGGAGCAGCCAGATGTTCGTGATTTTTGCAAAGGAAGTGGTCGTGGATTGTGTTAAGTAGAATGTGCCCGTCTGGCTTGAAGCGACTGCAAGGATTGAAGGTCCGCTACAAATAATTGTTTCGGACTTTTTAGGGACGTTTATTGTTATTTTTATTGTCTTCGCTATGAGAATGGCGGCGTTTTATGTACAGTGAATTGGTATTCCAATTGTTTTGGTTCTGGATACATACAGAAATTACCGAGGACGTAAAGGATTATTTCGTCTTTGTGGAAATATTTTGTCAATATTTAGAATGTCGTAGGGCTTCGATATGATATTAATAATCGTATCATTTAAGTCTGAAATCGTTCATAAAGGTAGCTACAATTCTGAGTCACACCTTTCGCTGTTTGGGAGCAATTATTTCTTCTCAGACCTGTGTTTCTGTCCCCCGACCAAATTACCGCTGATTAATCGTCGTCTCACCGTATTCTCAAATATTTACAGTTATCTCTATTCTCGCAAGTACCACGTTTATTCAATGTTTGATATATTCTTTTTAACGGATCCACCCTGCGATGTGTTTTTCCACATCAATACTTAATTAATTCGCTTTTCCAATTGCCGTATTACTCGACATTCATCGACCACCACCTACACCCAATACGACAAACAGTCTTACAGTAATTGAAATTCTATCGGAAACCATAGAAAAATTTGCCCCAAAGCGAAACGTCACCTTCTTCTCCGCCAGTTGAACACTTACGCGCAACAATCACACTCCACATTTGCCTCGTCTAATATTTCCTAATTATCGGTTCACCAGCGCACCGCCTCGTTCGTTCCCGCATAAATTAGCCAGATATTAATTACGGCCAACATTCTTGCCAAACTGTCAGCAATTTGCGAACCGTGTACCAAGCGTACAAGAACTTAGCCGACCCGTCGATTCGAGCCAATCGAACCGCGTCAGTACGCGACGGTCTGCTCGGATTCCCGATCGAATCGATCTTCGGCATGCTCCCGCATCCTCCTCGATCCATTTTGCTATGACGCACGTAATTACTTAATGGACGCAATTAGCAATGATAATCGCGAATCTTGCTTCGATTGTACGTGGTTCGATATCTTTGCTCTTGCCTCTGGCTGCGTCGATCTACCTCGTGATTACGGGTCTTCAATCTGAATTGGATTACGCATTTCAAACATGTCGCGGATTTTTCATGCCCGTGTGTACACTGATGCTCCATCAATCGGTCTGCGCTGACGGGTTCAATAACTGGATGAGATATGCTCGTGCGTTGCCTTCTAATTGCAACGTATATCATCTCCTCTGAAATGACTAGTGGGACTTTTCGAGAGCTCGTATTACGTCTGTCTGGCTTTCTTCGAGGACGAGTAGCTGTTGGTAGCATGTAAATTGTCACGTTGCGTTGAAAAGTGAACTCGCCTACGATCTTCGGCCTGATTTCGTTTATGCTTCCGAAGGAGATGATTTGCCAATGCTTAGATACGTATGAACATTGAAAAGTTGAAGCGTCATCGCTTTATATTTGTTATACTTCGTTCTATCACGGAGGCTGACATTTCATGGCGGATAATATTGTTATAGCAAAACAATAATACAGTAATAATTACATTGTGGAAATAATATTTTAATTGCATATTCCGTCGCTAGAAATTTCTATCTAATTGTATAATCTTATAGACCTTTGGCAAACAGTTAGACAACCTAGGTATCTAAATATTATCGCAATTAATTGACCGAACGACGCAGGCACCTTCGATACGGAAACGGACAGTAGAATTTGTCGCGATCGATCAGGAAAGCGGGACAAGTTGTTCCCTCGATCGTCATGGATCCGCTGGCGGATCGTATTTCAAATTCGCGGGGGATCTACGAGAATCTACAGCCGTGGAAAGTCGCGAGGTATGCCGGTCGCATGCTTTCCGTGAGATCACCGCGATCGATACCGGCAGAAAATCGTGACGTTGCGAAACCGCGACCGATGCTTGATCCGCGTCAATGCAAAGTCCGAGTGTCTTTTCTTTGCCTTTCCTTTCTTTCCCTTTTCCTTTTTTTTCTCCTATTTTTCCACGAGTTCGTTGCACAGATCTCCGATAGAGCGGCGAGCCACTCGCGATGCATACAAAAGGGGAGAAAGAGAGAAATCGTTTCGCTGTTAGAATGAAGTAGCGACGGACGTCCAAGTCACGACTTCTGTTTGCCGGAGAGTTTGATGATTAGAATCTTTCGGTATTTCTATCGATCCAACGGGCCACCGTGGCTGTGTGGCAATATCGTTGCTTCTTCTTCTTCTTCTTCTTCTTCTTCTTCTTCTTCTTCTTCTTTTTCTTCTTGTTTCTTAAACGATCTTGCGAGTTATATCGTTTTAACCCTATCGCTTCTTGCCTGCCTTCGTGTTCGCGGAAGATTTCTCAAGCAAACCCTCGATGCTCCACGATTATGATTTAACCCTGGTACACGACTGTGGAGGCCGCTGGAATTTATGGGACAGTAAGATCGGCATGCAAGATTCGTCATATGTTTTCTTACAGTTGATAGATAGATCGAATAAGGATATAATAAGTGGGGCTTGGTTAATGAAACCAATTTTTTGTGTGTGTGTCGTCACATTTTTGTATGAATTCTCCATCGAAAATATGAACAAGCTGATGGCAACCTCGAAAACATTATGAAATGGAATGAAATTTTAATTAGGATCGTTTTTCGGCACAGATATACCCCTGTGATCTTTTAGAAGTGAGAATTTTAAGCATATCATCCTAAAATTGGTGCATTCAAATTCGGAAGGTCAGGCGTTGTCGCAATTGGCGTTTACAGAATTTAAAAAATACGACAGGAATGTAAATGGAAGAAGAAACTGATTATTACGTTACACGTTCCGTCTATTTTTCTAATTGAAGAGCTAAAGGTTTCCGCGTTGCTCGGTTAATTATGAAACTCGTTACTCTGGTACAGTTTCTGTTGCCGCATGCAAATTACGATTCCAATAAGCCAGATACGGGCATTGATTTTTTTTAATACGCGATCATCTGCTCAGGTATACCGATAATTCTGTGCTAATTAGTTTGGTCCCGGATCGTGATTATGATTTCTGCATACCTGCACGAGAGTGATCAAGAGTTTCCTTCGAGATATAGATGAATTCAACATCTGTCGTGTTCTTCTAATTTGGTAATTTTAAGCCTAGGTAGGACAGACGAAAACGATCGCACGTCTAATAAAATATGGGTAATTTATTGGATGGACTTGGAGAAGGATGAATTATTTCGTTTGATTATTACAATATTTCAATATTTCATTATAAAGAACCCAGGGGAAAATATTATCTAAACGCTCATTCCTAAAGTAAACGCAGAATTTTCTTAAAGAGTACACACAAAGATCTTGACGATTGAGTTTATTTAATCAATTGAAATAAGCGATTCTATTGACCACCTTGAATTCGTCGATTTTCAAGAAAAATTGTATCGACACGTCTGCAATCGTTCGCCAAGCTCTCTGCAAAGACTGAATCGTGACTAGTGAATCGTTAGAGAACTCTGTCTGGTTCGATCTGACGTTCTGTGACGCTTCGATTGAATAAACATAGTAGTGCTAATCGGAGCACAGTGAATACCCAAAGTGTCTAAATCTAAGAGTATAAATCGAGCTGCAGCTGATGGCTGGTAGAGCATCAGTTTGAAGTTTGAATAACAAAGTTTACCCTCGACGTTGATCGATAATGAGTTTCGCGGGACAACCCGACGGGCTGGGATCAAATTTTTCTAATTAAAAGGAAAAGCAACATCGTTTCGTTGTTAGAGCTGTCCGTCCATTCATAATATTCAACAATGACTAAACGTTTCTTCCTACCTGTACGTCGTTCTGTTATTGGATATGGAAAATTGTAATAAATTCTTCAATTATATTTGAATTGTTTGCTTTTGTTTGCTTTTGTGTCGATTTATAGGCGAGAATAATCTGCAGTGTAAATATTACATTGAGAAGTGGTAGTTCTTTAAAATGTCAGCTTCAGATATTATTCGTTTTATTGTTACATGGTACCTTGTACCTAATACTTTGTTGAATACTGTTCGAAATGTTAATGAAAGATTACAGAGAATATTTTGAAAAGTTGCGAGTAATATTTTTAACTAATACAGAAAATACTAAAACATTCTCTATACTTTTTTTGAACATCGATAGAAATTATATCTCGATGTAGATCATATTATGTTGATCACAATATAAGAAAATATCATGGACCTAAATAAATGTTAACGAAAGGAAAAGAAAAGAAGCCGTAGAAAATATTTCGCTGCTCTTGGAGAACGATACACCGTGTTCGTGAAATCCATCCGTGGAAATTCATTCCCTTCGTTTTTCGCGTCTCTTTTCATATCTCAGCCCAACTATCGCGATCCACACTTTTTTCCTGCTTCGCATCCTGTCTTATTCTTGCTGAACCTTTGCATAACTTCTAGATCCGGCTACTAGATGATCTACACGGCGAACATTTTCAAGAACGCCCATTATTTATTATTTCGTAAGGCGCGAGCGTGTAAGTGGTCGATGCATTGTCGAACTCGATTGTTGTCGCGATAGTTGCAGTGCGCGAACAGCAGACACGGTCGACGCGAAAATCTCCACGGGATCTCGAGGATTTGTTCCACTCGTCCTCGAAGGATTTATCGGTTTCATATTCGTACCCATTGGGGACCGTATAATTTCGTAATTAATTCGCTGCTACGATGCTCAGACGAAACGTCGTGGACAACGATCTCCATATTATACAGCAATTATGAGTCCTTTTTTATCATTTAATTATGGAATGTTTATGGCAGGAGAGTGAAGATCGCGCTGTTCGCGTATTAAAAACAGGTTTAATGGAACGCGTGCATTTTATTATGTTATTCTTGTGGAAGCGAGGCAGACGATTTTTTTGGCCTTTCGAAATTATATTGACAAATAACTAATAAATTATATCTTTTTGAAGTCCACATGAATTTTTCGACATTCGATGACAACAGTTCAGTATTGTTAATTTTATAGCATTTGTGATCGCTAGTATATGTCGACGACAAGTATTAGTTAAAGCATCAAAACTCTATTTGCAAGCACCAAGTGTTTGACCCATCAGCAATTATAAATTACCAGTAATGGAAATACGAAACTTCCATTACTGAACCCCCGAATTCTGGATCTCGTAGCGATCAAATTTTATGGTTAAAAGCAAAACTTGAATGCAAAACATCTGGTGAATAGCGTATTACCTAGCGCAATTATTATATTAATTTATTATATGATGTTATACTAAGCAGAAATATTTTCAATTACGATTTTCGCCTGCTCTATCGTCTTGCGTTACCTCTCTAGCCCGTTCCTCGTGTAAACTTCCACCGAAATAAAAAGAAGAGTTAACCAACCAGGGGCACGACGAAACGCTCCCTAAAATTTCGTTTCACAACCGCACGACGCGCAACTGACCATCATATTCAGCGACCACCAAATACGACTTGCCGTGTCTCGATAAATTCACCCTTGGTTGAGTCCGCTCGATTCGATTGGTCCCGCTCGATCACACGTACGCATACGAGCAGGAAAGAAAACAGGTACCGAGGAAATATTCGATGAAGAGAAAGGGAAAGGTAAAGGATCCAATGGGAAGGGAAAGGGTTGAAAAGGTACGAGGAAAAGAAAAGGACGAAAAATCGAACGAAAGTGGAAGGAGTTGGAAGGATACAAGGGGGAAAGGAAGCGCAAGTTCGAGCAGCCCGTGTGCTGGCCGACGATTCAGGCCTGCAGGCGTCGCGTCGCCGTGTTCTCGTTTTCACGAGGGGCCAGGTGTGGGAGTGACCGAGCGGAGATTAGCCGGTCCGATAAGCCGATCGATCCGACCGGACAATACCGCGACGGCATCGATGAAATCGTAAACGGGCCCTATCGACGATCGTTTATGCGATAGATGACCCGAATCGTTAAGGGCTTCTGTTTCCCGTATGTGCACGCGAAACGCACGCGCCCCGATCGAGCCTCGCGATTACACTCGCACCGGTACTCTCGCGTTCTCTCGCGTAATTTTCGCAGCGGTCGTTCCAGATACCAATTTCGCGGCATGCGAGATTCGATCGTTGATAAGCCGCGACGCTATCGGGAAAAGGTTGGCGATAATTGACGGCGTTGAGTTCGTAACGATATTGTGTACGTGCGCGTACGAGTCGCGGGTCGATCGGTTTCGGGGAGACACCGCGGGAGTAATTTTTCTTTCGCGATTTTGGGAAGGTTTTCTTTCTGTTCTATGGCGTGTGTTTTTTCCCTTGGCGTGGAATTGTTTCCGATAAAATGATAACGAGCCTGACGACGGTGCTTGGCTAAATCTTTGCCGTTGAAATCCAAGATGATGTTTTCTATCGACTGCATAGGAACCGCTAGATGTATTTTTCATTATCCCTGTCTTCCGCGTGTGCCAAATTACTTTCGATATTTTCCATTTTCGTTCGAACCGCGAAACAAAAATAATTTACAGAAAAAACGATAAATCGCATTGATTCGCCACCTTCGAAATGTCATGGTTACCAAAAGCGCAGGCCATAAAATTCCTCAAGCGCTCAATCCACTGCTAAAAAACCGAAATCCTACCTGTAAACGTACCTGCTAAGAACCAATAAAGAACACGAAGAATTCGTGCCGAGCCTGTGTAAATGCAACGAGACCGTCGGGGGAAGTAAATAGTGGCCTCCGCAAAGAAAGCCAGAATGTTGTACACGAAGCACGCGATAACGATAAGGAAGAATAAATTGGCCCGCAGAAAGAAATGGGCGGCGGTGAGCGTGGACGGAGAAAAAGGGGGTAGACTGAGAAAGACGCACAATTAACGAGTTTTCGATTGCCGGGCCGGGCTCGTTCGATAACCGCCGATCGAATTGGCGTTGTATGTTACCAGCGAACTTAGGAATTCCGATAACGCGAGCCACGGTATGCAGGCTGTATGCCAAAACGCTCGAAGCGTGCACGCAAGGATCGCCGTGATCTACGGAATTTATATTTTCTTTGGAGGATGTTCAATGAATATCGGCGAGGCTAACGACGGCAATCAGCGACGAACAGTTGCTTCGGGATTCGAATCGATCCGATCTCGTAGCCCCGACATTATTGCGGGAGTTTGTTTCTTGTTAATAGTCGAGATTTCAATCTGTCGATTATCGCGGGGATTCCTGAGGTCGTTCGTACGGTTAGGATCGTTGAAGAAAGGATCGGAGTTTTTGTGGATAAATGTTTTAGAGTGATCGGGATCCTCCGTTTTAGTGCTGGCTTTCGTAAACTGCTTTAAACGTTGGATTGCTTGAAAATTGGGCATTCGGGTAGTTTTCGTTTCTCAGGTATATTTGATTAGGTTTTCTTTTTTATTACTTATTTTCTTAGATAGTTGCGTTCGGATTAATTTCTTTCCGTTGATCTGTAAATCTGTGCCTGGGAAATGATTCTGACGGACAAATTGCCAGGTTAATGAAATTTTAGATTTACACCCGGCTGACATTGAGCTATTTCACTCTATTACAGTACGAGGCGAATAAATTACTATGAATAATTTGTCTTGTTACGGTGAATCGTAAATTTCTGCCGGTTGCTATTTTTAGCGAGACATCTTTGCACGGTAGCACAATGTTGTCAGAATTAGCTGGTACGGTCTAAAAATAAACAGGGGCCTGAATGCGAACGTATGAAATACAACCGTGTGAATGTAAGAATGCGTTCTCTGCGTGGGTTTCCGTGCTTCAATGTGCTTTTGATGCTGCTTGAATAGAATGTTCGTCGACGGATTACCCGTGTCAGCCTACGATCGTTACTCAGCCATCCTTTCAAACACAAACGACTTTTGATCCTCACTTTGCTGTTATACATCATTTGTTCTCATATTTTGCATAAGAATAAAGCCCGCACGACTGTGTTTCATGCGCGCGAATTAAATGCGTATCTGACGACAGTACGGAATAACTGACTTGCTGTAGAAACTTCTAAACGCAACCACGAGTCTGTTAAAAAAAATTATTGAAGTAGAATTATTTCTGGAATATTTGGAACTCGTTGCACTTCTGAATTATAAGATTTATATTATATTTCATTTATTGGACGATAGGCTTGATGTTCGCAAAGGTTTTTTGTTTTGGTAAGCTTGCAGTTATGCAAACTGGTAATCATGAAATAGAAAGCGAGTGTTTCCTTTTTGTTTATTTTTCAATGTATTAGTAACATTTTATATCTTTCGATGGAAGAACAAAAATAGAATACCCGCGTGTTTAATTCGCAATGTATTCAATGTATACTTTCATTGAAACTTTAAATTAAAGGTAAACGTTCTGCACAATACAATTACGAATTATTATTATTTATTCTTCATCTAAAAGAGGAACGAAACACGAAAACACCACGATCCAATTGCAGTGTACTAAATACAGATTTTCATATAAATATTGCATCATAATTATCCACATACTTACGCAACACTGATTCCCAATAAATACTTGTTCATTTCTACCATTCCTTGCACAAGAAGCACATGCAACATCGGAACACTTTAACCCGCAATATGTTCACGTTTTCAAGCGGAACAGACGCTCCTCAGCTCATAGACACGTTTACCCGCGAGCGTATTCAATTCGCGTAATTTCTGCTCGTTTCTGTAACGTCCACACACCTTGTGAACCTTAAGAAACTCCGGTTGCTTTCAAGAACGACACGTACATGCACTTTCCCGGGACCACGACGATACCGTGTACGCGGTACATCTTCGTCTTCGTTTTCGGGCCACGACTTATTGCGATAAGTGCCTCTGTACATCTAGGGCCACTTAAATCAGGCAGGTGCGTGGCGCATAATAAATTGCGAGCGTCCGAGATCGCCAAGTATCAAATGTATATATTTCAGTGACATAATGACCTGAGAAATCCAGGTCGCGCTATGCGGTGAAAATTATTCGCTACCAGGTAGAACGATGAACGTAGAATTCGCTGCTTCGTCGTACAGAGGGAATCGCATTCGAAAACGATTATTTCTGTAATAAAAAAAAATTGCTTCTTGCCTTTTACCCGTTTTACCGAGTGTCAAACATGTTCGTTACGTTTCCTCTTTTCTGTGTGGGATGTTTCCATAAATCACTTGTCGTCGTTGTTAAGAGAATGTATAAGGCCGTTAAGACAATTAAATGTCTCATACTCTTTTATTCATTCGAGATTTAAGTATTTAATATAAAGTACAGTTTGCTCGGCGATTGCGAGGCGTCGCACAGAGTCGTTGGGGTTCTTATTCCATTAAACACATTCCACACCTTCCATTGACGGTTACGAATACGATTGCGCGCAGTGAAATGTAGATCATGTCACCGGTAATCATCGCGTAGAATTACGAGTGAGCACCATGGGGAGTTCGGGAGTTCAGTTTAAGGCGTATGATTGTCGAGCGTGTCTTACCATTGTCGCAGACAATGTTCAGATCGTTCGTACTGCGAATCTTGCTGCGGCACGATTTTTCTTAATGTTGAACAATAGATTCGACTACGTCGCCAGGCATTTCCTGCACATAAATTCACGACCCCCGTGCGATTTCCATTCAATGAAATTGCCGCTTTCAACCTGCACTTGTATTCCCATAAATCAATCAATTTTTCTATTACCACCGATGCGTTTACCTGTGATTGTAAAGCACCAACTAGAATTGGCCTGAAATGACCGTGCGTGGTACTTTATAATATGCGCATCGTATCAACAGCGACTCTATTCGTGCCAAGTGTATTTCGCCAGCCATCGCATGCATTTGATGGCATCAGTGGAGAACACGAATATACAGAATTTTATCATGTACTTTCCGCGCTCACGCTGCTTTTCGCAAATAACTTCACTCGTAAAATTTAATTCAGGTCCGCCACTCGTCTTACCTTTAATTATAATACTTACAATTGCAAATACGCTTTATTAATATTTATATAGTAATCATATGAACACAAGGAAGACTGGTAGGAAGAATAAATGATTCAAGGGTAGAACGTTTTCGTGCACAGTATTAAGGTAAATCAAAAATCGGTCGCCGCGATCGATGCACATAAATTTGTCTTAATCGCGCAACACCTTATTTTAGAATGGGAAAGCAACAACAGGTGTACAAATCGATCGGAACCGTTTGAAAAATATAATATGCGACTGTAAATGTAACAAACGAGAAACTTTGACTGTGCACCGTATCAGATGTTTGTTAATTTTTAATTTAAACGTCATATTCTGGAGGGGTAATATTTCACGGGTAATTTAAGACGCATTTGTAACATTACTGCTGAAAAAGCGATGCGTGTACATAATTGCATCAGTTTATCATTCGAGTTCGCAACTCGGTGTTCCGATTATATCGTCAGTTCCGCTCTTTGCCTCCCTCTTATCCTCACCGAGTCAATGCAACTTACTCAACAATGTTCTTTTGTGAAACGATGTTTTATCTTTTTTTTTTTTATGACGAACGTAGTCGTTCATTCGTTTCGTTATCGTGATTGGTGTCATTTGGACCGAAATTTCGAAACGTATGGGATCAAAAATGCAAGTAAATTTCATTAAATGCGCAGATGAATTTGACCTTTTAATAACAGAAAATCTGTCGTATTGCATGATTTTCTGTAACGGGATACTATATGTAGTTGTATCTATGCTTACGATGTGCTAACGATCGCAAACAATAGGACAACGTAAAAATATGGGAAAATGTATTGTCAATTTGATTTATCGGCGAACATCAATGTTTCTGACATTCTACACCGCCGAAAGAATGATTTTCTATTCTACTGTACCTATAATCGACATCCTGCGTTTCGTACGTAAATTAAAACGCGGATTCGTTTTTCGATAACACTTTATAATTGAAGTAATTATATGTACACGCGTCCTACTTATTACGTGGCCACCCGCGAGTAAAAAAGTGAACTTTCTTGGAATGAATTTTTCTTTTCCTCGGTAAATCAGGATGTGCAGTAGAGGGGCATAGAAGAATTCTGCTGTTAAGGTGTTCCCGAGTACTCGTAAAAATTAATAACCGAAACATCGACGTTATAAACGGTCCGTGAACAAGGTGAACCCATTGTCAGTGGTTATCGGTTTTTTGCCATCTCGTCTTGTTGGTTCTGACCACCAAACAGGTAGAGAAATAATTCGTATTTGCAGGACAGCTGGCATGGTATTCCCGTGCGACGAAATGAGAGAACAAATATGTTTGCACTCTTTGACAGTCGAGCATTGCATCTAATCATAACCAGATCCGACTCTGTCGAAATAGAAAAGGGCGATTGAATTTCGTGTTGTCTTCGAGTTGCTGCAATTTAGTAATTTTTTTTACACGTATAGCATTGAAAAGATGATTACGATTACAGCGGAAGATCGTGAGGGTATAATTAAATAAAAATGTGGAAACATAATACTAGGCAATTAAGGCGGTGGTATACGCGTATACGATATTAATTATATTTCGCGAACAATGTCGGCCGACGTGAATTATAAAATGCAGATACGTTTATTTATAGGTAACCACGAGTTCGCTGGTTAATTCGATTACATTTCATGACTCTTAATTGATATTAAGTTAATAATACCCACTGATTCATTTGTAATGGAAATCTCACGACAAAACATCAACTCGCGGAATACTTAACGCGTGCGTCTCATATTAATGGAATCTTGCTTTGCTTCGAAAATACATAATTAATTAATTCGATTTGATACAAAGAGAGCATTGTGTCAGCTGGAATGTTATAAATTTTAATGAACCGAGCAGAGGACAAGTTTCCTTTATGCTTTTCTTTTGCATAATTTATCGAAAAACACATTTTCTTTTATTCTTATTTACGTCTCAATAATTTCCACACATTACGTGAATTGAACACGATCCCCAAAAAATTCACTTGACACAATTGCATTTTTACTAAAAGCACTAATTTAAAACTGTTGGAGTCTGATAAAAATGTAATAGTAACTTCGTCAACTTTCCCATGAGATGAAATGCGTTTCGAAAATTGCACAATGTTATTGGATAAAATGGGACAGAAAGCCAAAGGAGGGGAAGGAAAACGGGCGCAGGGGTAGTCGCATTTCAAATATTGTCCCAGAACGTGTCTGAGATTTCAATGCCGTGCAATTAAGACACCGTTTCTTCGTCGCCGTGGCCTTCGTGGACGCCATCAAAATTAATGACTGAAACATCAGCGACCGAAGGAACACAAAGAGCCCACGTACACGCTACATACCGATCATTTTGATGATCTTGACACTGTCGGTTACCGCGACGCGTTGGGGAAGATTAACTATCCGCAATTACGTTCGATGAAGCGTTTATCACGCGAATGTGCTACTTTTAAAAGGCGGAGCACAGACAGGAATGTAACAGTCGATTGTCACGATCGTTGGAGCGCATTCCACTATGAGCATCATTCAATTGACAATTTCTGATTTTGCCAAAGAACCTGCTGCTATGATATGTCGTCAGCTCGAAGATAATATTGTCGTGAGAGTAAACATGTTAAGGTTGTCCCTATCATATAACTATTATTTTCAATCATATGTTTTTTAATGCACTGATCGATGGAGTTAGAGATTCTCCATAAAAAAATTTTGATCCATGTATGCCTGAAAATTACCAGTTTGGGAGATATTCTAATTCAAATATTATTAAGAAAGCAGGACTATTGAGATCTGAAGTGTACACTGGTTCCGTTCCTCTGGGGGGCCACTGTAATTATGGTGCAACGACGTTTCATTACAGATGCTCCGAACACCAGTGTATTCCGTGATTAGCGCAATGGTTCGCCACTCACAATCAGTCTACAGCGTTATCAATTACCGTGAATTATATTATAGTTAGTTATGGTTCCTCCGATATAGTAAGGCGAACAGAAGCTCGTTAATTATTGCACGAGACGAAGCATGGAGCTGTGCGAACAATGTAAACATGGTTTCGTTTAATCTGTTGCATTCAGCGCAGTTTTGGAAACAGTATTTGTATTTGCAAAGTATACTGTCAGCATGAACATTTTTCTAAACTCTTCGTAGCTGTTTGTAAAAATTTCTAATAACGAGTGGCAATTGTGTAATAACTTACATGTGCACTTTGGAAAACGTAAGTGTAGCTCGTATCACATAAATACAAAGAATACGAGTGTACCAATTCTTATAATTCTGTTTTAAATACAGCAGAAAGTTCGGCTGTGCGAGATTAAAAATGAAAACTCCTCCCGGTTATATTTTCAATAAGAAAATCGAAGCAAATGAACCTTCTTCGATTTGGAAATGATTAGTCCGCAAAAAGTCACCGAATAAAAATGTCCACGTCTGGTAAAAATGAATATATTTATTTATACACAACAGCGTGCTCTTTAAACGTTTTTTTTTTCGATGATCCTAAGTCGCTCGAGTTACCACTAGAAGGGTTTCTTATCGCAGAAACTATCTACGGTGCACCGAAGCAATACGTGCTTCTCCACCAGACGGTTTCAAAGATCTGTAAGATGGCCTTTTGCAAAACTAGCCGCGGCAAAATCATGTTCCAAGAGGGCAACAGGAAATTCTGTAACTTAATCCTCGTTTTGTGGTATGTTTTGTCGCTTGCAGCGACTGTGAGCGGAGACTTCTTGTTTAACAGCTGAGGTGCAACGAACTTGCAGATGAAACTGCTTTGTGAACGCATGGTTCGCGTATTTATTATAATCAAATTAAAAGATAATGGTAGAGTATTGTATTATGCAGCACGTTGAATTCTCCTGGCGTGATTAATTTGATGTCAAATTCAGTGTCTGGATGTAGAATATTTTGTTGATACTTGCAATTGCCTACTCGAAGGGATTTTCGATTTTGATTACGTTGCGGCGTTGTCCATTGTTCTATGACAGTAAACGTTATTTCTGTCGTGATGTCACTTCTTGATTTATGGTTGAATAGGTCTTTCGCTATGTACGAATTTTATACGAGTAGCATTACTACGGTTACATTCATGACGTATTGTGCACGGATGCAATTTTAACTTCTATTCATGAGTAGTCAAATTTGCAATATTTATACTAACATTTTATTACTTTCGCGTTAGTTTTATACAGTGGGAACGACTATCGCTTGTTTGCACATTAAGATGATTCAAATTAACAGTTGATTTCCATACATTTACGTCGACGCAAATTGCTATTACTTCCTGCTTCTCTTTATGATAATCAATTTTATTTATACTTAGAAACACAAGTGTTTCTAAGTATAAATTTCATATAAAATTTAATGTCGACGCTAATAATGAGCATACATTTCCTTCCACAGCCTTTTCCGGCGAGTTCGAGCAAAAATGATGTATCGTCGTTGATTATTATACACTTTTCCCATTAGACAGTTCGTATACGTTCTCAGAACAATTTCAAGTCACGATTATGCTGGTACAATTAACATTAGCGGAACGTTTTGAAACGCTACACGTTAAGTGGTTAAAGACAAAGAGTTTCTCATACGACCAGTTAATTTTCCAGCCGTTTGCCAGATGGGCAGAAACACTTCCACTTCCTTCTGTTGACAATGGAAGGCTTTCAGCTATCCGGATAGCCCGCGTTAGGACAAGTAATTAAGGTCTAACTTACGCGCAGTTTAGCTCTTAATTACGCTGCTCACCGTATGTGTACTAACTCTTGTACGTTTGATGCACCAATGCAACCCGAATTTGCGAATATGGATAAGTGAAAGATCAGTGAAGAATTACATTTCTTGAAAAGGGATTGAGCTTGCTAATATGTACCAAATAATTGAATAACATTGCAGAAAAATATTGGCTAGTGCTTGGCTTTAGTCTAATAAAGAAATTGGAGCGCTTCTTATCAATATGTCTTGCTTGAAATTAAAGGAAGCCGAAAACGTTCGACTTGTATTGCAAGTATTTCAGTGCTGTTACTGAATTTCTTATTAATAAATATTAATAAAGCATAGTTTATTTATATGCACGTGAACATGTAACATTAAGAGATTCGTATTCCTGTTTTTAAAGTGGCAAATCAATGATTAAATTGCCTCGTTAGCATTTTAAGCTACGAATTTTTAAATTATATTTTAAATCAAACGAATCATGGTGAGATTAAAGAAGAATAAATTTCGAAGTTATTGATATTGTAGAATTGATAATGAATATCAAGCAGCTGAGTATGCACTTGTTAAGAAAAAAGGCTCTTTAGTTAGCATTGAATGGATTCTCCATCTGTTATTTACATACGCTGGTATGTGCAAAGTTCTTCTGATTATATATTGCTCATAATAGATGAATTTTTTTATTCCCGTAATGAGATTGTTTGGCGGCGTGTAATGAGAATGCTGGTAATTTTACCTCAACCGGGGAATCTGAAATGCTGATAGAACCGTGGTATGTCTTCCTAGTTTTTCCTCTGCGCAACATTTTTACTTTTTATTATTACTGCCCGATGCACGAGCGGTCATTACGTTGTACAATTGAAATTTTATTATTCAAATATGAATACGAAATTGTGTTATACGCTTCCATCATTCCCTACACTCCCATCTGACATTTATTAAAAAAACATGATGTTGAAACAGAAGTTACATTAAAGTTACAATAATAACTGAAACTCGTATTAAAGGTCGAATCGATGAAACTTTAATCAACGCAATCCCTGTTACGTACGTTCCCATTAGTTTCAAGCTCGTACACCAGCTTTCTTTCATATCCAAATCTGTGCAATATTTTATTCAGCCCAAATGCCATTACGCGAGCGATATTTATACAGAGCTATGTTTTTTCACACGAGTCACGGAATATCATTCTCTGCTACCGCGGTCTTCATCATCCCAATAATGTTTCAACACACACAGCGTTTGCGTCTTCAATACTTACCAGCGATCATCATTTATAGCTGGAATAATGCAAACGTTAAGCGTTATCCACGCCATCAAATACCAGCGCGTTTATGTGTGCCATGAGTTAATAACCTTTCATTACCTTCTATAGCTTGGGGATTAATCGTGGTATTAGTTGGCTATTAAAATGTTTCTCGGCCTCGTTAATGACCGTAGAATTGTTGGGTTCATCACCGTGGCGAATTTAATGCGCGTTTTCTCCCTTGTTTTTCATTCTCACAGACCCTGTTTCCCGTGTGTAGGGTAAGATCGACGCGTTTCATCGATTTGCCAATTATCGGCAAATTATACGTCTCGCGTGTATAGCCGAGTTAGAAAACTGCTTGTCTACTAATGAGGAAAAAAGTTTCCACTTCTATTTTCAAGTCGTATAAACAGCGCTGATTTATTTGTGCTTCACAGAGCGAGGGGGGGGGGGGACATCGGTGCTCATAACTTTTATATCGCGCCCCTCCAATTGTGAAGCTTTCCGATGTTGGGAATTAAACTGGGGCTTCGCAGAAGTTTTCAGTCGATTCCGCACGAATACAATTCCAAATTTGTGACATTAACGATAACAAGGTTGCGCTTGTTCTTCGATTACTTTCGCACAGGGAAACATTTTGGATATTTTTATGCCGACACTAATGATCACGTTTTCCATATTCGATAAGAAATGTCAATTATTTCAACCGAGAATGGACGAATCAAGATTTACCTAACAAATCAACCGGTGATCGAAAATCGTCCAGTGGCGTTTCTACTTCGCAGCGCGTGAAAATAAACGGCCGTCCCTTGGGGCCCCCGGCTACATATCGAATTATGAGCATTCCGTGGCATAATTGCGGTCTTAAACGGCCGTAAACGGTATTCAGAGATCGGCGAAGTCTAGGGACAAGCGACGAGAGAACCGGAATCGCGCGACGGACAATCCTTTAACCGTATGCGATTCAGGTAGGCAGGCCGTGTTTTATTGTTATTTTATTAATCGATGCTGTCTGGTTATTGAGTAGGCAGCCGGTACATACACGGTCTTTCGTAGGTAGCGAATGAAACAGCGCGTGCAATGCATGATCAGTTGCCTACGTGTACGCCTTTTGTCAGCGCGTCAAGCAGAACCAGTATTGTGAATCCGGCACAATGGTTTCTGCACTCTGTCACAGCGGAATCTTAACTCTGCGAAGGCTGTTTTGTTAGGTTGTTCGATCATTTCAGCGATTATTGGGAAAACGTTTGGTTTTTTCTTTCGCTTTATCATTAACTGTTATTGCTGTATCGTTCTTGGAACAGACGGTGTATGAGATACACTGGAGTACAGTGGGGAACTGATTAGATGTAATGCGAACGCTGGAACGAGATTGATTCATATTTTTAACAATTATAAATTGCAAGGTTATAGTACCATGGGGGTTTTCTTTACGAAACCATTTCTTGTTTTCAACGGGGAGAGAAGTCCCCGTAATTATTCTGGTATTTGTAATTACCCGTTTCATGCACTGCTCATTTGTACAGCAGAATTATATATAGTTGGAAATGCAATTAATTTCATACTTTTTTTAAATAAAAGAGCACAATAATGGCACAATAATGGTAACGATGATACATTGTTTAGGAGGCGATCATTAATGCCGGTAATGTTGTTTATGCGAATCTTCCTTGAATAAATCGTAATCAGTTGCTGTACAGTTAGCAGTGATTTATAGTTGTTTTTTTAATTTTTATATAGCATTGTGAAATTGTGTACCGTTAACGATGAGAAATTTTCATCCTACTATCAAGTTTCTTTTAGTACACGTACGTTTGATTAACAATCGATTTCTCTATAGATTAATATCGTTACTGGTCTTCGAGTTTGTAAACGTCGGCTCTGCCAATAGCGGTTTTATGATAGCACTATAAATATTAAGTTCTTCGTCCGTTTATCCCGTCGCTCAAAGCGGGAAAGGATTAAAGGTACTATGTTTCATATCCTAGACAGATCCTCGGGCAAATAAAATACACGATAATCAGACAAACGCATGTAATTCCTTTGTCGAGGGAAAAATAATGAAATATCCTATTCCGATGTTACCGAAACATTACATTCTTCTCTCAATATTAATATTATATTCTTGTATAAATTAAACCCCCAATGGCGAATAAATGTGTGTATAAATTTTATATTTGATGTCTGGTAACATATAATTTTACCTGCAAATAACATTTATAATCCACGAATGATTTAATATTTACACCATAATTCGGGGTTGTTAATAGGAAGTACTATTTCAACATCCCACAAGTGTACTTTGTGTCCGAACAAGTAATATTTGTAATCCACAAAAAAAAAGAAGAAAAAATATCATTTCAATGTTCACTTCTGTGTACATTTTTATTTTTCTACCACATTCAAAATCTTCGCAAAAATATAACGTTGTTCTCCCGCTTCTCGATTTACATCAACGAACATACAATTATCGAATCTTTCGACAATCTTCCTCCAATCCAAAATCAATTCAAGGAAGTCCACTGATGTTCACTTTATTCCGATACAGTTCAACTCGACAAGGATTTTTTATTTTTAATTCAATAGGACAATCCTCCCCACACTGCACGATAATTTCTATCCTTTGGCCGATACTATTGTTTCGGCTGCATCCTTTACACCACACCCCGAGCAGACAATCGATGCCGGACGAATGATCGTGGACAACCATACGTCTATCCTTGAAAGTCAGCGTTCTTAATGTCGCTCCGGTTTTTCGACCCTTCGCGTTCTTTCTCTTTCGCAAGCTCGCGGATCTTTTTCGTCCCGTTCACCGGAGGGCGATCGATAATGTTCGCAAAACGGGAAACGAGCCTTTCACAGAGGAAACCCCGGTCAAGCAAATAAAATGGATTTCAGGTAATTCATGTTTCCGCTATTGCCTTGCCACCGGCGTGTCCGGCGAGCGGACGAGGTAAATTGCGACAGGGAAACGGTTCGAAGGTAAACGTGGCAAGAATGTCGATGGCGTAGCTGCGAAATACTGTGCGGCATAAGTAATCTAGTAATTAGTAGAAATAAGATCAGCGTGATCTAATAATATCACGGATGGGTACAGCAGATGTTTGATTACATGTCAGTTATTTTTGCTAAAGATAAGTGGTGCTTCTTTCATTCATAATAATATAATACTCGTACGATTTAGTAGAAATTTTGCTAGCGATAATAATAACGTTGTCATCGTGTAGATTTCTCGTCCGATTTGATGCAACAATAAAAAGTCTGTCGAACTGATTACTTCGGTAGTGTCGCGGAACACCGATAGTGCTGATGGAATTTTTATATACGCTATTCAAATTTCTGCGGCGCTCTACCAAAATTGTTTGATGCGGCAACTAATCAGAAACTCGTTTTTAATTTTTTGTTTCGTTGGTACAACTTTGCATCGTGAAAGAGCTGCCCGGTCCAAGCTTAACGCGAACTTACTCGAGTAGAACATAAATATACGACCGATTTATACATCGACTCGCGTTCCAACCGTACACTGTTAAATCATTACCGTCACTTATCCATCACGGTCAAATCGAAACGTCACGAATACGTACAAATGACGCATAATAGCCAACAAGTAAAAACCTCCATCTTTACGATCCATAGCGTCATTCCAAATCCATCCTCGATCGTCGAATCGTCATTTCCAACGCGATACATCATAAATAACGGTGCGAAACGGTAAATGAATGTCCGAGATTTGAGACGCAGAAAACACGTGTAAATGGGCGTCGTAATATCGCCAAATAGAGGATAATTTACTACGATTTGACGTGGAGTGCCGTTTTTATTATACGAATCTTTCGCCGTCCTGGCATCCGACTTACAATGTTCGCGATCGCCATTGTGTGTCATTTCACTGGCCGTAGAATGGATTATGTAAATACGGTTTTGAAGGATTGTAGGCACAGGCCGGTCGATAAATCACGGGTAAATCATAAGCGAGAGAGTGTATGCCCTCGGTGTATGGAAATCCGCGAGGAGGAGAAACGAATCCCTCTTTTGTCTACTTACGCGGCGAGTGGTGAATTTCAATGGACGGCATAATGAGAACGATTCATCATAATTTTATGCGTGGATCCCGACATGGATATAGGCCTAGTTGTTGAGACGCGATATAATTCAGCGTCGATAACGGATCGAACGATTTCGATCGGCTATGGAAAGTCACGTTCAATCGGGAAGGATTGAATTTATTGCCGACGGGAATTCATTTGTATCGCGGGCTATTTGAGATGTATGAACGTGCTGCTAGAGAAATTATTCGCGGAAAATTGAACTACACTTCCAGTGCTATTACTTGAGAAAACATTCTGGACACTAATAAATTAGTAAATTAGTAAATTGTATTAAACTAACAACGTTTTTCTTTAGAAGTATTCGATTTAAATAAAAATCGTTTTACTTTATGTAAAACCAAGATCCCAGCGTAAGGGTTAAATTAAACAAATTAATCAGTTAGTGAGAAAATAAATGATTGGCGGTAGAAAAATTCGCATTGCACGATTAAAAGAATACGCAGAATTGTCTTGTACGTTTGTTTCACTTATTATTAGGTCATTTTGGATAGGTCGCAATTTTCTTCATTACAAACCGTGTACACGTACATTGAACTGCACAGATGTGTGTCAGAGAAACAAACGTTCACACAGAACTTGTTGTATGAATATTTGTAATTTATAAATTGACCAGGTATCCTAATCATTCGATGTACACTAGTAATCGTATCGATATATCCGAACCTGTTACCACACGATAATAATACGGTGCCACCCGCAAAATGAAAGCCTGACACTTCTCCCATAAAATACCACGTCGAAACACATGAAACGATATTCCTTTTTTAATACCGCGTGATTCATAGCGAATACACACATCCATTGGCACGTTTAAATCGCATCGACAATACCTCACCTGTTATTCCTCGGTTAATCTAACGTGCGCCTCGTACAACACGCATAAAACCTGCCTACTTTCAATTACTCGAGATTTCATTACGATCTGCAATCGAACTCCTCCTAACCGGACCGCCGATCCTGCCTACATTGTGAGAGACACGAAAGCCATAAATCCGTCGCGGTTTCTCCGCCACAATTACGGAAACGTTTCTCCGGAAAAATGATCCGGCCTGGAACGGAAAAATTCTTGCGCCGCGTGCTTTAACTTTAAACGTGGCAATTACCAGCGGCGCTCCGGACAGTGACATAAACACAAAACGCCGTATCAGCGTGGAATCGATAAATTACACGCGGACACGTGACCGAATAATACGAAACGCAGGTACTCGAAGCTCGTGAAACCGCGTTCCGGCTCGCTCTCAATACGTATACGCGTCAGGACTTTCGACGATCGGTACGCCGCGTTACAATCGTTAACTCCAATTTCCCCCGGCAGTGGTACAAACAGTAAATAGCACCGGCCGTTTGCCATTTACCCGCAATGAATTAGAAACACCGGCTTTTCAGGCTGCGCCCATTCAGCCGGCCGGCGCGCGTACACGGGAACTCGATATGTTGAAATTGCTTCGCAACGTTTTCTGCGATGCGTCGACTCTTCTTGCGCGACGCCTCGGTTTTAGAACATGAAAATTGGCGTCATCCTTTCGCGTCGGCATTCAGTGCTACAGGAAATTCTCCGCGCGATTTCCAGCTAATTAGTTGGACTTACAATTTTGAGCTGCATGGTTTTAGGTTTTTGTTTTTTACGAAAGTGAAAGAGTCAAGTGCTGGTATTTGTTCAATTATTAATGAATATATTGGAAGGTTGGTTTGAAATGCAAAAGTTCTAGGGTTTATCTCTTGATATGTGCATACGAATCGATTTATAAATACGGGATTGGAATAAAAAATTGCTAAGCAATTGAGCTTACGTAGTTGCATAAATCATATTACTGCAGAAATTTTTTCCCGCGTCTTCTACATGTAGGCTGGTGTAGTAATTTTTGATTTTAAATGATCTTGAAATCTACTAGCACCGATCATGATTTTCGATGTAGCCAATGTCTCAACCAATTCTCCACAAATATTACAAATTTCAATTTTCTTTATCCTGTACCTTCTCTATTTTCCTTGTAGAAATAGTACTTCATATTTAATAATGATATTTTATATTAAACAATGATATAATATTTCAGTCACGCGTTTCAGTTTTCTAAGTGCTGCGCCAATAAAGTTTCTCTTCATTGTACCTTAGTTTTCCAACTTATGAAATCATGCATGCTCTTTCAGCAAGTAAAACGTATTAAATTGCCTGTTAAAGTCCAAATAAAAAATGTAGCATTTAATATAAATGTAGCGCCGCAGAGTTCCCTCGACCCCCAGAAGTTATTGGCAAATCATTGCTTGCTGTGCTTTCAAACGGTTTATACCCCATAATCATCAAGCTTTAAAACAATACCTAACGATGGTTAATTGCCATCGATGTACAATAATGCATTCGCGAATTTCCCGAATACGATTCCTCGGTGTTGAGCGGCACGATAAATCGCGATGACAGCCTCGCGGGTCATATTTAACGCAAAAAATTCTCCGATCCCAGTAGCGTTAAGAGGGGTACGGAACATTTACGACAACTTCGCGTGTTCCTCGAGATCTCAATGCGCGCACAATTCTCGCTAAAAGCACGTTTGTAAAAAACTAGAGAGGCGAGAGAAAGTCGTGAGCCTTGAGTGAAACGGACGATCCGGGCGGTGCGATTGAACAATAAACAAATTATTTTACAACCTGGCGATTTCATTATTTAGCAATATCGCGCGGCCGGTTAATGGTCGTCTCGGTGCTTCCAACGACCGAGCGAATGTTACGCATAAAACGGGTGAACCGTTCGCGGAATTCCATAAATTCGTCCGCAGCCAATGATGCCGAGACTTTTCGTTCCTAGGGTACAAAAGTGTTTCTTATTTGTATTTACCCTTTTCCCCCATCCTTCGATCAACGGTGTACGCCATTTTTGCGCCCCCATATCGTTTTCTACCGGGGCAGAGCACGGGGGGAAATTTAAGCCAGCAATTTTATTTCTCCTTAGCTTAATCACGCGCAACATGATTTACGTGTACGATTAGATGATTAGGTCTTATTGAATTTAACGAAAGATTGAGAATACAGATTGCGGTTGAGCGTACGTATGGTATGGTGAATCGCGAAACCGAGAAACACATAGGACATCGCGGCATCTATTATTGCGCGACGAAAGGTTAGAAGTTGCTCGAAGGCTTATCTTTCGAATTGCTTCAATTATTTATGATTGTGTATTACGATCGTTCGTGGCAATAAAAAGGCATATCGCTGCGCGTGCGCGCGAACAGGCGAGAGTGTAACCCGTGAACGATAATCGTCAAATCGCCGGGGCAATTGCAACGGTGTACGAAGTTCAAAAGGAACAATTTCTAAGAAAAATCTACTATTCTACTTCTCTCAGAGATGCATATCCTTAAGAACACCATTAATCGCGATCCTGCCGATAATTTGCACTTAAACTCGTAACTTCGGATTCGTAAATCTACATTTTTAACGCCTAAAGTGCGCATACATTCTTTCGCTGCAAACGGCAAGCCGCGGCGTTTAAAATTTACGCCCCACGATAAAATATCGATTTCGTTACTGGACACCAACATTGGATTCAATATTGTTTGGAAAACGACTGCGTTCCAACGATGTAGATACGCGGCAAGTGGTCATTTTTCCACTCTACGCGCACATTTTCGTCATCGTCGTGTTATGAAGCCTCCACCATCTGTGCTTCCAAGCATTTTCACGCGATACGAATGGACACCGATCCGGTTTGTCCTCGATGAAAAATCCTTTCGCACAGGGGGGCGCTGTTCAATAATTGCTGGGTATTCGTGCATGAGAAGTACAAACCTCTGGAATTTATCCTGCGATTATTGTTCATTGGCGGAGATTAAATATCGCCGGGTATTTTATTGCCCGTGATAACGATGTCCTGTGCAATTTAGATGTCACGTCTGTGTTCGTTTTGTGTTTTTTTTGTGGTAAAACGGGATTTTCGTTGCATGAACAAAGTTGTATCTGGTTTGAATGGATGAAACGAGATACGAACTTGGAAATAATATTCAAACGTCGAAGAGGTTTGAAAATAAACATTGCCTGGATTGATATTGTATTGCTACGATTGTTAATGATTTTGTATTATTTTTAGGCGAATTATTGTTGTTAGTGCTGCAATTAGGGTAATATTTGACCATTTTTAATTTGTTTAACGGTGAAATAAGAGATTAGAATCTTACTGCAATTTCTAATTTTAATGTGTCAAAATTTGGCCGACCGTTTGACGCACAATTAATCTGTTTCCAAAAGAAATGAATACTGCAGAGCCGCAAACATGCTAAATTAAACTTAAAAAGTGGACGGAGGGTTAATTGAATTTCGTGATAGATCCATCAAGAGTATCACAGTTAAGTTTAATTTGTTTCCTCTTAATTGAATCTATAACGATTTAATGTGCTCGTAATATAATGCCTGTGCACTGCCCACAGAAATCCGGCTATTAATTCCAGTAGTTTCACTAGACGAATCTTAATTGCAAACGGAGGGCGATAAAATCGAACAAATTTACTTTTCCCCCCTCTAATTGCCCGCAACTATTTCCTTCTTCGCTTCCTAAATTTCCCATGACGATCGTTTCGTTAAGTCCTTTAATTAAATCCAACCTCATTTCAATCATCAAACGGACGTATCTCTGCGTGGCAAATCGAATCCGCAGTTAACCGCCCAATAAAGACAAAGCCGCACTCGAAGACTACACCAAATGCAAATAGTCTTGCACTACATAAATCCAGTTTTATTTCGCGCAGGCCTATTCTGTTCGATGCTGGAAATTTGCACTAACCAAGTCGGTCGACGGATCGGCCAGGTTTATCGACGGCAGAATAAGATGCTGGCCGACCGTATGCTGAAATAGATAAATCCGTTTGCGCGCACAGACAGACACGTTATGCAACTATTGCACTGTTCATACAGGTGCCTGGCCATTTACTCGCGCCTTGCCCTCGCGCAAAATCTCCGGCCGCGATCGTAAAAACTTAACTGGCGTTTATATTTTACGTTTACGAGCTGAAATTGCACCAGTCCGCTCGTACGCTTGGTGTGCATATTAAACTGGTTCGACGCCCTGACGCGCGATTATACAGCCGAAATAATCGATCCGTTAATGAGTTACGAGACCTGGAATCCCGTTGCGTTTCACGCTTGTTAGGGGTTCGCGTTTGACATGCATCGGCCGTGCGCAGCAAGGATAAGACTGTCTTCTTTTGTCCGCCTGTCGTTTCTGTCAGTTTGCAATTACGCTAGCGCAATGGCATAGTTTTACGGGGGGGGGGGGGGGCTTTACTTGGAGAAACTGAAACGCGGTGTTTTGCAAGGACTTTTGTAAGAAATTGCTTTATAGCTTTTGAAGACCACGCTGTTTTTTATATCTGAGATTGAACGGCGAACTTAATGCTCCGAGGATCTGGCCTGTTACTTTTCTACCTTCCACCTCTTATTATTGCTGAAAGTTCGTGTTTCTGTGTTGTTTATTTGCGAAATCTTTATATATACCTACGTTCCTCGATATCCGGTATAATTACGAATGTGCATTTCTATTTTCCACGTGTCAGGATGTGGCTATCTTTATTAAATATTATTGGAATTCAAATAATTTTCGTATTAAACCCTTAGAAAACGCATTAAGGTTGCAAATTGAGCCCTAAGGAAACGCAACAAGGTTGCAAATTGAGTCCTATGAAAACGCATTAAAGTTGCAAATTGAGCCCTAAGAGAATGCAATAAAGTTGCAAATTGATCGCTAAGAAAATGCAAAAAGTTGCAAATTGAGCCCTAAGAGAATGCAAAAAAGTTGCAAATCGAGCCCTAAGAAAACGCAAAAAGTTGCAAATTGAGCCCTAAGAAAATGCAAAAAGTTGTAAATTGAGCCCTAAGAAAACACAACAAAGTTACAAAAATTCTCGCGAAAAATTTGCAACAATGCTGTGGCTAAATTTTTTCAAGAATGTTGCAATTTGTGACGCAACATAGTTGCGAACTTTCTCAGAAGTTTGCAACTTTGTTGGAGTTTCTTAGCGATCCATTTGCAACACTGTTGGAGTTTCTTAGCGATCCATTTGCAACATAGTTACAAGTTTTTTTCGTAACATTGTTGCAAATTTTTCTTCATAAAGCTCTCAATTTTGTTACGTTTTTGTGAGGCGTTGTTTGCAACTTTGTTGCGTTTTCGCCAGGCATTGTTTGCAGCTTTGTTGCATTTCCTTAGGGTTCAAATTGCAACTTTGCTATCGCGGTGCCTTGTTTGCAACTTAATTGCATTTTTATGAGGCATAGTTTGGAACTTTGGTGCATGTCTTGAGACGTTATGTACAACCGTATTTCATTTCCTCTAGGCATTTATTTGCAACCTGGTTGAATTTAGGTGAGGCGCTTTATGTAGACCTGGTTCCAATATGTTTAGTAAATGTTGAGGTCTATTTTTACGTTCAGCATCTTCAGTCGCCGGTGACTGACACTGTGCCATCCGTTTAGAGACTGTCAGTCACTGGTTATATCTGAGATTGAACGGCGAACTTAATGCTTCGAGGATCTAGCCTGTTACTTTTTTACCTTTCGCCTCTTATTACTGCTGAAAGTTCGTGTTTCTGTTTTGTTTATTTGTCAAATCTTTATATATAACTACGCTCCTCGATTGCCGGTATAATTAGGAATGAACATTTCTATTTCCCATGTGTCAGGATGGCTAGACTTATTACTGGAATTCAAATAATTTTCGTATCCGCTGGATTTCATTTTAATTCGATACGGTCAAATGAATTAAACTAGAAACCAGTCAGGTGTATTATGATGGATATGTATTGGACAGAGAGAACTGGCACCACTAAAATATTCTCGGATATAATTTATATTTGTATGCATTTGAAGTTTCTTTTCAGACTATATTACCTGTAGGAAATCGGTAAATAAAATTACACGATTTATTCGTTCCCATTTTTCTTTCTGTCTTTGTCCAGCTGCTCGATTTGCATAATTAATCGTGTCCAACGAAATCCTAAAAATAATGGAACGATCCCGTTAACGAGAACGATATCTGGTTTGCCAACAGGTAATTACCCGTGTCGATTAAACATGGCAAAAACGCATTATCCCGGCTAATAAACGAGCGTCGGAAACAAGTGTCACACTGATGGCAAACAACATATTTCGCAATCATTAGTTAGACAGCTCGGTACACTACATCTATCAAAGGAATCGATTGCCTCGGGAAACGAGCGAAAAAAGAACCGCAGGTGTAGGAAAAAAGCTTGGAATTAATTAACATAGTCCAAGTATTATGACTTCTCGCGGAGCGTATATTTATACCTTTCCATTGACTGAATATTTGTCTAAACGCGGACGGCTGTTTCATCGAATTTAATCGACGCAATTTTGCAGACACCACCGGTCTGCAAAAATAAAGAAGAAAGCAATCGATGATTTATTGGCGCGTATCGTGCGACCCGATACTCGTTCAACATTAAATGCCGAACGTTCCGTGGCCATGACCCACACGGTTATCTATTACTTCCTGTTTACTCGTATCGACGACGTTTTATTCGCAACACACTTACGTTCCATCGATTCGTCGATTTTTCCAACCGCTCGATTTTCAAACGGTTGTCAGACTGAGGTGTTAATTAATTATCCGTAGGTGATTAATGCGTGTACGCGAGCACGTTATTTTGTGTCGCAGCGGGATATCCATTTCGGTTAGCAGCTCGTTCCCTTAACTTGCCAGGAATTATGGCGCGAACGGGCATTCGACGAGGCGAGAGAAATCGTTCGTCTCTTTTTCGCTGGCATTCAGAAAAGTTGCATAAAGTGTGGAAAATATCTTATTTCAACGGCACACACGAAGACAGAATTTTAACGCCCGAGCTAGATCGTATCTCCTTACTTCTACTTAATAATGTTAAGATATCTGCGGATTAAGTTGGGTGCAATAAATGATTGGACTGCGCCGCCTCAGGTGTGCGCTGATAAATTATGCGATATTTTAATTAATGTTCTGCACGTTCATAATGTATACAAACATCGGAGAGTTTTTATTTTGACGATTATTCAACTTTGGTGGAGAGCCTGTTCGAGGAATAATCGAATATCATAAGTGTAATTAAGTGTAATTAAGCTCACTGAAAGTTAAGGAATCTACCTGAATTAAACCTATTTTTTTACTGAAATAAATACCTATACACAGAGTGCTATAATTTATAAAAATTTTGAAGCAAATTAGTTCTATTCTAATAGAATTACGTGGAAATTATTTTAATGAGATTCACATTCTTTTTAACCCAATTTTTTATATGAACATCAGGAATAATGATTGGTATTAAAAAGTATACGTTAGTCGCAACTCTACTACCACGAATATTATCCCATTAAATTTCAGTAATAAACCGTTAGCAATCTTACCGCCTTCAATTAGAACCTCGCGTCAACTAGCCACAGTAGAAAGCGGCGTTTATCGTCAGACACCCTTGTTGCGAGACTTCATTCTCGCACCTTTTTTCATATCGTTTGCCGAAAATATATTTATTGCATATTTCTATATCATACACAACGTTTCCACGTTGAACAACAATCTATCCATCTACGATACCTTCGTATAGACAGAGTGCTTTCTTGAACCAACTCCTCTTTTTTTTGTTCCAGGTAAGTCCAAGGTGAAACTACGCACAATACAACGTCGCTTCTTAGCGAAGAGAACGACAATTCCATGGAGGACCATTTATGGGGTTGTACATTACTGCTAGCAGGTGACTGCCATACGGCTGCCTCAATGACTATCCATCAACCGCTTGGAAATATGTGGGTCAGCCGCGAAGTTAATTCACGATGATCACGAAGAGTGATAAATTAAGCGCAAATTTATGGTGCCCACCTTTGACACGGTGTACCATTCATTGTTCCATTAACGTTACGCAACTGTGTCGCGAATAGGAAGCGCTTTGTATGAGCGGTTTATATGTTTCGTTTCCAATACTTTTCTTTTTCACGCAATGTGTAGGAGAGATTGATTGCAGCTCCCGATTAGAAAAATGCCCGTGTGCGAAATGTGAATGTGTCTTGTGCCATTTAGTGGCGGGTTACGAATATTGAACAGGACCCATTGGATTCATTATTATTCAGGTGTATGATTTATCGTTAGTCTTCGATTTTCAATTGGTGATTTAAGCATCGTGATTAATATCAAATTGATTTTTAAGGTAGTTCTAATTGCAAACTGTCGCGGTAAGTAGTATGTATTGTTGCCGCTTGTGAACGAGGTAGCAATTTCTGGAAATTGCTTTTTAAGAAAAATATGTTAATTGCTGTATAATATCGGTTCTCCGATATTTATTGCTCTTCACTATATATTTTATTCTTTATGGTCATGTCGTGGACTGTTTTATTCTCCTTCGCGATAAATTATCGTGTTTAATTTCGATGACTAATCCACGAGTGCACCGATGCTGCCATTTTATTATTCATTTTATTGCTATTTGATTGGAATTGATAATTCTGCAGACTACGGGTTTTTCTTTCAAAGAATTCTATATTTTTCGCCTAAGAGGGATCGCTGAAATCGGAAAACGAAATGTTAGAATGAGTTCGAATGTTTTTCGAAAGAGTTGAACAATGTAACTACGAGCAAGGTGTCGTCGATCGGTGATTAATAAATTCTGGCGGAAAAAGTGGTAATTTTATTAATGGAAATGGCATATACCCAGAGAATAACGCTGGTATACGGAATGGACATGAAGATTGCTGTTACGCATACTAGTAAATAACCGACTTCCACCGGCAGATAATTATGTACGTTTTTATAAGTCGTGTCTCGTACATTGAAAGTAAACACACTGAAATGAAAAATCGACGCGGCGGTGCCTTTCGCGGTTAATTTCATTTATTCACTTCAGGGCAATTTTCATGGTGCGGCAATATTTTATAAATTTTCATAAGTCTCGTGTTTCATTAATCCTTCGGCCTGTATTTAAGTGACTCTCAAACGACGCGAACTACAAACATCCATAAATCACCTTCTACGTTTCCTGCTTATCTCGAACAAAATTTCACGTTGCGCCACTTTCATATCGCTTAAAATACTCGTGGGCTTATTGAGCCGTAATTTTTTACGGCGAAAGTTAGTAAATAACGGTTAGCTTTGCGATAATGTGAAAGTTACTATAAAGACCAACGTAAGCAACATTGTCATACAAAAATGAATCGTTAGAACATCAATTTTGCTTCAGTCTCTATTGTCGCTGGGTCCTCTGCTTAATAAAAAGTACAGTACCGCCTTTCTCAAACATGAACGTGCGGGAAGTCTGGCAAAAAAAAAATTCTTCCAAACCTTCTTCTGACACCTTACTACTGGCGTAATGATAAAATAATGTCCGTCTGCACACCCCTCGGATTTTTCCCCAAAACAAAGAACAAATTCTCAAATGTAAACCACAAAGCATAGCACGCGGGCACCTACACTAAATTCAATTCAAATTTCCCCGTTTAAACCTGGCCTATTACTCCCACTAGTCGCCGCCATTCCCCAGATATTCTCACGAAACGCTGCGGTTTGCAACATCTTCATCTAATCTCTCTTCCCCGCGTGCAGGCAACGACGATCGGCTAGTGGGATATCGCGAGATCGGTATCAGTGACTGTCGCGCATTCCAGCGGCCTGTTACAAGCGTTGTACATACATCGGAAACGCCGCCTTTAACCACGACATCGCTTCGCCGTCGCTGGAATGCATCCAGTTAGGAACGGCGCGAGTCCATCGTGCAACGAATACAGGAACCGTCGTTTTCGTTCACTATTCCGTCGTCAAACTGTGACGGTGCCACGTCTTTAATAGCGGCGTGCACCCGCTGGAGAACGTGGTCGCGGGCTCAGACACGGATGGTCGAATTAGGAACGGGAATGCTGGTTAACGAGCGCAAAAACCGCGCAGACTCTTTGAAGCCTGTGAGCCCTTGCCTGCTTCTTTTAGTACTCTCGCCGGTACTTTCGTTCGTCTATTTGCGCCGCAGTTATTTATCTTTACTACTATCCGTCCCGCTGCGTTTGATGAAACGCACGCTGGATTGCACATATCTGGCATGAATATGAATTGTTTCTCCTCGTTTAAGGCCTGTTTGCGGATTATTTGCTCGATCGCGTGGTGAACCCGGCGGAGTTTCGTTTGACCATGAACGTAATTGGCGTTGGCGAGAAATAAATCAGGGATCGTTGTTAACGGACTTGATAGTAGAACGCTGTGTTTTCGCGGAACAGTAAAGCATTTCGCAATTGCGAATTCGCGCGTGCAAATATTACGAAGAACGTCTGTTTGAATTCGTTTAATTTTTTGATTGTTTTGCTGATTTGGTGTGCACGACAATGCTTCCTTTAATTTTTCTGTTTCGTCAATAATTTATTCCTCGGTGGAAATTTGGAGATACTGTGAAGCAAATATTGATATACGACAATTATCGACGTATTTGTAATACATGTGCTTCGAGCAATGTACATTGTTCTCCTTTCTTCTTGTATTTTATTAATATCGCGGTAATAATACATTGTCGATTATTATCAAACCTAGTATTTAAAATATTTCTCAGCATCATTTGTTGTTCAAGAGTTATGCGAATATAAAAGAATTAAAATACGAATGAATTTTACTTTCGACTTTTGACTTGTATATAACATAGAGAACAGCTCCAGCTGTACGACGATTCAGGGGACGGAATACCTACATATTTTCAGTGCGTAATATGTAAGTGCATCATTGGATACGATACTTAGGAAATATATACAAATATACAAAACGAATCCATAGTTCAAGTATCGGGGAAAAAATTCGCCCAACGCATCAACACTGTGCGTTCTGAAAATAAAACGCCACAGGCGCGGGTACACCCGCAATTGAAATAATCACTGGCAAAGGTACAGGAAACATAGGAGGTCGTACATCTCTTAAAAGCTTCGCTCGCCATAGAGAAGAGACGTTTTGAAATAGCGCACGAACGACGTCGGATTTCATTTTCAACGAACTCACGCTGCGACCGGATTACAGGCGTGCAATAAACGGCGTAATTGCCGTTAGCCTTTCAGACGGCCTGGCGAACGGGAAAATAAGCGTATTAGCCGGGCCGGCTAGAAGATTTAAGTCTCGTTCGGCGAAGAGGCCGAGACAGACCGCTGGAACACTCTCTATATTATCGTCGCCCTTAAATCCACTGAATGTTGACGTTTTCCAACGTTTCCCGCGCTCTTTCGGCTCGAATTCGCGCGTCTCGTATGTAACCGTGATTTACTGCAACCTCGGTCCTTTCTGAATTCCGTGAAACTCGCGGGGAACGCACCCGGTGAATGGAATGATCAAGTAACTATTCTCGCGAGCTTCTTAGTTGGTCGTTTTATGACACACGAGACATCGATGGGTGGGTTCGTTTGATGGATTCATGGGAAGTCGTGCGGAATAAGTTGGGGGAGTTCTTAGGCGGAGGTGAGTTGAGGCACTGTTACGCGAGCCTGATTAGTGCTTGCGATAGTGATTTAATATTATTGTCGCGATCGAAAGGTGAGGAAAATCGTACTTGGCGCGAATCTGTTGAGAAATCTTAAATCGAAGATTATTTTATTATGGATGTCCGAGATCGTCAGATTTTATTCATTTTCCTTCGTCTTTCGAAAATGTTTTAATATTGCAATATTGAACGAAGAGATCTGTTTTGAGTGTTTCATATATTCAATTTTATTGGTGCGAAAGGATAATCATTTTCAAATTTTTCGTGTTATACATTGGCACCTTGTCAAATTGCCCTTTTTAATATCACAATCGTTTTTATTCCCATAGAATCGCCCCATTAAAAGAACCTGCGTGTTCGCGCGTATACCTACATCGGGTAATTATTCTGTTTGAACCAAAACTATTACCCGCCCCCTGTCCACCGTAACCCTCTACACTTTCAATGGTGTCTCAGTGAAATCGACGAAACTTCTCTGTCACAACCCCGATAGGTTGAAAGCTGATATTCGCCTTTTCCACCCGCGTTCTCGCGGTTAGGGTTTCGGAAAAATGTCGTGGCATCGCATGAAAAACGATCGAATGGAACGAACTCGGACGGGAGAAGAAGTTTCAGCCGGAGATTTGCGAGGATACGCAAAAATAGTCGATCGCGGGACCTTGGACAGTGTCAAATAACTTCTCGCCTGGATAAGCTCACTTCCTCCGTATAAATTGACTTTCTCGTTCGGGTGGGGGTGTCCCGCAGGACTTCATATATATTTCCGCCAATATAAATACACCCATAGCGGGCAGTAAATAACATCTTCATGAGAGATGTTCCTAGCCACGAGCGGCCTCTGAAGAATACAACACTCGCCTGGCTATGACTGAGATCGAGAATGCTCGATGATAGCTCATCGACTTCGCATTACGTCGGCCGTGAAAATATATGTTATTTACGGGCCGAGTTGCTGCTCCCTTCGGTTAGGCGGTTCTCCGTTGAAGTATAATTTAGATTCGTCTGTCGGTTTTATAAGTGTCGGTAAATAATTTTGCATATAGCGGATCGTCGTGTACATAATCTGAGCATTCCGAGATTTTCGCTATTGGCTGGGGAACATTAATATTAATGTTTGATTTACGTTTTCCGTTTTAATCTTAATTTAATAATCATTCAATAAATAAAGTAATTAGCTACGATCGAACGATCGTCCTCTTTTCCATAATGACCATCAATTACGCGGTGCCATGCGCAGCCGGCCTACGGCGCAATACAACTAATAAAAACAGCACCAGAATCGGGTCATCCGATGCTACTCGCCAGTAAACGCGTTAATTTTTACGATCTCAGGCCCAATGAGGATTAACTTCATCGTCGTTGGCCCCACTTGCATCGAACCCCTTTGCGAGAAACGCCACAGTTATTGCGAGATCGACTCAAGATTTCGATACACTAATGAATTCATTCCGCGTAATACACCGATAAATTTTCATTCCGCAAGAATCGCGTGAAATAAACCCGTTAATTTTCGGCGGCGTGCAATGCGCGTGCAATCTCATCGACTGAGCTTCCTCTGTTTCTTTTCGAATAAATAAAATACTGGTAAAAAGTTTGCCCACGTCAAGTATTCAGAGTGCACAGAAACTCGATAACTTATTGATCATTTTAAGTCGGAAATTTAAGATCCTTTCCAAACTATGGCATGCTGAGACAAAGCTAATTGTACTATTAGTCCTATACGATATTAGTTTTTATACACTTCGATCAACATAGTAATGATATTATAAAGAAACGATTGGGAAACTTTGGTCGGCGGTAATGCGATATTGGGCGTATTTTGAGAAATACAACGCCGAGCCGAGGATCGAGGGTAATTGGAGTTTAACCGTATCACATTTTCGATGAAATTATTATACCGGCCCGTATGGTCACAGTCATTCATTTAACACGTCGATCGGTAAATTTATGTGTTTTATCGCTGGTATCTGTGTCGATCGACAACTTTCACCGTGAGAAACCGCTATTATGTTCGTTTGTTCGGCGGACATTTTTGCAAATTGCTCGATATAATGCATGGGCTTTGGCTGCTTTTTATTTACTGTCGAGGAATTTATACGATTATAGATTTTATCGTCTGTCCGTGAGATTCATGTACGAAGCACTTTACAATTTACAGATAAACTTATTGGCGCAAATGTATAATTCATTATTTGTCAATTGTTTCATGGGAATCGTTCGATCGTTACAGTCTTCCATTGTTCTCCTTAAATTAACCAACTCATTTGACTTGCATTTAAGAAACCCTTAATAAAGTACAACAATTCTGGTGTAACAATGTTTTCGCTGTTCAAATAATTGACATAGATTATATATCATCTTGCATCGGAGATGCACTCTCCGAGAAAAAATATGTTCGACATATAAAGGCCAACGAAATAATAAACTGCTTGTTACCCGAAGTGCAAATATTCGCAATTTTACAAAGTAGCGATTTCATATGAAAAAAACCAAACAAAAGCAATCGTTCTTCGTCGAAGATGTTTGCACGTTTATGATTTCGTGAATCATTCAAACGAATGGATAGAAAGCCACGGGGTCGCATCTGTTAACTTGTAACGCGTTAAGGTTACACCGGGGAATAGTTATCCCAGAAGAAACAGTGGTAGACAGCGATTTTTCCAACGTCCAGGGAAATAATTCTCGTGGTATCTGTTGCGTGTAATTTTATCGGAAACGTTATTTCACGTTCGAAGGTAGGAAAGATCTAGCGGCGGCATAAATCTTCATATCGATGTTATACGCGTAGCGTGGCTATTGTGAGCCGATAGGCGACAACGTAATAAGTTATTTTCACGAGCGTGTCTGTAATTGTAAATGCAAACAGAAATTTATGCCCGACGAGCGCACGAAAGTTCCCCTGTACATTTGATTGGAATGCCTTGTCTCCGCGAGTCACATCGTGCAATACACCATTGAATCGTAGTTTTATTGACGGTGATAAATTTAACGCCGACCCGAGCGTCTTCGGGGACATTTAGCTGGAATCCGAGATTTCTTTGTGAAATTCGTGTGAAGAAGCGTCGAACGAAATGTACTGGTTATTTACTGCTCATAACTTTAATATATATTCACGGGTCCGTATCGTGGAAGATATTCCTTTAATTAAACTACTATTTTATGGTGTACTAAAATTAACAGCGCGATTAAGTGTAGTTAAGCGGTGGATGAAAAGAATTCGAATATATGGGTTTTCGTAACGTTGACACGCGGCGCTTAATTTCTTAATTATAGGTATCCAAGTTGCAAAACGTTTTAGCGCAGGCATGGAACTGGCCCGTCCATCATTACGACGTGAAGAGTAAGCTCGTGAAGTTCTGTTCTTTATGTTAGGGACGCTCTGTGTACGATTAAAAATGTCGAATATTTATTACCTTTTATGCTTATCACTGTGCATTTAAAAGTAGCTACAACTGCGTTTCGATAATTTATCCTACAAATATAAAACGCGAAGCAAAAAGATACTTATAGAAGGGAAATAGTAATGCGTTTTTCGCCATCGTTCAGTTCGAGCGTCGCAGTCTCAGGTTCCCCTTGAACAATTAATTTTGATCCCGGATCATCCAACGAGTACGCAGAGGCTCGCTCGCCTGCAAACTAGACACAACCAGAAAGGGCGCGTCGTTCTCCTGAGAATTTTCATCGGGATCTTACGTATGGATACTGCTCTCGCAAGATCGGTTCCGATGTGCACAGTGGGCAGTCCAGACTCTGTCAGTACGCAAGAAATATAGTCGTACGCATAGAATCATGCGGAGCGTAATGACTACACGCGAAACCGGGTATCACCGCGGGTAGATACGTCGTCTGGCTAATTACACGTAATTATCCTCTCGAGGGCGAGTACGACGGCCAAGCGCAGAAGGGGGAGCGAGAGCAAAAGGTAATGGAGAACAAGGAGTATAAGAGGCGAGTTAAGGTAACTGAACGCGAAGAAACCCGCTACCGAAATGATCTCTGACTGACGTGCAGGCTGTTGTTAACAGAGCAGCGTTTACCGAATGGTTGTGTTTGTTTCTGCCTGGGGAACAAAGCGATTCCGACGGTCCTCCGTAAGAGAAACTGCGAGAGAAACGGGAGAATTCGAACGAGGAGATAATTAAAGGTGACGAATGGAAGAATCATCGGTGAATGTTCGGCGTTTGTCGAACGGCTAGCACTGATGGAGATACCGCGAGCAGAGAGCGATGAGAAATCGTTGAAAATTACGGCGAGCGATCTGTACTCGCTCGCTTTGCTGACTGTTGCTCTCTATGGCATTTCCTAAAGGTATACATCATCGAAGCAGATGATCCATAAAAGTGCTTGCTTCATCTGTAGCCCACTATCGTGTCTCGGCAGTGTTCACGCTCGCAGCGTTGTTCTGCGCGTTTCAATTGTATTCCCCACGATTGTTATTGGTTGGAGAATGCTTCTAGTTGCATAGAAGAAAGTTGCGTAGAACGTGCATAGTGTTCATGGCGAGAGTCTCAGTATCAGATCATCCCATGAGTCGTGCCGTTTTTTAGCGCACTTTACATAAACATCCGTATTTTGTTTCTGCGACATGTTTATAGAAACTTGTCGTTATGCCTTTCAAGAGATATCCTCTCGTTATTTTGAAACGTGCATTCGAGACACTGTTAAAATGAGTGTCAACGAGATCCATTTCGAGTTTAAAAAGGGCAATATGGTTAAAAATATTTGTGACGTGTATGGGGAGCATTCGTCGAGTGTGAGGAAGTGTCAAAGGTGGTTCTCAGAATTCCAGAATGGAGATTTCGAAGTTTCCAGTAAACAAAAAACTGGTCGTCATCTGACGTTTTTCGAAAATGCAATCATCGAATGCAATCAAAATTCATTGAGAAACGGGAAGAGGGCAAGTGAAGGCAAGTGTTTTAGAGTTAAAGTTAACGTTAAAAACGACACGACTTGTGGAACGGCCCAATATATGCTCGAGCTATGATCTACTTGTAAATACAAAATAGCCCGGTTAAATATTAAAGAAAAAAATGACGAAGGCAGAATTCTCGAAGTCGTTCCCTTTGAACTATCATCGTTCCAGCCATCTACCGTGTGGCTAACCGCAAGCACAGATCGCGTGCAACCACGAGAGCTCGCGTATGCAAAGGCCAGGAGGAGATATCTAAGGATGCTAGCGGCCGGGCGCGCACATGAGAAGCAGCCTTAATGATCGAGGCATCGCCGTTGATTTACGCACTGCGGCGCACAGTGTAGCAGCATTGTCTTCCGGGATCGGCTCGTTAATAAAATTTTTCGTAATAGAAGGGCTCGTCATGGTGGCCCGCCGGCAGAACTCGACTGTTTCATTATTGAAAACCGCCGTAAAGCCGCGGCCGGATAACATTCCGTGTGCGTTCTAACACTGGCCGGTTACAGGAGAATTCGAGGGCGAAGGAGGGAGACAGAGCGGACAGAACTACCGCGGGGTCATCGGCGGCGAACGATAAGACAAAGTATGCGCCTGAGGGGACGGCGTCGATGCTATGGCTGGAATTTTTAATTTGTCGCGCGCTGACATGGATGCATCGAAGGTACCGGTAGTGAAGATCACTAAGCGATTGCCTGTCAATTCCTTGGAAGATCGATCGATCCGGTGGCTCGACGATTGGCGAGGATGAGAGGCGGTTTTCGATTCATGGGCGGCGGTAAATTCTGTGCGTATATTTACGATATGGCGAGACGGTGCAAAGCAGCGATGCTTTTATTATTTACTGTTTAGCATTAAATAAACGGGACGGGCACCATTAGTGCGCGTAATACACATGGGTACGAAGCGAACGTAAGCAAAAGTCGCGAGGGTATAGCCAATAGTTGGGAAGCAAAGATTACGAAGGAGCTAGCGGCTTCCTTTTTCATCTCTAAAACTAATCAATCGGTAAAAATTTGTCCAATTTAGAGAAAATAATTATTCTTAAATCGTACGTATGAAACTGCTTTCAAATAATAATCTTATCCGAGACAATTGTATCATTTCCGTGCAGAATTTGCGCCGGAGTAAATTCCAATGGTTAATCGAATCGAAAGAAAACGCTTATGTGAACAATAAAAATATCTATAAATGCGGTTCAACGAGAACGCGATGTTTCGCGTTTGGAAAACAAACGAGCGGTGCGCGTCGGCCCTATTGAAACCGTATAAAAAAATCCCAATCCAATCGGGTTCTGTAGCGTGGCGAATGGTATGCTGTTTCGAGAGGACGCGCCTTTAATTTTGTCTAAGTTCGCGCGAATCGTACGGGGTGCACGTGGCGCCTCGTTAAGGGTTAACCTACGACGTGCCACCGTGTAGAAGACCGGAATGCGGATCGTCCGCGGCAGCTGCGGCACCACTTTACGGCGATAAAGGGATACTTTTTCCTTTCCTCTCCTTTCCCTTCCTTTCCTTCCATTTTTTCCCCCGTCGCGCCACGCGAACCGGCCCTTTTTCACGCGACGACGCGAAATTAAGCAACCGCGGCTACTTAGTTGCGAACGAACGATACGTGAACGGCCCCGGACGCTATCGGCCAGCAATATCGAATGCTAATTCATTTCGTGCTACATATACGGGCAGCTCCTGCATCCACCAGGTGCAATTTCTCCATTAGTACGCGGCCGAATAACTGTCGATGGAAAGTGCAAGACAAATACGGAGCAGTTGGAAATGCCGGGGAACACGGCCACCATAACGGTTACCCCCCAATTATTCACTTGGTTAATAACTTTATCTGGCCGATGTGTTTCGCGGACCTGTAATTCGTAGCTTCGCTTTAAACGATAGGGGTTATTAATCAATTTGCATGCCCCGATTGCGAGTGTGCGCTCGTCCGGCAAGGTGCACGGCGATGCAGGAGGCGGCGTTGGAGTTTCTCTTCGTTCGTCTCGTTAGAAATGTATAACTTGGGTTGACAGGTTTTGCAATGTTTCTTTTAGGTGAGGTGAATCATTTCGTGAATAATATCGATGTACCAACCGTTACTATTTTCTAATGTTCGACGAATCGTTCTAGTCATTATATAAATGACAATTTTGTTACATATCTCGAATGTTAAATATTCCTCGACGGTGTTACTAATCTCTAATTTTAAGTTTATTTATGCTAATTAAAAGATATATTTTTATCGCATCAAAATGGTTATCAAAATCACAATCCATATGGTCCTATTGCAACACACCCATAAAAACCGTTTCTTCTGGCAAGGGATCAACATCTTTCCTCCTACTATTCCGCCTATTCTCGAAAGACCGCTTCCAAAGGTACGTAGCCAACGGTCACGCCTCGCAGAAGCACGTTCACCTCTACTTATACGTAGAAAAAGATGCTCGACATGATCATCTCTGTTCATCCCATTAGATAACACTACAGACGACCACGCCGCCCCGGAGATCCCGATCACGTTCAAAAACTCAACACCTGCATCTAGAGTGGTGCAAGTATCCATCCGCGACATCGATACCCCCGCCGAAATATTCCGACTTCCGGGCGACCAGTTGACACGGGTTACTCATCTAACGACTAGAATCGCTTAATAACACCCGTGTATCAGGGGAACCGTACGAACAATCGGCTTATCCAGCTCAGGATCTTCGTTCACACAGCCGGCGATCAAATATTTATGGTCTGCTGTCCCTTATACGGGGGCAGGCTTTTTATCCCGCGCCACGGACACAGCGAGACACGGAAGGTCGTCTCCTCCGTGAATCGCATACGATAGGTATCGTCGGTTCAACATAATTAAAGCAACAAATTCCCGCAGCAGCGTTGGCACCCGATGTTATGGCGTTTCGTATCGCTCGGTGATCGGTCCTTCTGATGGATCGGCACAGGTGCGCCGCTTTATTCTCGATACGGGGCTAAGGGTGTTCTGAATCGGGTTGAAGCTGGAATAGTTAACAATCACGACGAGGCGACGCTAGGTTAATTAATGGGCGAACGACAAATGGCCAATTAACTTCAATGCTGGATCCGCGAGTTTTCTTTACTGACCGGCGTGTGACAGGAATCGACTAGCCCGACTATTTGAAAATACCTGGATGAATTATGGTGGGCATTTTTGGCCCAAAGGATTCGGCAGGCTTGCCGCATCGTTTTGCCAAAGATTTGTTGTAATATTTACGGTCAAAATTTCTTAGTATTTGTGACAGGCGAAAGCTAATATTAGTAAGGGAATGATGCTTTCTTAGAGATACCTAAAATCAAATATATTCCGACTTAGTTGGGTTGATATGTACTTTTCGTTTTTCACGGAAAATGTCGAGTAAGCATCGGCACTCCGATTTAGACTTGGTAATATTAAATCGTTTACTGTGTTATCCAAATTGTGTCCAACACAAAGTTGGATGACAAAGATCTGAATTCGTCGAAGAATACGATTTCGATTGACAGGACAATTCTGGCTTTCATGAAATTATCGATTGCTCATAATAAGTAATATGTCATTTGAAATGTAGATAAGAATAGGATGCCAAACAGCGACAACCGTTTCCCAGAATCCGCTAAACAATAAACGCATAGAAAAAAAAAGATATTGACGGTAATTTAAGAAGCGGTTCAATCGAGCACAAATCGTCCAGGATACGAACGGCGCACACGTTTTTACGGGCAATTGAACAACAATCGTTGCAAGTGATCCATGAAGCCATCGATCGATTCCAACTTTCCTCGCGGTTGTCAGCTTTCAATTGCACCCTTGTGCGTCCGTGATGGCCCGACTTCTTTCACGTCGATTTCGAAGGCTGTTATTAAAGTGTCGTTCCCGTTCGACACCAGAAACTCCTAACGCGACGGCTTTAATGGTTCGTCGATTAACGTAATCGTTCCGTGATCGAAACATCGCGGATCGAGGGACAAGGATCGAAATCTTAATTCGACGAAGGATCGTAACATGATCAACAGTGGCAATTTCACTCGACGGACGACCAGGGGCCGTATTATCGAGTTTGGCCGACAGTCACGAGACCGATCTACGATCGAAGGTGGATTTCTATTAAAAATTTCGACGGCCACGCCCGGTGATCCGCTGTGCAGATGCCTGCGCGCGATGTCACGAACAGAAAGTAGCGTTGACAGGACACGTGACAACTTACACGGCGACGCGATCGGAAATTGCTATCGAGATGGTCGTGTTTAGTGCACTGTCAGATGCTTTGCACATAGATTAACATTTTGATGCGCGTACAGGATGATTCTAAACAGGTGTCGCAACATTCACAGGTGTGTCCCGGAATTCGAAATTCGACGCGACGGAAAACTTTCTGCGCGTTTAAATGTTTAAGGTGGCATCGTAGTTATTACACCGGGGACATGATAATGTAAATAATGCGCGAATAATGGACTCACGAATTGCTGCAATTATATTTTTTACATTATCCGCTGACCTGTAGCATACCTGCAGGTATTAATTTCATATCGGTCGATACAAAGACACTATTTCCTCTCCTTGGGAAAATTCGTTTCTTTTGACGGGCAAGGTGTTGCGACAATTATTCCTAAAACAATTGTACATAGATATGAAGCACATCCGTTGCAATTTAAAACAATGTATATTGTTTTAGAAATAATTGTCCTAACAGGAGAATAATGAAGTTGCAAGTGAAACTAATCCACTGTGTGAATACTTCTTTGGCCATCTGTAAAGCAACGCGATTGCAAATGCACGTGCGTTATCAGATTCGTCTCGTCGCCAGATTCAACATGTAAAGCGCACCTGTAAATTTTGAGACGCTCCTTGCCGATATACATAAATACATATGCAGGCGTGTTTGGAATATGCGTGCGCGCCGACACGAGGCAGCCCGAGCGCGGCAAGGAGAATAATGACGCTGCTCGGGTCTGTTCAGCCGCGGGTAGTCACGGTTTTTGAAGAAAAAAAGAAAAAAACACATTTCTTTGGTCAAGAAATGCTTAAGAATACGTAAGCTGCCTCAAGTGCTCCAATAATGAGTGGTTCTCGCAACACGCCGTAAATTTTCAGTGTCAATACACCTTGCACCTGGCAACTGGGCCAATCGCAACGAGATCGTTTCGACGTTTCCTTCGATTTCTCACGTGAATCTTTATTATTATTGGCTCGCTTGGCCGAAAATTCGCCACGTAGTCCTTATTCGCCCCGTGATCTCGAATTGACTGGAAATTATACCAACGTAACTTAATAAGGATCTTCGTTCGTTGTTTGCGAGCTTACGCCGATGCTCCTTGAAAATACGAATTGAATTCCGTGCTGGTGGAACCCTTTATTAAATTGCTTGCGAATCTAAAGGGCAGCTGTTTCCTTTTTTATCTCCAAATGTTCCCTTTTCCTCTTTTTTCTTAATTGGACAGAATTATTTGTATACTTATGGCGAATTTTAAAATCAACTTGCTGCGCTTACTTTTGATTGCTTCGTGATTTTGATAGCTTGCAAATACAATACATATTTTCAATAGAGAAGAGTGCCAAATATGCGTCACTCGAATTTGATTTAACTCTGAAACGAAAGCATTTTGTTTGAGACTTACATAGCGACGCTTGTAACGATCAAATATCAAATTGCAAATATCAACTAGCTCCTTAGTTGATGCGTCTTTCCTTGCAAAACCAAGCCGCGCCTAAACACCGTGTTTACTGCGAGTACCTGCGCCAAGAATAAAGTCATTAACCAATTACACGAGGCCCTACTCGGGGACCAAAGAAACTTAAAAACCACCCATCGATCCGATAATTACGGTACACGCGCGTTCCACGGCAGAGAAAACAGTTCGGCCGGTCGCTTCCAGAATTCGTCAAGCGGTACCTTCGCCGCGGGTCAAAGGGTCGGCCATTAAATTGTTAATCCTCCGTTTAAACGTCGAAATTGCAAGCCCGTGTCCGTTGCCAGCGCGCGGAATATATAATTCGACGAAATTGCGCCACCCGCGGTAAACAATCTTAACGCCATAATTCAAAGAAAGCGCGGCTCGCGCACGCTGCACTTAGTTTTAATATTTCATGCGTCGCCTCGGCGAAACCCTAATTGCATAATTACTCTTAATCCGGCCGATTTTTCCGTCCCCCTTTCCGCCGCGCGTTTCGACGAGCATCGCAAACTGCCGCCGTGGTTATCCATTTCTTCGGCGTCGTCCCGAAGGACTTTCCAGAAGGGCGTGACGGTGCTCCCGTCACTTCCGGTGACCGGGGCATTACGCTTTATCCGCCATATTTTTCCCCGGCGTAACTGGCTCCGAAGTCTGTCCACTGGAATGATGTTTCCTTGATTATAGCCGGCCGACTGGCCGCCGCGAAAGATAAATCGTTCGCAATCGAAACTGAAGCCCAGGGCGATCGTGAGCATCACCACAAATATCCAGTCCCCAGCCTGATTGCGATTCCCATTATCCCGAGCCACGTCTGACATGACTGCGTTACGTGCTACGTTACTCTTTTTTACCCGGTTCACCGTTCCCACTATGTATGGGCGCCGTTTGATTGGCCGAAACAGCAATTAGTCTCTATCCCCGTTCCGTGCAGTTTGTTAGAGGATTTATTATTCCGCTCCGTTTGATCCGGCGGTTGCATTACGGGGATTGATATCGAATTGCTGTATGAATTACGTTTAATTGTATGTTAAACTGGCCTCCGCGTGGGACGGGATACACTTGGGAGTCGTGTTCGTGACGGTTGTAAAGGTTTCATTGGCCGATCGAAGTGATCGCTGACTGTGAACAATCATGGTGCAGATTTGACTGTTTCTTTTTTTTTAAGTATTTCTATTATTTTCTTTGTGTGCGATATGCGTTTATCTTTGCGTCCATTTAATTGTGCAGTAATTTGTATTAATTAATCCGCCGAATGGCTTTCGTACTACGAAATGCACTATTAGATTTGATGAAAAGTCTGCACTGAATATTAACCGCAGGTCGAGTGTCACTACGAACGTCGCACTTACTTCTCGTTTCGTTGCTCTCCATCCATTTGCCTCCCTTCTTTTGCAAACCTGCCTAAGCATACCGCGAAGCTGAACATTCTGTTTCACGACCGACGGTACCGTGCTTCTGGCCACAGTGACACCTTGACAAATCAGTTCACGAGGGACGCCGTTCCCTGCGCCCGTCATTAATACTTCCTCGCCTGAAACTGCAGTGGCGGGGCGAAAATGTATCAGTGGAATCGCGAGTACGGGACAAATCGAGGAACTAATCAGCCCCGTTTCAACCAGTCGATTCTTCACAGCTCCCTCGCGTTTGTCTGGCTAATGCCCACACGGTCGCGATGACTTCATACGTTGAAACTCTTAGCTGGTGTGCAACGATCGTACGTCAACACTTCAAGCGGCACCGAGCGTGTATATCTGATCGCGACTTATGATTAATACTTTCTTAGTTTACGTACATTTGACCGTAAGATCGTCCCAGTTGATAAATTGGAGGAAATAACGTACCGTGCTGAAGTTTCATTTCTTCGAGGCTACGCGTACGAGCAATGAAACCCGAGTCGAACCCGACGAAAGCCAAAGATACCATCACGGGAATGTATACGTTTCATTTGGGTATCGCGAAAGGTATGGCCGCGTGTGCCGTGAAATCTGTTGTCTCCATTTCTCGGCAGACCATAGGAGGATTCTTCGCGATATAACAGGTGGCTGTTCGTCTGGCAGAGCGGAATGTCATTAGAGATCTTTTCGTTGGTGTGACTCAAACGATTAATTCCGTGGGAATTGGTCCGGGATTCGTCGACAAATTGTAGGAAGAAACGATGGAGGGTTGAAGCGAGCTTGTGTCGTTTTTTGGACGAGATCGTGCATGATTATTTCATGATTGGTGCGATTGTGATTTTTTTTGTCCTTTGCCTTACGTACTTCGCGTTAATACATTCTTCATAGGCCTGTGACATCTTAGATTTTCTGTGCACAATTTTATTAAAACTAAATTTAATGCATGGAAGTATTTATCTGTTTGGATAGTAATGCTTAGATATGAGCAACGTGTAATTTGAATTTGTTCTTTAAGTGAAGTTTGCTTAATGTTCGAGTGAAAGTAAAGTTGCAAATGTCAGTTGAATATTAAATCGAAAAGGTGGAATTATCGAAGTAATCGAAATCAACGTTGATTGAGTAATCTTCGACTAAATATAATTATTAAATTATTAAACGCTATGTATTAATCAAGTGTAAGTTAACACAAATTAATTAAAAATAAAATCCGAAAGAAAAATTAAGCTTGAAAAAACCTACAATACACCGAAAGAACTACATTTATGCAATGTCCCGTTTGTCAGGTATTATATTTCCGTTCGCGATTGCAGAAGGTTTTACTTTCGCTAATTATATTATCGTAGATCACCATTCATAATACATTTGGCACGCAGCGTACAGGTTGCACGTTTCTCGTGTCCAGGTAAGAGCGTGGGAGTGAAGAGAACACTGCGTTTCCTTCGTGTGTTCCATTTGCGTATCTCTCGTAAGCTGGACCGCTTATTAACCGGATAGGCGAGCGTGTGCCTCTAATGATCCGTCGACGAACAAATAGGAGGCAGACTTCGCTTGTCCCTCGCTGCGCACTTCCCACGATTTTCCCTCGTTGTTCATTTTTATTTGAAATAATTCAGCCTTGCCCTCTTCTCGCCGTGAGCCCGCCGCCACGCGTGGGTTTCGCGGCCTTTTTCCGCGGATGATCGATCCTATCGCGTCGAACCATTTTCATTTGTTAGAATCTGTTGGGCGCGGTCGCTGCGCGGCATTAAATCTTTCAGAGATCTCGGTTCTAGATTGGTCGCACGATTACGTTGTTTCTGTATTGTTTTTAAAACCCCTTCTGTGGGGTGGCAATTTTAGTATCGTAATGTACATTGTCGAGATATTTGTGAGCAGGCGGAACAGTCGCAAATGACTGTAGAAGAATTATTCGATGGCTATTTAAACGTTCACATTTAGTATACTTCTCGTTGTCCATTAGCAAAGGACGAAGCTCAATAATTCGTTAATTTGTAAAAAGTAAACTGGGATTAACATTCGAATTGCAATTCCACCTTACACCGCTTGAATGCTGAATCGTCAGATTTCTTTGGCCGTTCGCAAATGTCTCCAAGCCGAAGCGAGTTTCACACGAACCACACGCAGTCCGCGAACAACTGCAATTAACAATGATTCCCCAAGATTTGTTGCCGCGTGCGCCACAATTGCGAGTGATTGTAAAAAGCGCCGATGGTCTGTCAGATATTTGATGAATCCGTCGTTTTTCACCACGCTTGGCGAACAGCAGTAGCGATCCGGGCGGAGGAAAGGAAGTAAACGAGGTATTTGTAATCCAAGTAACATCGATGGAAAGTCCCGGCTCGGTCGAACCCCGTGGTAATAGCGACACGGTAGTCATCCTCCTTAACTTAAATCACGTCCGCATGCACGCGACTCACCGGGTCCCGTCGTCGTTCGCAACAAGCAGCTCCTTAGCCGAGCATAATGGCGCAATAAATTACGCCACTTTGTGAACGCAGTTAAAGCCACTATTATATGCCAGTGCCATAACTAGCCGGAAGGGACAAAAATGACCGTGTATCAGAGACGCGGACGATAAAAATGGTTTCAACGACGCGCCGTGTTTCGATAGTCGGCGTCCGATACGCGGTGTATCGTGAAGATCCGCGGAAATTCTGCAGACATTGCCGGCAAATGAAGGCTGCTCAAATACGCGTCGATGACTCGACCGAAAGAGAACGGAAAGTCATTTCTGGCTTAATGATAAATAAAGAGGCTTTTCCTTTCGAACCATTTGTCGCTTCACGATCACGTTCTTAATACTTGCAAAACGATGCATTCGAAGAACGCTGTTATATCAGTCGAGATCGCGTGATAAGCGACACATAAAACATGTCAACAATAAATGAACAATTTAGTGTGCCGCTTATGACGTCCGCATGTACACGCTTCTATCAACTGAAACGCTGTTGAAACCCCGACTCCCAATGTACGCCAAGACCGCAATCAATGCCGTTACATCGGTTTGTATAACCGTGTCACAGCTTGCGCATCGCAAGTCGTCGGCAAAGTCGTGTTTCGAGTCGTGGTCGAAAAGCTGTGGTCGAAAAACGTAGGGGTACGTTTAAAACGTCCCTTCCGACGAGATTATCTCGAAGGGAAGAGGATCCTCGGTCGGACAGGAATAATGGCGCGACATATTACGCCATTTTGTAAAAGGGGGGCCTTGAGGAGCGCGATATCACAATGCGACCGTGGGTCGCGGTTTCTCTTTCTCCCGTTTTCCTTCCCTTTTCGCTTGTGCGAACGGCCGCGTCCTACGGCGTGTGGGTGCGTCAGGTAACGTCGTAAATGGATTGAGCAAGGCTTGGGGTACCGCCGCCGGGATAAGCATCGATGCATTACAGAAGATGACTTCATTCGCGCCCGCGTTCCCAGTAGCTTTCGTCGTGCTCCTCCAGCGGTAAGTGGCCAGAGGAACGATAATGATAACGAGGATGACGACGACGACGATCACGACGTAAGTCTGTCACCGTTTCGACGCTATTGTCTCAACGTCTGTAACCCGCCACGCGTCTCGTTACGCGTGGGGTGCGAACACTTCTGTTCCTCGTGGTGTCGTGATTGTCGATTCTGTCTGGGGTCTCTTAACGGCGGTGTCTGATACATTCTTGGTGGTGCTTTTTATACTCTTCGATCGCGTTCCTTGATCCTGAATGGGATGATGGGAATAGGAGGATGAGTTGAGCGGGATGGATTATGAGTTGACAGGGTTTGGTGAATTTTTTATGCAGTCTTTGAATCCTGCCGTTGGGAATGGTAATTAAATTGTGCCTATTTTAGTCCTGGATATTCCTGACTTCGGATACATCGAATTATACAGGTATCAGTGCCGAAATATGTATATGGAACACCAGGTGTTTTTAATTTTGAACACTTTGAACTTAACGTCCTCTGTCTTATATATTTTTAACGTTGAGAGTATCGAGTATTGAATGTTCTTTGTTATTTACTTAGGTATTTTTATGTTTGATTATTTCTCGTTTTGGGAATTGATAATTTCGCGTATCCTGCACCCCGCGTGGATCAAATTTCGTTTAATACTACTTCTGTCTTCAGTAGCCAGAATCCATATATCTGTGTTCATTCGAATGTTAGATTTAAATAGGGGACAATAATTCCGTGTTAAAGGTGAATTGTCCTGCCGTACCCTTATACTTTTAAAAGGTGAAAATATCGCGCAGGTAATACGTAGCCAGAAGGTTAGAGACCGTAACTTCGACAAAATGAATGAGTATCGGTGTTCTCTTAGATAGCAAATTGCGCTTGTATTCTTTCCAGGCCCCATATCAATAGCCTATTGTTTTAGGGTATCTAGATAATAGCCCTCTATTGTTGATAAATTGCTCTATTGATTACAATACTGCTTACATTGTAGTAACTGCTGCAATGGGCATGTCGAAGTGTTACACGATTCTTCTGGCTCTCTATATTCTCCATTTTTCACAAACGTGCTTCCTCCCATTTCAATCAATCATCCGCCATGAAACGGGCGCGCCCCTCCTCGTATCATAATCATTCAATAATACGCGCATGGTGATCTTTGACAAAACAATTTAAAAAGCACCGTGGTTTCTGTCAGGCATATAGATAATTCAACATTTACTATCGTCATTAAATTGACAATAAATATTATCAAACAGTAGTTAACTTCCACGGCCAATGTGGCTGCCACAGTTATCCATAAATATCCTGCTTTACTATCAAGAGAGAGTTTAAGTACCCATTATATTATTAAGCCTAGCCATAGAAAGGACTGCAGGGGGGGAAGGATTAAATAACGAGACGACCAAGAATTTATATCAACGAATAAAGAATTCGCACGAAATAACGAGAACCTAAACAAACGAGCACGCTTCATTCCTGTTAATCCCCTCCGCTCTTTTCTCGCGCGACGTCAACATTCCTCCAATTTAATTTATCCGCGAAACAATAGTAGCAGCCAGCGTGGACCCATTATGCTCCATCCCGAAAGGAACCCCGCTGGTTCGTATCGCCTCGAAACCCGCACAAAAGCCGGTACCAACCTGGCGAACGTTCTGCGAAAACCCCGGCGCGATAATTAGCCATTCACCGTGCACAACGACGCGGAAGAAATAACGAATGTCCTCGCGATTCGCGCGCGTTTCGTTGTCCCAGTTCACCGAATGCGCCGGTGTCGACCGAAGGTGTCGTCTCCATCGTTCACGGCGCTCAGCAAAAATTCGATTCATTCGACCGTGCGCAACAACCGTCGCCCGGGGCATACGCATTAGCGTGATTACAATTACGCGATCCCGGCTAAGTAGCGTTCGCCTCTCGTCGTTGGCCAGACGAGGCGGACGGGGGGGGTGAACCGAATGAACATTCGTATCGTTGCCCCACGCCACACGGGAGGATCGCGTATTGCGTTCTGCTGTCTCGTTTCACTCGTTGAGAGAGCGTATGTAGTTAGCATGCTCGAGAAAGGGGAACGCGCAGGGAAGGTACGTTGTAATGGAGGGGTGAACGAGCCAACCCGGTGCAAGCAGTTTGTATAAAGCAGAACGACGAAGGGGTGGGAAGGGGGTGGGGGGGCGAGGTAAGTCTGATGCACGTACAGCGAGAGGTGTCGATGAGAGGAGAGGTAATTAGAAAGGTGCAGAAACGAGCCGGAGTGTTTATTGTTGTTTTTTTTTCTTCTTTTTTTGTTTGTTTTTCTTTCTTTTTTGACGAAACTCGCCCACGTCGCGCGGCCGTCGAAACGCGAGAAGAGCGACGGCCTGTTAGTAATTTCCGCGACAATCGATGCTCGTTCGCGCGTTTCGGGCTTCATGGTCGACGAACGACGGACAAAGCGCGAAGGGAAACGGGCGAGTTTCGACATCGGCAGGCTTCGCAGTTTGCGCCACGGCTGCCATTTTGGAGTCGCACGGGAACCCGCGCAAATGGTCGAACTGTTCGCCTGTGAAAAATGTTCTTTCACTATTCGACAGCGTATGCAGCCTGAACAGCGAGAACGTGAAAATTGTATTTATGCCGGCCGCGATGAATAAGGGATGTAAGCGACGCGATTGCAAAGGGAGCACTTATCAGTACGAGCAGCTCAAATTGTCGATTCAACGTATAAATGTTGTTCCCTGTAAATATTCCCGAGGAAGGAAGAAATATTGTGGTCGATAAATGCTTATTGGTATTTTAAACTATCTATGTTTATCTACATTTTTTTGTTGACAATTATCGAGATACACGGAGATTGGATTAAACTAATCGGCAGAAGATTGAATTTGGAACATCCCCGACGAGGAGATACATTGCCAGATATAGGAGGACTGTGTTCAATTTATCTTTGCAGTAAAAATACACGAGACTTTATTGATCCTCGGCGTCGAGATATAAAAGCTACATATTCCCAAATATTATCGATGCCGCGTAATTTCATCAAAATAGAGTCCGACTAGAATTGGTCGGGGGCATTTGAATGGGGTACAATGTTTAACACCGACAGCGCATATAATTTCCGTGAGAATCTCGCGAGCAGAAAACATTCGCGACTGTTCCGTCGTCAGAATTAGCGCTTGAACATTCGTATTAATTACGTTCGCGACCGCGCGGCGAATTTTATTCTTCTGCGCACGTAACGGAGAATACGTCGGCGTAAAACGTTGTACCGGACTTTAATTGCTCGATACGAAAAACGCGATACGATTTTTCGTCTTGTTAAACCTGTTGTGATTCACGCGACATGTTAAATCGCCGCAACCAAGTATATATTTACGTGTACGCGGCGGTACGCGTTTAATTACCACCACTGATAAATTCGTTGCTCTCATGCATTTCGGTCCCCGCGGAAAGTAATGACCGTTAACCCTTATGGTGCACCCCGGCGCGTATTCACGATACTGCCGCGCAGCGTTTCGCCATTTTTATCCTCCCATATTTATGGCGAGTGTCCTTTTATTTGAAATTCACGACGGGCCACGCGGGGAACGAGATAGTTCGAGTAATAGAGATTTACCGGCTTCACTCACGATAAATTATTTCCTATTTCTGCGACGAAGGATTCGCATAGACTGGTGGCCGCGAAAATGTTCGCAGAGAATGGGTATTTAAGAATTATTTTTACAACGATTGTTTATTGCCGCGACGGTAATTATTGTCTTAACGATGGCCGTATGAAAATTTAGGAATATCGAAGGCGACGTCGTAAGCTCGGCGTGAAAGGAAACGAACGTTGAATCCGCACGATTGCACAACGTTTTATCGATTGGATAATTGCTATTACGAAATTATCTTGCGAATCTGAACGACCATATCGAGAAAACGAGTGAAATAAATAAAAGGGAACGAGAAATTAAATTTCAACTTCAGTCCACGTCGTCGTGTGTTAGTTTAACGATCAATGCGCGTACATGACGTTACGTATAATTGGGATAATTAGATTCGATTAATCTATCATGTTAATAAACCCGAGGCAAATTCGAACTTCTCGTTAAAATTTGCACAGAATCGTCACACGTTAATAGCCCGTGGCCGAAGATCGAAGAAATGTGATAAATGGCAGGAAATGGAAACCGTGGTTCGCCGCGTTTCTCCTATTGTGGCTCGCTTTTCCCAGCGGCGTGATTGCCTTCGCGTTACAAATTGTTTCACGCTTCTATTACTATTTCAAGATACGTCTGACGATAAGGCCCGATAGACCGGAGGATAAAAGTCTGCTTTATAATTCAGCACGATTCTGGCTTTCGGCTTGGCTACGCACGACACGTTCTTAAGCAACTCCTCGCGCGTCTACGCGTCTCTAAACGCTCATTAACTCTTTCGTGATCGATAACGTGTTGCTACGTGTGTCTTCGCGCGAGCTAAATCTAAATTTCCTCGATGCAGCGAATGCTGATACCGCCTTGTGTGTCGGTCCTAGTTTCAAAACTTCATTAACCCTTGTTCTTAAATTTTCGATAAACTTTGTACTTGCTGTGTTCGAATTGCTTGGCTCGGCAAGAAATGTATTAGTTATGCCGTTTTTCAGAGTTTATTGTTCGCTCAGAAATGAACAAACTTTTGCATTATTGGACATGTTCTAAACCAGCCATGTCCAACACGCGGCCCAATTGTCGATTTTATGCGGCCCTTTTCAAGTCTGCAGCTACGTGTTATATCGGGCATTTTCTTAGCAACAAAATACAAAATATATATTGCCTGTTAGTACATTTCGCGAGTATAAAGAGTGTTCTCTAGTACACATTTGTTTGCTTTAGCCTGTCGCTCGCGAAAACGTGCAGGATGTAAATTACCTAAATTACCAGTTGATATTAAAAAACTAACAAATAATATCAAAAAACAATCTTCACATTGAAAGTTAATTGAAGTTTGTTTTATAACTGTGTTGATTATATTAAATGAATTATATAAGGGAAATGAAATCTAATAGTGATTAATTTCCCTGTTTGTATGTGCGGCCCATAAGGGACCAGTAAGATTTTTTTTTTGACCCTGTAAGCGATTTCAGTTGAACATCGCTGTTCTAAACGATCAAAGTAGCATTTCAGTGATATTATAGCCTATTGAATCGGGGCCCTAGGAACATCTTTATCTTTCATGGATCGGCTGATATTTTCTGTAAAAAGTATTCACGTTGCTTCACCTACTAATCATTGTGTTCGTCCGCTCTCCCATTAATTCCTAAATCGCACGAACTTACAAAATTCCTTTTCCATATGCAACTTCGGTCTCCCATGAAGCACAGCGTTTTACAAGTACCCACCGACGAAGAAAATACGGTACCCTAGTTAATTTTTTCATGCTTCATCAAAGACCGCCAATACAGTTGATAGCTCTCGCAGCGTTTCAATTATGAACGGCGCAAGCTCGAGTAAATTGCAAGTTTCTGTACGCCGGCGTGTTAATACTAATGATGATAGCCAAGAGACGTATGCCGCTGGTAAAATCGGCCGCGGAACGGAGCGTAACTTCTCGCAATTACCGGGACAATAGTCCGTACCGTATTCCGTTCCGACCGTTTCCAACCTATCCGTCCGTTCTCCTCCCGTTTGCATCGTTGCGTATCTCGCGCAATTAAGCTCGTTGTCTTGCCCCCCCGTCCATTTCCATATTTTCTTTCCCATTGCGTGCCTCCGTTCTAAGAAAAGGGCGTCGCGTCGCCGATGCATGGGAGCCGCTCGCGGATCGTTTCTTGTTTGCGCGTTTAATGAGCTATCACGATGGCCACGGTGACTCGCGGAATAAATTAGTCCGTGCCCGATACTCCTTCCAACGGTTTCTGCCGCGCTCAACTGCTCTTAGATCACCTTTTAGATAGCTCAACGTCCCGCTAGTCGCGCGTCCGCACCTGTAAAAACGACGCTGACGATCTCCTGCCTCCGCCTCGGAGGGTGCAGGATCCGTTTGTTCCAGTCGGCAAGCTGCGGCCAGTCGTTTCTGTCGAGCTTCGAATTGTCGCGTTGATAAGCGAGATATTGGAGAAGCAAGTCCGAATTGTTTCGCGGATGCATTTCTCATTTGCATCGCACCGGTACACCTCGCAGGTCTGCGAACGTCGCAACTATTTCGTCGCGTATCAACGACAAGTCTCGTCCCCTTTGCAAATTGGGCACGGGTCTCATTGAGGCTGGATTAACCGAAACATACGAAAGGAAAGGGAAAGAATAATAAGAGGGGGGCAATTAGCAGCTGGATTAAGAGTGGTAACAGGATAGCCAACGTTTTATACGGTGTCAAGGTCTTTCATTAAACGCATAGTTGCGCGCATTATCTGTACGCGCAATTAACGTTCATTAGATATAGAGGGAACCTCGGGAGGGCCAGAGAATGCTTGGAATTACGTTAACGAAGAAGAAACCGAGGATCAGGAAAATTCTAAATAAAATATAAGGAGGCTGGAGTAAATTGTTCGCTGGAACGTATCCACGGAATGCAGAAATCTCTACCTTCCTTTGCCTTCAGCCAGCAAACCCCTAACTGCGCCGTGGATTATCGTGCGCGCGCGCGCGCGTGCGCACACACGTACAAATACCTTCTTCGATCATTTTTCTTCTCCGCGTTCGCTTCGCCTAACGGTGTTGGTCTTTTTATCATCCTCCATACATTGTCGTTTTTTTTCTCCTCTTTCGTTTTGCACAAGACTCCGTGGATCTTTCACCAATCGCGTGTTCCGGATAATAGATGTCCCCGGAAAAGGGGGAAAATGAGACGGTGCCGTCTTATTTCCACCATTGTCCATCTTCGCGTGTATGTTGGCGCGAGGTACAATTTATCTCGGTAAATTGTTCTGTACGGTAGGGAATAACACATACGCGCGTAACTACCGAGATATCTCGGAATATATTGTTAACGGTGAGTTTAGAAAGTGATATTTATTGTGCTAGAGGAAATAAATAATAGTCGTGCAAAGTGGAACTCTAATAACACTTCTTCAAAGTCCAATGACAATGACCGCTGTAATGAGATTTCTTTCGTACGCGGATTGGTTCAATTGACGATTCAAACGCCGAGTGTCACGAAATTTCGCGAGAGGCTGCTCTAATCTTCGTTGAACGGAGGGATCCATTTCGTCTCTTTATTGCTATTTATTAAATCCAACCTTTATCAAAGGTTATAAGCGTCGCATAATTCTTCCATTACGAGCATAACCTTTCCATCGTCGATGGTCCAAAGCAAATATTCGCAATGGCGTCCTCCTCGAACGGATAAGGGGGTCCATAATGAGGAGAAAGGGTAGGCGGAAACGAAGAGAAGGTTCTCACCTTCTCGTGGTGTTTCTGCGTTATCACACTCCATTAAGGTCATTTCGTAGCGACCACTCGTTTCGCACGACCACGAGGCTAACACACGGAAGTTATATTTCATTTTCCCTTCTGCGAGCATAGTTCATACATCGTTTACCGAGTGCATTTCGCTGGTCACTTAAGAAACTTCCTTCTCTCTTGCCTGATAATTTGTAGTTTATTGGACGAACAAATTGTTTCCCATGATGCGGGGGGGCTGATAGATTTAGTTTCATGCTTAGTTACTTCGAATCGGATAAAATTCCCTTCGATACGTTAATTCGTACTCTTTCGAGCAGAGTTTGGACGATATATTTATTAATCCAGTGCGGCGTAGAAAACTTTACGACTCTATATTATATTCTAAGTTTTCTATAAAGTTGGATTATATAATGCTGTTAAATTGATCTTTTCCTACCATGATCGCAATGCTTTCCCCACGAACGAGTATGAATATCAATTAATACCTCCAAATATTTGTTATATTTCAATTCGTTAATTCGATTGCAGGGTAACGTATCAACGTTTAACAATTAAACCACGTACATGTAAACGAGGCAGGAATATTTACGAAAATACACTTCACAGTTGAACACCGAATAAAATTATAATTTTGATTATAGCTGTTGGGACCCGCATGTAACCCTCGTCGTATAAAGTTTCACAAATTTTTTCGCGCACAGATAACTCGACGTAAACTAATATACACGTAATAACATGGAATCATAGGACAACACTCTGTGGAACGTAATAAATCTCGCGGTGCATCAAAATCCCGCGTTACTCACGTTCGCAGAACAAGCAAACGGGGCAGGGGGGAACGTTCCATCAATCGCTTATCACGATCAGCAATTACAAATTCCCCGTCATAATTCTCGCCTCCTAACGGGTAGAAAATTGCAAGCGGAAGTGAGGCGACGGGAAATCAAGAGACGTATCGAGGTGAGCAAAAGACGAATGGTGAACGGATACTAACGCTTAGAGAGTTTTTTCTCTTCTCCGCGTCGGATGAATTAATATTTTCAACCACGACAAAACAGTTTTCGCGAATCCGCAAATACGAAAGATCTTCGTTTAAAAGAAGTGTCTCAGAAAATTATAATTTTCGTTCATCGATTTTTTATTGTCTTCACTCTCCATGTCGCACGATATTTTTGAAGAATGAATAATTATTATTGTCTGCCTTATTTCACAAATATTAACCCTTTTAGTGCCAGGCGAAAAAGAGGTGCCTATGCGAGAATAACCGGCCGAATTTCACGGTTTTACTAGAGTTTGGGAAAATGCTTATAAAAACCAAACCAGAAACAATATTTACATGATTCAAAAAGCAGTATATTAAGGACGAAATAGAGAACAAAACAATGACACTAGTTTTTCTATATTCATTGAAAATTATATAAATAACAAAGGTATAAAAGATCATAAAGAAAGTAAAAGTCCAGTTCTCTCTTACAAAACGTATTTGCACATACAAAAAGTCATCTTTTCATCATAATTTTATGTAGACCATTTATTACAAAGTATATACTTTGCATTTCCGATATATTTTGTAACAAGATAAATAATATTACATAACAAACATAAAAAATAACTCGAAGGTACATGGTAATATATTTTCTGTTACTGCGGATTGTGCCAGTCAGGTATGTCTGTTTTTCGAACAATGATCTTGTTAAGGAAATACTTGTAAAAAAATTGTCGGTTACCACGTGATACCCCTTCATAAAATAATTGCTCACATTCAATAATTTATGTATTACGACGTAGCTAAGACCGTTTTTTTTATTTCTTCTTTATTTGTTTGATCTGTGGCTCCTCTATAGCAAAAAAATTATAAGCAGTAATGGTTAACTGCATCAGTCAGCATCCAAAATTTTATTCCCCATTTGTGATGTTTCTTATTTGGAAGATATTGAGTCAACGACGTTCTACACTTCGTGCCGACTAACGATTCGTCTATACTCAAATGTTGATGAGGCGAATAGTGATATTTGAATTTATTATTTGAAATAAATGAAATTTATTAATGAAATTAGACCATTTATAACGTATTATAAATTTATTTTGAGATAGAGTTCTCCCGCAATGCGAATACTAAAGCGCTATAAGGCGCGGGCCGATATATCGGCTCTGGCACTTCTCGCCAGTGCAGCAAGAGCCGATATATCGGCCTCCGGTACTAAAAGGGTTAAATCATTTCACATATCTTTTTAATCCGTTATCTTACGATTTTTTTTTACATTACAATGCACCACAGGTACGGTTATTTAAAAACCGCGTAGTTTTCACAATTCATAACATGTTTTATGTAGTGATAAATAGTACCACAAGTCACACTCGCATTTATTTCATTTAGATCCATTATCTTGCGCTACCAGTTACACTGGAGATTTCCAATTATCACATTTAACTTGTAGCACGAGTATCGTATAATGTTATTACAAGGAAAAAGATAGAAAATGTTTCCCACCACGGGGAATATATTTAATCATCTCATAAGGCAGACGGGTTTTTTTAAGAATAAAGGAAAGAATGCAACCTTAGCAGCGAAAAGTATACTCAAGGTGTAAGAACCAAGTATTACAGTCAGACAGGATCAAAGATGAATTAGAAACTTGGATCTAGGAACTAGGATTTCAAAAATGAATTTTATAATGAGAGGCCAAATGAGTAGAATTCTTGTAGAATCTCCTTAATTGTTGAACTTGACTCGTTATTAAATTACCAATAGAGAATTAATAAATTACCGATACAACCGCGTTACTTAGGGGGTGGGTCCCAGTATGCAAGATATCTGTGAATTTATTATTTGAGTCGCTCATAAGCTAAATCGTTTAACTCCACAAAACCAATAACAAAATTTATTTTAATTATAAAATGTTCAGAGTCAATCAAGCGCTCTCGCGAGAATATTTTAAAATAATCAGATGGTGGATTCGATCGATTCGGTCGATGTGCGACTCATTTCTCGATCACGTCGATCGTGTCGTAGCACCTTGCCGCAGGTGGCTTTCTTCCCTTCGGATGGAAGAAGATGTCACGACTGCGGACAAGGATTCCAATACAATGTACGAGTCGTAAGACGCGAGAGCCAGCAGATTCCAGTGTTTGTTCACGGCGCCGCAAGAATGATGTAAACTAGGATTCCTGCGTGTATGCATTTTATGACCCGATGCAAGTTAACGACGGCGACTCCGAGATGCGCCGTTAGCGTGATGCGAAGGAAGAAAAAACAACAACGTCGTGCACAAAAGAAAAATTTAATCGTTGCGTGGTCGGGGTTAATTGGTATTTAGCAGCCGCGGAACGCGAAACACGATTCAACGTCGTGGGGGAGAAATAACGATGACAGCTCGATTAGGCTAGCGTAATCGGAGAGGGAAATCGTGGAAAATTGGATGCGATTGACATTTCAGAAAGATGTCGGCCGTACAGTTTATCGCGGTGTCGATTTCGAATATTAATCTTGGTAAAAGTTTACGATTTGAGCGAGTGGATTCACTGGTAAACAATTTAAAATAGTGCTTATACTGGGATACAGGAGAAGGTAATTAATATGAAAGTTATGGCGGAGTAATTGTGAATTATGTGGCTCAAATTTCTATAGCGAATGTAGGTGAAATATGCGGAAATTCAAGCTGAAGTTGATAATATCATAAATTTGATATTTAAGTATTATATAAAATACATGAATAATGTATTTAATAAATTTTAATAAATTACACAAGCGTCAATCAATTTCAATAGCACATCGATTTGAAAAATAATTACCATTCGTGGCATCGGTTTGAGTGCCTCACGTTTCGTTCTAAATCGTAGTAACTTTCGTTGAACATACGAATGCACTAATCAGTTCCTTTCGTTGGGAATAGTATTGCAACGGAGTCCTTTAACTGAATAGTTTATTTTATTGCCCATAAACTACCACTAAAAGTTATATATACACTGGACAGAGATCATTGTATTTCTCAAGTTGTCGTTTACGAAACCTCCACTGTTCAAGGGATTTTTAGTTCAAGGGGTATTTACTGAAAATAAAAGAACATGTACCTATTCTGCCAAACGTTTGAAAATGTTTGCGCGCATTTATGGACAGCAATACTGAAATACGCTCATCTACAATGACTCTCTCGCGATTTCACTTGCTAATACAATGCCAGCTCGAAACTGTAACACGCTTACGCTACGGTAAACTGACTACTACCCTGGATCATAATAGTCGGTGAAATGATTTTGAAATTGCGCCTGGATGCATGCCTTCGAGTTCTCCTCACATTTATATCGACAAATTATTTGTAACACAACTTGGCCCATGCGCGCTGTGATATTTTTATTTCGGATCAGTGAACTCATTACTGTCGTTAACAATCTCTCCTTTTCCCTTGTTTTATACGAGGCGATTATTCGTGGAAATTAGTTTCCATTCGTTTCTGATATCGGTATGTATATTGATTTACGTACTTAAGAAGTTCGTGCGCAATCAGAATTAGCACGATCAGATACTGGATCCTCGCACAAGCAACGGCGAGAATATTTCTCTTCCAAATGGGGAAAATAAGTCGGATGGATCACAGCTATTAGTTAGTCATCCGTTATATATGATGTATGCATATATATGCATTTCTATATATAGAAATGTATAAAATTAAATGGTCCTTACTGAAACGATGATACTGTGAGCGTATGACTCGCGTACCGAAGTACATGCAGCCACGAGTCTCGTTTTCAACTTCACGAACCCCGTAACGGAAACGGATCACTTTTCTATGAACAAAATACTGCCCAATGTTTCGTTCCCTTTTAACGCAGGTAGTACCTACATTCGCGTTATAGAAAAAATGCATTTACTTAAAAAGTAGTATACTATTAAATTAATATATCCATCTTCAAGATTAATTCATTTTTTTGTTCGCGCCAATGTGTCGAGACATGTCGCGGTTCTAGCCGATCAGAAGCGATCGATTAACGACGCGACACCATTTTGGCAGAGACGTGCACCGCGTCCACGTGAACGATCGGCACGCGAAATCGCCGGTACCTGTAAAAGCAAACACGTGGGCCGTGACAAACGAGTCTCGAATTGGGATCTGTGAATAGCGAACTTCTATCGCGTGTCGGGGATCGATTATGCGTGGTATCGGCCGTAAATCCGTTTGGTACCACATGATAAATCACCGTGGCGCGAGTTCTACTTTAGCGCGTGTAAACGACAAGTGTACACCATCTCGATTTACATCGACGAGAATAATTTCCAGACGCTGGTGGAGTTCTCGGGCATAACTCGAAACCGCTTCAGATCGAATCAATCCGTATAATTTAGAAACCGGCTGAAGAATTCTCAATTTCCGTGAACCCTTTATATTCGATTTGAACGGTACGTATATTGTGGCGAATGAAAATGAACAATAACTCGTCCATAATTGTTAAAAGCGTCGGATTCAACTTTTCGGCAATTTCTTCAACGACTCCTTTCCATCCCGCGAACGAAACGATACCAGTGTCGCGTGGAGAAACACTCGCAGGTATACTTCGTTGCCACGAATGTACACCTGTGCGCGAAGTTTAAAATCCACGACGGATCGGGCGAAACCGTCGTAAGAGCCGGCGAGCTGCACAGAAAGCGTTGTTACGGCTTCGTTCTCGCTTGTCCCTGAACAGCGAAGCTTCGCGTATCGTCCAGCTAATTGACGTGTTCTTGTCAGTTACACCAGGGCGGCTTCTAATTACGTTCCTCCCGTTGGCTTCTCCCGCGAGTTTGTAGCCGCGAAGCCGCGTTGCGTTTCGTTGCGTTCACCTGAACGTTTTACCGCGCCGTAAAACCGAACGGACCCGCGGCTCTCTTGCCGCGTTTATGATCCTAATTTTGATCGCGGATCATTCCCTCGCCACGTTCCGTCGCTGAAACACGCGCCGTTCGGTCGGCCTTTGGAAACCGGCGCGATTAAATTGCCCGTAAAATTTTGGTGCCTGTTGGACGCTGTCGCGGAACGGTTATGGAAAATAGAACATTGAATTTGATGGTTCTTGGAGGATCGAGGCGGCTGCAGTTGGTATTGCAGCGAAACAGATGTCGAAGTAGTTGGTTTGTTTAGTATGAATGCGTACAGTTCCTTGTGAACGTGGATATTCGATTTCTATGTGTGGCATTTCACGGGAATCATTTGAATTATCGAAGTCGGTTGTTGAATGATTGGAAAAATTATTTCTGCTTAGATTAATTGGCAGAGAGATTAACTAATAATTTATTGAGTAGGTTAGTGTAACAGCGATCTAAAGAGAAATTCGCTGTAATTGTAGGTTTAATATCGTGGGAAGCTTACTGTTCACTTTTGATGTTCCTCGACTCGACAGATTCAATATCTTCCCCCTTCATTTATAATATTACATGCACTGTTGGTATCGAAATATTCGTAGCAATTATTTCTTCCCGTTCTTCCTTTGGAAGAGAAAAATTCAACGCCGGAGGCGAGAAAATTTCTCGTTCGCGAATCGTGGTCCTTTTTCGGACAGAACTTCTAAATTGCCGTGATTTTTAACTTTCGGGAGCCGCTTCTTTGCTTCGAAGAGATGCTTTCAGCCAACCGAGTCACCTGGCGTAATCTGTCCGCTCGTAAACTCTTTAACGGGCGCAATTATGGCCGTAACCCTTGCTTCGACCGATATAAACATTTGAATATATTCGAGGGTTGAAAACTGTACGACGTGTCTCGAAATTGGGGCTCATTACATCGCCTGCTCGTTCCTACGAAGAGTGGCGCAAATTTTCCGAAATTTGCGGAAATATTTCTCGGTAAATGGACTTTAAATAACAGGATTTGAAACTTTGTTGTGCTATTAAAGGTAATAAGAAATCGATTAATCGAGACTTTGCTTTACAGCTTCTCGATTGCTTCATCGTACTCAGCGGAAGTGTTCCGTTATTGAGCCCCGGAGGTAGTGTGTAATATGTTTCATGGAACGCAATGTGACGTTCGCACAAGTTATTTTTAAAACGTGTTTCTTAATTGACAATTCGAAGTTTTCTTCTAATTAATTCTAATAAATGATGATTGATCCTGCTCGTTCCACGAGAATTCAAACCCTGAATAATTCTGTAAACTTTCATAATTGTATCCAACATTCGGCGCTGTTTTTCCGAACGCGATTTTCATCAAAGGGTTGAAGAGGGTGAATAGCATTTAATTTAATAATAAAAGCGTCCATAATTTTTCTAGAATAAGGCGCTTCCATAAATTGAATACGGTGTTCCAAGCTGAAGTCATCGTCAAGGGTCAAGTCTGTATTGTAGTAGAAAGGGTTCGATTTTCAGCCCCACGAAAATTAGATGCATTTAACATACGTGGGAAATGCAATCCTTGCATATCCGGTTTATCACGGAAACTACTACCTTATCGTCGGAGGACGAAAAGGGGAAGGAATTCGAGCTTTCACTGTTTCCCTCCTGTTTTATTTGGCGCTGATCTCGTTGAACATCGCTTAGCAGGTGGTTCCCTCTGCGGCAAAGTACTGCACTTGCCTTCGTCCTGGCCGCGTATCCTGGAACGTCCTTTAAAGCCTCCTCCTTGTTGGCGTGATCGATATTCATTTTTTTTTTAAACAAAATCAGTACTGTGCACCGTGGAAATCGCAAGAGTTAATTAGGGACCCGTGAAAGAATTCTTCTTCGAGAAAGAATTTCGAAAGGAAGAAAAAATTATTATCAGATCTGTTCGAATCGAGGTCCTTGCTCGAAGGATATCTCGAACAGGAACCTTCTTTTCCATCAGGAAACACTGGTCCGGCAGTGGTTGATTCACGCGCGAATCGAAAGAATTCTCTGCGGCACTAATTCGATACTTTACGATCAGCTGCTTCATTCGTTTTAATAATCTTCCGTAGTAAAATACAATGTAATAAATTCGCAATTGCTTGAATGAAAGTCGGACGCAATAAGAGAAAGGTATACTCGAAATTCAATTATGGGATCAATTGAACATTAAATAACACCTACGCTCGAGCGCCAAATTATCTTAACTGTATAATAAGACCGGTGTTCACGTAACAAGAGAAAATTCGAATTAACGTCAACGAAACTGTCATATTTAACAAGAAAGCGACTTCGAAAGAAATGAACGAGTGACGCCTGATAAAGCAGCACTTGTGCCCGACGTTCAAACGCGGAAGTTCGAATTCAACCCCTTCGACGATCCCTTTCATGATCGAACAAACGGCGCACCGGCAACGTTTTGTCAGGATGCAGCTAGTGCGCCAAGTGTGCAAAGGGACTACGAATGGAGACTGACCGTAGCGTGAACGGCTGTACTATATACACGCGCAAGACGTCCTTTGTCTAATTACAATACGCCTGTGCGGAGAAAATATAGACAGGGTAATTATTGGTTACAATACGCATAGACTAGGGTGGCCCGTTGTATTTTTCCTTTCATTTCCATTTTTCTCTTTCCTTCTCGTTCTAGCCATCAGCAACATTTGGTGGACGTGGGTTTGAGCGCGTGCACACACGCTCGCACACGCGACGACGCGACGGTTCACGTATCGTTAAGTGCCAGCTATTGTGGCCATTACATCACCATTAATGGCACTTCACAATGTAATTTGCAGACCCGCGGCTTCCTCTCTGATCTCTTTGCTCCTCTAGCGGTTTCTCTCTTTCTATCGCATCTGGTTTTTTTCTCCGTCTGTCCCCAACTCTTTCTCTCGTTCTCCCTCTTTCGCTATTCCTGCCGGATTTTCAGGCAATGCACTTCATCAATCCTGTATGTAATTCTGCACGCAACGGTGGAAAGAGAGTTCTTCGATTGACAGTCGACCGCAATCGATATCAGACAGCAGATAAAGAATTAATTTTCATTTCTATTGGTTCGCTATGGAAACGGGCAATCTTTGTTTTTAGATCGGGGGTGCAGGTAACGCGTACTACGATGAAATAGTAATGTAACAGTTTAGTATGAAAAGACTGCACCCATATTTGATACAAAATGAGAATGATGAATGTCACAGTGATTAAACTGCACCGACGGTAATTAGTTACAGCGTGCACACGTCTTGCTTTGATCTGTGCGTATTTCGTGCGACCAGGCGTGTCGTTATCATTGTCTTTGAGACGCAAACTGCGGCTGCGGAACCATTAACACGCATATGCTTATCATGCGTTTCCGCTCGTACATTCACGTATGAGCCACTCCACGTTGACTGGCATACAGAATGACTTCGTGCATTTCTTCATTTCGTTCAAATATATAACTTACACCGATCCCCCTGCGTCTTGAAGTATACATGGACAGTACTTTTTTTTTGTTTTTGTGAAAGGCAAACATTTCGAACACTTGACGGAAGTAAAATAAAGTTTGCGATTTATTATGCAAAATTGAATACACGCCAGGGTGCCCGAGGTTCAACTTCTAAAATATTGAAGCGTTTTAACTGTTTAATTTTAATTAACGGATTAATTTTATACTCGGTGCACATTTTGTACACTGTACGGTAAATATAATACAGCTGCACGAACCGTTGATATATAAATATTAACATTTATTCTTAAAAATTGTTGGCTCAGAAATTCGCGTTTGTGCCAATACTTCAATGTTAAATAAGTTCGTCGAAAGGGGAAGAAAATTTCGTAACATGAAATTGAAGGGACTTATAGAACCCCATCTATTCACAACGTGCCTCGTTAAAACGGCGCGAGTACGAAGCAATTTTGTTTTTCGTTAAATAAGTATCATTCTAATACACGGGTATTTTTACGTTATATATTATTTGATCGTCAAGCTGTACCGGACCATGTTCCGATGATGCGCAGAGGCAGTCATGCCTCGAGTATCACGACTTTCGAACCTAACTCGGGGCCATTCGTTTCTCAAATTGTCGGTTGTGTCCGTTCTCCGAAGGGGGACCGTATGGCGTGCCAGTGATTCAGTGATATTCAATCACGGAACGCGTACGGCACATTCGAAAATGCCCGATTCGAATCGGCAGAATTTATCTCTTGACTTTAAGTGCGAGCCTCGACGTAAACTCGCGTGATGCGCGAATAAAATCGCGGCTCGCAACCAAAGGCGAGTGTACGTGGAACCACCACTTAAGCAGACGTTGAAATACTCGCCCTAAGGCCGCTTCCGCCTAACGATCGTTCTGTCGATGCACAATTGCCACTGTCGAATCGGTGAAAAACGCGATTCTCATGGGCCCTGCCATTATTAATTTATGTGATCCTCCGTGGCCGTTTTCGTTCTCCTTTTCGCCCCCTTTCTCTGTGGGCGTGTTGTTCTTCTTCTCTCTGCCTTTCGTTCCCTGTTATGGAAAGGGGCGATCTTCTAGGCGTGTCGGAGGGAATCCACATTTTAGTTTAGTTTAGAATTACCGTGGCCTGTAACACTAGTATCCTGTGCTGTCTTCTATCCCTGTGGGATAGCGTTCCTTTTTGTTCCAGTGACATACTATTCTCGAGAAATGCGATCATCAATGCGCAAGCAGCGCTCGCGTGTTGAAAGGGTCCTTTGTTTTCGGGACCGGGCACTGTTAATTATTCGTGCGACCGTAGTTGGGATAATTCATACATTCTGAGGATGTGTAGGTGTTAATATATTTATTAGTGAGTTGTGTCGAGTCGACAATATATTCGATCTATCCGATTGCTGCGTGCAATTGAAACAAGTGCCTCGAAAATTACGCAGTCCAGCGAAGCGGGAGGAATAGTTACATACAACTACCAAACAATCAGTAATGAATCAGCTTCGCTAATTGCACGCAAATAACTATCGAGTCTCCAGTAACTACGAAGAACGCGAACGCTAAACACTGCCACACAAAATTCACTCTTCTGAACAAAACCCGCACAAATCAAAACTATTTACCTGCGCACTTTCTCGCCATTGCTCATGCATCACTTTCGACCACTACATTCTCTTATCGATTTAGCGCGATTTCGAGTCCACAAACATTCATTCCGAGCCCAAGGAAAATCAAGCAGCACGGGAATAAAAGATTAAAGAACGCGTCGATAGCTCCACGACTGCGGAGGAGAACGGGTTGAAAAGAGGATACACATGGAGGAAGAGAGAGGGAGAGAGCACGATAAAGGGAAGAGGATAGCAGACGCAGAGAGGACTGTTTATCTTGCTACCGGCGGTACGTATCGGTCAATATGTGCCCAGCCTCTGAGCACACAGGCTGCATACGTAGGTACATAGGTCCCTGCCTCTTCCTCCGGGCGTGATAGCGATGCCGGCGGTGGTGGAAGTTGCAGAGGGACGGAGGGTGGTCGCCTATGGACGGCGCATTACGTAGCGCATTATGCGCGTACACAGGGAGCCTTATCTCCACGGCCACGTCCGGGTAATTTAGTCCGGCACTCCTCACGACAATGGCTCTTCTTCTTCTTTGGTCGTCGCTGATTCTGCTGCTTGTCCATTTCTTGATCCGCCGTTGCGATGCTTCTTCCCGTTCCTGCTCGGGGGAAAGTATTTGCGGATTTATTTGGGGATCAAAAGTTGTATCACCGTGACCGTTTGAGGGCGATTCGATGGTTGGTCTGTAATAAAGCTATGGCGCGGTAGACTTGGCGATACTCGCGTGCTGTTTGCTTTGCGGCCAAACGCCAGAATTCGAGGCTACGCGATTTTTAAGAGGTAAATATGCCGCGACGATTCACCATTTGCTGAGCCGTCTGAACAGCAAGTTTGGCGATGTCGAGGTTTTTTAATGGACATCCCTGTGTTTCCGCGTGGACTTTTATCGCGGTTGGATTGGAAATTGTACTGCAGCTTCTGTTTAGAAAGATCGTTCTACGTTCTTAATTATAATCTACTGGGGATAAGTGGCACGAATTGTTTCGCATCGATCGATGGTGCAGACTTTCGTTCTTTGTAAGTGTAAATAGCATGTGCAATCCTGTTCGCAAACCCCCATTTGCAACACCATGGGAATCCCCATGACTTACGATATTCATATAAAAAGAAATTCTTTGTCAACGCAAACGCTTCGATTAATACATCATTTTATCAAGCTCATTACTTCGATACATTTATATAGAACAAGTTAACTCTATTTCCTAGATACTACCTAAAATAATTTCTTTAACTTACTCGTATACTTTATATCAATACACTGCAAATATTTGAATGCGCTTTAAAATGTTCAGCAACTGTTGTTCATTGTACTTTGAAAACTCAGGTACGAACATCGCAGTTACACATTTCTTGATTTCGAAATTCATATTAAAAGTATCCGCTGGAGCTCGCGCATTCTCAGGTAAGTAGTCGGAAAGGTGATACCGCAATGGTCAATTCCGTCCACCTTTGTCCGATTGGAAGAAGGATAATCGAGGCTCGCGACTTGAATGACTCGTTGCGAGCAGCTGGAAACATTCATTGTGCGTGGTTGCGCAACAAAGGGGCCAAAAGAGAAGAGGACCGCGTCGCGATACGATTGATTTTTCAATGAGACTGCAGTTGCATTGTCGCATCGGTGTTGCACATTCCAATTACCCGCTCCCCAATACTCCGCGCCGTAATTAGTTCCGTTTCGAACTTCGCCGTTCACCCGTGTCTGTCTTCGGAGCGCGGTCTCGCCGGGAACTTTGGAGAACGCGAATTCGGCAAGACGCCACGTGAAAATAAGCGCGGCCATGTCATTCCTTGTACAATAGAAATAATAATTCACCATATTAACGGCAATGATGGTAATACCTGGCGCGTGTTTTTCAAAACAAAAGGGAAAGCATCGCGGCCCGAACTTGCAAATTCGCAGGGTCGAGCACGAACGTGCGGCGTGCAATAGGCGATTTGCACGTTCGACGGACGACGAAGCGTGTAACGCGTGTATATGCGTCGTTTAACGAGGAACAAGTAGCCAGCGGGATGGTACTGTAATTACGATTTCCGATCGAGATATCGATTACGGTTTACAATAGCAATTTAATCGAGCCTCGCTATCTTCGGAGAAACTACCGGACGAGCCCCTACTATAACTGCTGGGTGTAATGTTAATCATTTGCATTTTCGCAGGGAGGACGCGAATCGCTTATCATTCGGCGAACGGAAAATTACGCGCGTCGCTGCCGTGCAAGATGGCATTGTAATTAGACCGATGCATGATTAAGATGTCGATTGTGCGTTACCTCTCTGTAACGATCGGGAACACGGATCGGGTTCCGGGGTATATCATAGACGATCCACGGTACGTTCGATGTACATACGCGCGGCCGGGGAACGTCCGTGGAAAATGAGAAATAGGTGGAGGGAATTGGCCAGGAGATATTGTAATTACGTTGATGTTTAATCGAGATATCGGGTACGCTGGCGGCCGGTGCTGCAAGGAAACATTGACGAGAGATCTACGGCTACCTGTGAGACACAAAGCTGGATGTCTTTGTTCCGTTCTTGTACTTCGTTAGAAAATTGTGTGTACTTAGAGATATGGCGGATATTGGAGCAGGACGAATTAATTTCATTTAATAACTATGTGCAATCCAGCGTTGTAAATTGCCCTCGATATTTTTTTGTATTCTCCATTGTCAATTCGTTCGTGAATGCTCTATCTGACGGCGTGTTCTATTAATATTTTGCTATTGATAGTACCTAAGGATTGCCTGCGTCAGATCTGTAATTGTTAATGCGCCTACAGCGATGCATCGAATGATGTAATTGCAGAGCCTCGCGAAACCCCTTAAGAAATCGATTATTGCTTCCTCGATTCGGCCAAAGGAAACACTTGGAGAATTAGTTTCATCGTAGGATGTGCTGTTCGCCACAGTGGACGCATCTGCGCGAGTTTGGGCCGGGAATCTTCGATACGGATTTCTATAATTCGACGTCACCTGCACTCCCGTGCCAATACAGAGACAAATTATTGCCGGGGCAGGTGTCCCCGCCATGGCCACGTTGGGAATGCAACGAAATTAATACGCTTGCCGCACGCAAACAAAACTGATTGCATTGGAAGCAACGATTCGTTTCGGGCACAGCAATTGAGTTCGGCGACGCGGAGGGAGGAATGAAGGGAAGGAAAAATTATTAGAGAAAGAAAGGACAAGGAGGCGTGCACGATTCGAGGAACGGGGAAGAAAATGTGAAACATGAAGAGGAAAGAGTGCGGCGAACGATCCATGGTTGGCGGAGAATATATGAAATGCGAGAATCGGTTGAAAAGTGTCGGTTCGTTAATTGAAAACCATCTATGATCATTGTTGCTGGCGTTATTATACGCGAATCACTATGCACCGCGGACAATGGGCTTTTTAAATGAAATTTCAGTCACACGCGCGAACGAATCGTGAATTAATGCACGGAAGCGAACGTATTTATCGTGTATCTGCACGTGTGTATGTCCGTACGTGAATATGCACCGTGGCGGCATTTCCATTGTTGAGTATTATAATCAGCGTCATTGTAATTACTCTTCATTACCGTTTCATTCTTTTTTCTCTTGCGACCGCCATCTGCGAATTACAATAGGGAACTGAATTCTGCGGTACGATTAGAAACAAAAGGATGAAGAAATTTTCGCGAAATAGAAACCGAATAGAATTATTCAATATTAACGTTCAAACTGAATATCACAATAGCTTCATAGTTCCATATAAAATAGCCATCAGTGTAGCCAACTGCATCTGCATTCGCGCAGATTACAATAGGTCGCGTTATTTATTCATTTTTCCAACATAGATTACCGGAGGAACTATTCCATAATTATTGCATTCGCTACAATTTCATATAGATATTTTTATAGAGACCATTCAGTTTGCAATGGTTTCTCAAATATAAGTTTATAGGCACTAGCACTATTGGGGAACATTTTAACGACCATGGTCCCACCGTGGTTCCTTGCACTTGCCATTTTCGCGTTCAGTTTTCGTCGTCGATCTCGCGCAGGTAGCAGCCCCTTTCAACCGCCAATGAGCACCACACTTCAGATTTATTCCTCCGGGTGGTGTTTGTACGATTTTGACCCAGTGTCATGCAAATCGTGGCTGGCCTACGTACGCGGTCCCAGGACAATTTAAATCTGAAAAGTCCTTCTTTTCGTGCCCAGTCTCCAAACATCCAGAGTTAACATGAAAAAAGGGGGCGTGTCAATCTTGGGTAGAGCCAAAGAGAAAGAGCGTTTCTTTTCTTGGTAAAAGGTGCTCGAGAACCGAGGATCTAACCGTAGAAGCCCTCGCTTTGGTTAGAGTTATGCGAGTGCGTGAAATGTTAATTTCCATTGGGTCATTGTTGTGAATATCGAGGATAATAGAATCGTGAGAGGAATTTAGGAAAATGAGGGGCATTTTTCAATTCACCGGACGTACACATTAGGTGGATCTTGTTGTCGTTGCCATTCGTTGCCTATGTGACATGATGGGATTGCTATGAATATTTCTTTATTTGACGTTATAATACTGAATATCAGTCTGATGTAAAATTCGAAGACAAAGAATTGCGAGAGATCATGTAATGATGTCTGCTTTTAAATTCTTCCCTTCTCGCATATAGTTCAATCTTTTTCCTCATAGGGAGGATGTTATAGCAATTTCTGTTGGGAATCGTTTCTGGCGGCCGCTGCAACGTCCATTAATTTTACATTAATAGATAGTTAGCGAGGGACGAACTTGAGAAACATAATAAAACACGGTGAACATCTGGCAATCAGTGTCCTCTTCTATCTTTCAGGCTTGAACTTTGCGATAATCGACAGTGTCGAATGTTGATTTACAAAGTACCCTGAATGGCTGAAGCTGACTAAAACGACCGATACGAAACGCAAATGACAGGTGGATGCCATGACTTCATTATTCGAATATTACGTACTTGTCCGTGCTGAGAGCGTAATTGCATCGTACATATAGCATCTCATTAAATCGTACAAGGCCAGCCGTGATGTGTACCGAACGCATAATGCGAACCCGCGAATATAATTTCTACCTTATAAGCTTTTGTCATTGCGGCAGCTGGAAAATTAAATTTTTCATGGGGAAACTTGGCGGAATTGATAAACAATCCTTAAGATCCCAAACAATCCTTACGCGATTGTGATTAATTAATTAGAAGATCGTGGCCGTATGATTTTTGGAAACATTCCCTGAATTTAGGCAATTTTATTAATAGGAAATACATGGTTCAAATTTGACACACGTTGCTATCGTATTCCGAAAAAGTATATTTACAAGAAAATAATATAATTTAATATATATAATAATACAATTTAAAAAGTTTATATCATTAAAAGTAACAATAATCATTAATATGAAATTAAATAAAATCATTGAGGAATCAATTATTATCTATCATGGTTAATTGCAAACCTGCACCACTATACTACTCATTGTATATTATTTCACTGCATAACATTATCATTATCCTTACCATTAACGAAACTAAATCCAACAACGTCTGCGCCACATTTATTGAAGAACAAAAGAAACATTGAAAATATGGAGCCCCGCGAAAATGCACAGTAAAAGTTTCACAGTGCCTGTTGGCTCGATGATAATTTCCACGGTCCTAACCATTTCATAACCAACGCATCCAAAAGTTCCACATATCGAAGCAAAGGAAATAATCCCCTAAAAATCCTCCGCGGATAAGTTGGACGCGGTTCTGGATCGGCCAGCCAGCAAGCTAGGAGCATAAGGTCGTACTAAGTACATAATATGCATACGTGAAAATCGTGCATCCCCGGCGGCTCATGATTAATACAAATGTACCAACAAACGGACCATAACGACGTTGACGGCTGACAGACGGAAGCAGAATTTTCCGCGTCCATTCTAACGTGCCGCATTGTCTGTGACATACCCGCACTTCAGGTACGCTCACCACCCCGAACCCGTGGCTGTGCCTAACACGCGTGCACGGGGTCTGTCACGCGCATAATGCCGGAACTTTAGCATTTAATGTCTCACCGGGCCCAGGTATATGTTCTCGCATAATTAGCGCCGGCTTTTTATGCATCGTCGTGGAAAACGGTCGTCGGATTTCGATGTTTCTCCTCATGTGGGGTTGCCCGATGGCCTTTCCCGTCTCCCGACGCGACGCGACGAATCGCTCGTTCGAATGGAGAAATTCACCCCTTGCCACGAATTTGCATGTCGAGAGAGAACGTGTACGCGGCTGCCCGTTGTGCGCTGTGCATATTTTTGGTTGGAAAGTTTCTCAGGCCTCCTCGGGGTTGTTCTTCGGGGCAGGCAGAGGGAAGAATGATTGGGGCAAAGGATACGCGGGGATGATTTTAATTTTCTTTGATGGCGTGTGAGAAAGGAGCAGAAGGACGTTGCTTGTTTCGAGATTTACGAATAAGGTGAACGAACGTGATTTGTGGGAAGTGAAGTTTTGTGCGAAGGGCGAGGAGATCGTAAGGGAAATGAGGACGGCGTATTGTATTCTTGTAACGGTGTGAAGTTATGGGGATGTGCTCTGTTGTTTGGATGGCGTGTTAAGAGTTACTATGCGCGGATAAGAGGTGACTCGTGTTGCGTGAATATAGCACGGCATAATACGTTGTATCCCGTTTCTTTTACGCAGAACATTGCAGCAAGTAATAAATAAACGAGCTTGATTTCTTTATTGTCTATAAACATCATAACCCGTCACGTTATGCAACTTGGGTGTTGCGGACACCAGTAGATACTTGGTTTATCTAGACCGATTTTTTAATACACTTTTGTATTCTACATGTAGAAATAAGCATCGGATCGCGACCAAGCCTATGAATTTGTTCTTGAATGTACACTTTACTTTCAAACGATGGTGCAAGGAGCCTTGATAGAATGCACGAAGAAATCCAGAATAAGAACAGCTATAAGAAAACGAATAACATTACCGATTATGGAGAACTTTGATTTTGGTAACAGATTCGTTTTATCGAGCTCTCGACGAAAGAAAGATTAAAATTTGGAAAGGAATTTCAATTTCAAGATAAACCATTTTTATAATAATTAGTAATCTTTCTCTTATAATCCTTAATTGTAGAATAGTAGTGTGAAACAATAACGAGAGGTTATTAACGAGGTTATAACGAGAGAACAAGAGAAAATTGATCGCACAATATTCATTCATCAACTCCAAATATATATTGAATAAATTTTGCCATTGTTATAGACACCCTCTACCAAAAGAATCTCCAGTATGCCTTGCTTCTCAAGAATCAAAGTTTCCCCGGAAAGCGATATTTTCCAATATCCAGTTGTCCATACTGAACAGTGGATGCAATTATTCTTATCCTCCCTCAGGTCAAGCAAATCCCTCCGTACCTGTGCGCCTGTACCGCAAACTTTTCCAGGACACGTTCGCCTCCTGAAAATCTCCCCCGATCTCTCAGTGTGAAGTCGTTGTTCGACAATAAGACTCGCGGCACAACAATCGGCCCTCGGAGCAAACACACGAACGAGCCGTCCTTTCAATTCGCCCAATAAAATATGCGATTACGACGCAGAGGTCGAGTGGGGATCAATAGATCACGGGCGATCGAGAGCATTGGGACAGGCTGAAAGGGACCGGAGTCGCTTCGATTTAGAAAGGGGGAGACGACGCAGGTTCTACTGGCGTGCAGGAGCCGCGGGGCACGTTAAACCCCAAGGGCGGGTTCCTTGCAACCCCTTCTCAGGTTGTCCAGGTGGAACGCAGAGCTGAAGATCGGCCACTTGATCAGTTTTCTGCCGGTCTGACGCGAATCTCCTCGCGTATCGCTCCTCAGGAATCGCTCATAGTTTTATATAATTATAGTGGTTTATTTTAACCAGTGAACTGTTCCTTTAATTAACGTGGATCTTTTTTTAACGAAGTGTGCTTGAAAGGTTTTCAATTTGCTCTTGCTTAATTGCACCCGTTACGCCGCGAACGTTCGTCCGTGGATTTATTCTGTGATAAACAGTGTGCATTCCCAATGGAATTACTAGCATATATCATTTGTCAGGTGCGAAAGAAAATTTTAACGTACATTTTACGTGGCTACTTTAATTACTTTACATTTGAATCCAACGAAGTCAACTATTCATCTGACTTTATCTCGAGTCTTCGGGACGAAGAAAAACCGGTTTCTGAAGTATCGAAGAAATGTTGCATTACAACCAGAAGGATAACAATTTCGATAATGTCAGCTGTCTAAGAATCAATTCAACTGGCAATCTGGCTGGCTGTATTGACGCAAAGGAATTCTATTGGTTTGTAAAAAAAATGCCATTCCTATTCAGTACGGTCCGCGATATCTGTTCGCCTTCGTAGAAGGTGTTCGTGGTATCGCCGACACCGGTAGTTACCGTTCGATCGCTTATCGACCGGCATGAATAAACGTGGATTACCCTTAACGAGCTCCTAAGCAAATAAACCGACGCTGCTGGTCAGCACCGGAAAAGCCTTACTCAATGAAGATTGAGTTACTAACTGGACGCCAGGATCAGCCTGATCGTGTTTGGAACTCCTCGATAAGGAATGAGAACGGAGGAGGAAATAAATGCTGCTCTCCAACGAATAATAATTCGATTTGCAACGGCCGGCAAAGAAAAGCTCAAGGTCCAGGAGAAATGATAACCTGAAACGTACCAACAACAGAATTCGCTGACATTTTTCAGGCGACGTACGTTTAATCGTTCGTATCAATTGTGTCGTAGTTTCGTGTGCTTGTGTAAGTATCGCTGTGCCATAAAAAAAATGTTTGCCCAGACAGAATTCAATTCCGCCGGAGCAAATTAATTACAGGAGATTTCAATTGTCGAAGGGGCTACGCGCCAGAACGTCGTACCCCCTCGTCCCACGTTGAAACAAGAAGGAAGTAAATGATGGATTCGAGGGAGGTCGTGAGAATAGATCGTAGGAAGCTCGATAACTGGGCGAAATTAAATCTCCATTAGGCGCAACGTATGAATTATGAAGATGCGAGGTGGAGTCGAGCGGAAACGAAGATGGAGCCTTCCCTCTGGCGGCGAAAATGAGGCAGAGGACGAGGCGATACACGCAATTTTCTTTGGAGCTCCACCCTGTTCGAACGCACGCGCAACAAAATCCAAGGGAGCAGCTTCCCAAGAATGCTGCAGGGATCATTGTGTCGACCGCGAATAAGTGAGTAGCATTGTTGCACACCTGGTTGCGTAATCGTGGCATGATTGATGCGATTGCCAACGAAATGCAAGAACTTGCGCTCACGGGGACGTTGCAAAAGCGTGGAATGTGCGCGGTGCGTCCATCATGAGCGCGGTTGCATATCGTGTAAGCCAGGCGTTTAGGCTTGTATGCCTCTGGGTTACTGATTATAACCCTTGGCGAAATGCGTTGCACGTAGCGCAAATACGCGTTGGCACTCGGATACTTTGCTACTCTGTTCCTTTCAGTGTACGCCAGGCTGGCAAGCGTTCAAGGATCGAACCTTGCCGGCTGTTGACACAGTGTTAGGAAGGTTTGATGTTGACAGTGGCTTATAAAGTAGAGATGAAGCTTATATATCGAGGTTCCTTGTTTTTTTTAAGTATTGTGTAGTATAAAACGATTTTATTCGATTTTATTAATTTAATGAAATACTTACGTCACTTTTAAGTTTTCTGTCGCTCTCACGTTTAAGCGAAACTCGATATATATTTCTTGCATTAAATTGAAAGGAAAATAATCGTTTTAGTTGGAATTTTTCGGACGAGGAGTTGTCTCGCTGCCCTGTTGCTTTCTATCTGAAATATTTTTGGAAACGTAGAGGCTGTTTTATTATTCGAATTGCTAACGAACTGAAGTACTAAACATTATTGCGCAACGTCGTATTCTCGATGTATAATATAAAAATTTAAGATGGTCTAATTATTTCGTACAAATAATAATCTTCTGTATTGTACCTTAATTATTTATGTAACTTCATAAGACAAGTTTCGTTAATTGAAAGTGTTGCTCGCCAGGGGTGTTAAATTGTAGGACACTTACAGTGTGTTCTATCTCCTTTAGTTATACTCTATTAATTCAATTTCGTAGCCGAGTCAATGCATAGTTGTCTGTTTATCTAATTCAAGATAATCGCATGCCATAATTCAATCGACCAATCATTCAATGCCATCTCAACGTCTTTCTGATCTATCGTGGCAAATCCTACGCACGTCAGAACGGAGCGAGGCTGATTGAAAAGTACAAAATTCGCTTTATAGTCGTGCATTTTGGTCTATGCGTTGAACAGCAGTTTCCAATCTCAAATCACTGTCTACGCGTAGGCGGAACATACATGTCAACCTGAGTGAACGAGCTTTCAACCTTTTACGATTGTGATGGCAAAGCGTGCCGCAAAATACCTGCGTGGGCGTAAGTTTGCAGTTTTATCTGGACGTGCAATTTGTTATTGAATTGTTCGCCGAAGTAAATTGTAAAACCGTTTCGTTCTTTTACAGTCGCGTTTCTTTTATCCAATAATTTTAACAAATAATTTCGTTAGGACGTTTGAAGTATTTTTCGTATGACGTGTTTGAAAATTGAAAAGTCGTGATTAATAAATTTTCAAAATGTAAAGTGTTAACGCAATGGACGTACAACACTGTGCGCCAGAGTTTTGTAATTTCATTAATGGTTTACTACATGTACTTTTCGCACTCAATAATTATATGTTTCGTAGAGCTTCGGCTATTTTAACACCGTTCCTTCCCCCGTTTTAGTTTACAATTTATACATTTTCACTCGATATTCATGTTTGTACCGCACAGACATGTACATTTCGCGCGAATGAATGCCGGAAATAAGCGTACTCCTTATCCGCGGTCGAGCGATATTTTCTTATAATCTTGGCGTTTAATAGGCGTCCTGTCCGTTCTGTCGGCTCAATCAGCACGATAGCCTCGATACGAAAACGTTTTCCCTTTTTCCCCGCTTGCACGCCGTGCGTGGGCGCAGGCGGAATGCGCTTCGACGTGCACGCGCGTGCGTTCGCGCGCAATTTATCACGCGAGATCGAGAGATGACCCGAGGCAGCCTCGCGGACGAGATAACGAGGAGAACTCTGTTTCACGGAAATCTGAGACATACACCTTTATGCCAGCCGTTCGCCTCTTCGCGAAGATGCAACGCAACGTTTTGTCGGATCTCGTAAGAGCGACGCAACGCGAAATATCATTTCGTTGCCTTCGCCACGCTCGCAAGCAACCGTACTTCCTCGCCGAGGCACGCTCCGATGGGCCTGCTTCCCCGCGAGACACGTGAACCGTTTTGCCGTGAATTTTGCGATTTTGTGTAGGTACTAGACGTGGCGAAATTGCATTTCATTTTCAATATTTTTATGTACATTTTATATTGATTCTTTTCACGTTTGCATGGCTGCATACGTCAATATACATGTGCAGCATTTTCTGGAACGGGTGATTTCTAGTTCACGAAATTATATATTAATAATAAAAGTATAACCGCACATTAATATCCTTAAGTCCATAATAAGAGTAATTTATGTTATGACATTTCAAAGACAGGTAATTTATTATATATTAACTAGCAGGGCGAACCTTCACTGTAGACATTCACATAAATTATTTAACGTGTACACTAATAGCTTATATCGAAGATGGGTCGATTAATTTTTCACGATACATTATTTAGAAAGCTTTGAACAAATGGGCGTGTATCGCGGCATATATTTCTTCGTCTATCAATAGTTGGAAGCTTAGAAGTTAACGTCCATAAAAAGACGCATACTACCTGTCGAAAGTTTGGGATCTCTGGACATAACAAAGAGGGCACAAATGTTCGAATAAATTGGTAACATTGAAAATCCTTCCCTCTTGCCACACGTTCAACTACGCCGAATTAATTAAAGTATTCGCAATAAACACTGTGCACCGAGTGGCCCCAGATTTCGAGGGCACGATCGTCCGGAAACTTGTGAAGGAAACATTCCGCGGCCTCCGCACGGGGGATTACATGTAACTGGCGAGCCAACAAAATCGAGAAACGCTTAGCAGAACAAGCGATCTGTGTCTTTAGAAACATGCCGGTAAGTAAGTACCTAAGTACGTAGCATGGCGCGTGACGCACCAGGTCCGTGGGTACTCGTTAGGCATTGTGATACGTTCCCTCGCGTGTCCATCGCCACGTCCAGGGCAACGCAGAGGCAGATATACATTATAGAGCGAAGCGGAGGGCAAGGGGAAATGTACGGGTACAACGGGCAGATTTGTTTTTAAGCTTCGTTTAAATGACCGTTGCTTTTTGCGGTCGGGCACGGGGAAGATTACCGAGCATGCAACTCCCGATTGGCGACTCGGTAACAAGGAGTCCCCTTGTATGCGCCACAAACACTCTACTGAACGTCTCAATCGTTCGTCAACGGGGACCACGCATAGGAATGTCTAACGATTTGATTCTGAGTGCATACACAGCTACGAGCAAAGGCACGTCGAATTGTATGCACGCTTTTTACGATTCGTTTATTGAACGTCCTCCGTAATAATGCTTCTAATTCTGTACGATGGATCTGGTACGACGGTTCTGCACTTTTGTCTGTGGAGAGTAAGAAGCTTCCGGCATTCTTCGATGTTTCGAATTTATTTGAAATAGCGTAATTATTCAAATTAAAGTGTTAAACGAGGCTGGCCTGATAATTGTGGCGGCGCGACGGTGGAAATAGAATTGTCGGGGGAAGAAGTGTTCGAAAATGATTACGTGCAGTGATAATTTAATTGGGGGAATTGAAATTGCGTGTGATTTAAGATGCCACTAAGAAGAATACTAACAGTTGTAGAAATTTCACGGTTCATTGTAGTATTTTGGAAGTTCTGTAATTGTTCCAGTGGGCCGAATTGTTATAGCTATATTCTGTTATATTGTACTGCGAATAGGGGGTTAAGGGTGAATTACATTCATTACATTTACTAATATTTATTAGCAAAAATAGTAGAAAGCAACCAAATTTGAATGTCGGGACTGAAAATAATTTTGCACACCTGGACGGCAATAGTAACAAATTATTACGAATATAATTAAAGGCCTGTTTAGAAACTAACTTTCTCTTAAGAATAGTAATCCAATGGAACTATTCCGAACGAATACATGTATTCATCGCTTTCATCGCTATTTTATGAAATTTTTATCTGACACAGTTCATTCTTCTCGAATACTTTGAATCCTTCGGGAATCGTCTGGTAATAATGCTACAAATTGCGCACGGGGCAAGTTAACACCATTGCATCCGACACCTTAAATTTTTTAATAATTTCCATGCACTTTGGAATCCCTTCATGAGAAACCAACTGGAACCCCCCCCCCCCAGGCGATCGACCATATATTTAAAGTAACACCAACAATCTCGAGACGTCCTTCGTTTCTCCACTTATCGCCATTTCACCGAACAGATCCCTGCTTGTCCAATTTTCTGCAATTGCACAACATATCAATCGTAACCTTGTTACTCCGATCACCGAACGTTCGGAACGCGACGATCCATTCCGCAAAACCCGTTTATCCGATCGAATTTATCCCGGATAGACGGGGAAAGAGAGAAGCAACCAGGGAAATGTCTATGACGCGTAATCGCTATTGCGATTTACCAAACGGATCGATATCGCTGAATAATTCATGCCCGTGTCCCGCGATCCAACGTCTTGATTCACAATAAATGAATTTTCCTTTTTTATTTTTATGTTTTCGCTCGACCCTCCGCTCAGGACGATAATGATCCGTAATCTCGATAATAACGGCCGACAGTGGCGAGAATGGTAATTTCCCGTGGCATTGACAGAGAGCAATCTTAAAAACTCAAACGGGGAGAGGATCGAAGAGTCGTTGACCGTGGAACGATGCACACTGGAACGAAAGAGTAGTGGAAGGATTCGAACTTTCTTTCTTTCCTCTCCTTTTGTTTTCCTGCCTCAGGATATCGGCCCCGTGTTTGGTCCATTTAAGAGAGCCATTCCGGGAAACGGCGGTGATGTTTCGAGGAACGGGTTCGTCGACCACTCCGCCATTGTTTAGGTCGCCGGCCGAGTTGACCATTTTCATTTCTCTCGGCTGGATCCCTCGCATCGATAGCTTGCCGGTGCAGCATTGGGATTTTAAATTACCCGCTTTGCATTTTTCGTGAAACCGGAATCCTGCTCGATCGATATACCCGCGAAAGGAATTTCGATATTAGTGTGTACGCGCAGGTGGATAGTTCCTTTAAAAATAGAAATATTTATTACGCGAAAGAATTTCGTTTCGTCAAGTACAATTAGTGCATTAATATTCTTTTAAATTACGAATTGATTACGCACAGTTTTTGAGCGTCATAAAAATATGACCTAGATTTAGATAGATCGCTCTAGAAGACAAAGAGGCAACGGAAAATATGTTCGCAAGATCAGCGCATAGGAGTGCGTATCGGTGTTCTATACGTAAGTTACGTTCGGTTCCAGTTTATTGTTTCCAGCCACGAAGACAATAATTACGCGCATTGGTACCTGTTTTCCCTGCTGGGATCCGCATGCCTGTTGATTTATACGCGTCTATATAATTTCTTACAGTTGAACGAGAAACGAGAATTACGCCGATTATTATGGAGTCCCCGTATAATCACGAGAAACGATCATTTCTATTCGCATTCGTCATACGCAGTGCGGCGTTTCCACGTAAATTGCGTTATCGTTGCCCTGCATTCTCGTTTTGCCCCCCCCCCTCTTTTTTCTGTTTTGCCTACGAAATTCCGTACTGTCATACGCACAGGAAATTTTACATAGGAGGAATTAAATGGAGTTTCCGTTGACCGGATAATTTTGGGGGATTTTTACACGATATCATAATTTCACGAGAATGGAGTAGCACGAAGACATGTTTATGGCAATTTACTTTCTTTTGTGCCATTGTGTGTCGTTGCAACCCTGCAACCGTAAGACCGTATAGAAATTGCGAATTTCCTGTGTAATCACGTGCTACATTAAATCATGCCAGTACTACTTGTTCCACTATTATAGTAACGATTATGGCCAATTCTTTCATGGCCCGTTCCCATGCCGCGGCTAGCAGGCCTAAAATTTCGACTGACAGGCAATCGTCGGTTCCGTTCACCTTGTGATTTAAACGGTCGTTTCGAACACTGCGGTATAGCAATTGAATGAAACGTACGGTGCTCACCTGTGTTTTAATTTTGATACGGTTTAGTTGCGGGAGGGGGCTGTAATTTGAATAAAATATTGAAAATTGCAGGCACACGATATTCAGTAATTAATTGAGCTTTTATCCTGAAATGGAAAGGTGATTGCAGTGACGCACGGTGCAACGGCATTGTAATATACTTTCGTTCCATTCGTATTTCTTCATTTGTAACATAAGGGAACAATGGAGCAAATCGTGTTTTAATATTTTCCTGCGTTCTGCAACACGTTCGCGGCGCACATATTCCTTAATTGCTTCAACGGTTGTCCGAAATCAGCAATTCATATTCAAGTTACAATAAAAACGCAAAAAAAAATTGGTGGACCCCGATATAACAAAAAAATACGCAGCATCCATATGCACAGGTTGAACCGCAAAGTTTGCAACAAATATTCCTCCGTCAATAATTCAATCAAAATGCAACCGTTCGCCTGTGGCGCTATCGGAATCGAAGAATCCGCCGTTCGAAACGCCATTAATATCGGTTCACGTGAATTTCGCGTGTTCCGTAGAAATAATCACAGCAACGATACATCGTTGCGCGGAACGAATTTTCGTCGAACAATTGCCTCCGAGTGGTTTGGACGTACAAGCACGTTCGGTAAAGCATCAATACTTCCGACATATCACACGAAGGCATTTTTCTCATCCGTCGATGCGAGTTGAATGCCTCTCGTAGCTGATTGACCGTGTTCCTTTGCCAACGAACCTGCACAACGCCGGCCGTATTTGTTGCTGGTGCACGCGCGCGAGCAACCAACAGTCTGGTTGCATTGCACGCGACACGAGCGTGATTCACGTAACCCAGTCCTTTGTAACCTGTTTGGTACAGGGCCCCGCATCCTCTCGTGCTCATCGTGCCCCGGTAAACTTATCGTCGCGCCGCATAACCACGCCACACACGGAGAGGGAACCGAGTGCTCATTTTTATTTCTTCATCGGCATCCGAGCGGACGAACGATCGATTCGCCGAACAATTACGTTTCTTCTGTTCGTTTCTTTGCGTGCCTCGGCTATAGACTATAGCACATGCTATCATCGTCGTTTCTTATATTTGCACGACAACTCGAAATAGACTTGGGAGTGTTTCAACGGGAGGGATTGGAAATCGCGGCAGGGTGGAAACGACGCGTTTGTCGGGCTCATACTTTACGTTCTAAGTTATGGTGTGACTGGGCGATGACGATGTAATGGGGTTGAAGAGGTAATAGTTAGGTACGATTGTACGGAATGCCCGTTAAGGAAAGGACGGCAATGGACGACAGCGAGGGTCGCGGGTAGGTGTTATTGTCTTTACAACGCTTAAGTTCCAATCGTTGTTAAAGCTGTCAGTACTGTGGCACAAATTGAAACCTTAGCGTCTCATATTTCTACCCTACCTCGTACCCTCTTCTGTGTACGAGGGTGGTTGGGGAAAATGATGCGTTGGCCGATGACTGCATTATGTTGAATATCGTTGTTGCCGGCGATGTTGCATTTTCGATTATTTCGTAAGCGATTATTTTATTGTCCTTTCACAAAAGTCGTCTTACATGCGAGCGATCTTTGCTCGACGCACACCGTTAGGGAATGAAAATTTGACATAACTCTCGAATATTTTTATAGCTCCGGTTCGGTGCAGTGGGCTTCTGTAATATATCTATGCGTTATTACAACATATTTCGTACACTTTGACGAAATAATATCTTAATGTCCATTATTTCACTGCTGGATCGTTAATGAATGGAAATTACGGTAAACGAAGATTTTACGATCCTCTGACCTGAATCGAGAATCATATTACTGAACGAAATACAAATATCCCAACCATTGTTGATTATACAGCAATCAAGGTATTGTGGCATTGTGTTCTACTTGTTTTTCCTCTTGAATTCTTTGAATACCCGACATCCTGACGAAGCAGTTCGTATCTTGATTTCTGAGTTGAAGGGTCGAAGCCACAAGTGATTCAGCTGTTTCTTTCGTTCGTGATCGGTTGATACTTACCAAACCGGTCCTGCAACGGGCTTTGATCCACTGGCGAGGATATAAAGGAGTGAGTTAACGCAGGGATGGAAAATAAGTATCCTCGAATGTCGTTCGACGTCGTGGCAGAGGTTAATAACGTCTCGTCGAATCAGGCCGGATGCGTCTCGTTGTGGCACTGTACAAACAAATCAATTTTTCAAACGATACTCCTTGCAATTACGCTTACAATGTACTCCTTACCCTCGTCTTGGCGTCTTTTGAAATTTTAATATATTTTATAATCAGTCGTTGGTTTCTATAAATTCGATTTACATACTGCAACCGAAAGAGAACAACTTTGAATATTGAAAATTTCCATTTTACGATAATAAGCTTGCAATTCCGTACCAACGTCTTGCACTGTTCTTAACGAGCGTTCACCCTCACCTGAACCATTGAGCAAACCACCGAGACAACAACCCCACGCGAACCTCAACCAAACCAGAACAATTCCGAAATCCAGGAAATGATCACAGTCATCGGCCAGGGAGGGTGTGTCATCGCGGTGGGCGCAGACCTCGCCCAGAATCATCGCGAGGCAGCCGCGATCGATAGCAGCATGATGGCGCACGATTCCAAATTATCGGACCGTTTCACGTGCAGGCATGCTCTTTGATCCAGGACTCGTTATATCGGCAAGTTCGTTGCCCTACTTACAACACTCTCTTCTCCTCCGAACCTCTTCTGGTTTGTCCCTTACCCTGCTGATCCCCGACAACAGAGTATCATAAGGGGTCGGCGGGAGGGGGACAGCGGACGGAAAAGAGGAAGTGGGACCGGCGGCAGGAAGGGGGTGAGAGGAACCACCCCCGCGATCAATACGGTAATGACGCCCCCCGCTCCGTGATGTTACTATGCTAAGCGTTTCGCTGTTTTATGCCCGCGAATATGCCGCACTCTCGGGATCCTCGAGCTCCTTTGAACTCGATTTCGCGTGCAGCCACCCTTATCGCGCGGCCCTACCTTGTCTTTTTTTTTATAGCTTCTCCGTTCGTATCGGTGTAAACGGGCGTCGCTTTTCGACGCTTCGGCCCAGTGACTGAGCCGCGCATCAAGTTACAAAGGGCGCTCCCGCGGAATCGCCGTTGATTAATTAAGCCTGTGTAGGATGCGCAGACCGGCTAGACGATCCTCGTTGGCCTCTTGTTCGCGTCTGCATTATTTATGGCGCTCGCCGGCCGTGAGAGAAGTCACCGATTCGAGAGATTCTAATCGCTCGAACTCGAGAGCGCATTGTGCAGCACGGCTCGCCATGGCTGGTGAATTTCAATGCGACTGTGGGTGATACTTGTTTGCTTATTGTTCGGGCCGCTTGTTAATGTGCAGCGTAGGGAACAGTTTAAGAGATTCACGAGCCTAATGTGCGAGCAGTGTGATTTTCTCGGTGTTGGAGCTCATTTTATGATTGTACGCAGTTTGCGCGGCTTTGGCGGAGGTGCTTTATCAGCTTTGGATAGAGTACAGGTGCAGGTGTGACACAGTGCAAAACGAGTCCTCCCTTATATCTAACCGGCCCTCGTAAAAGCGATGAATTTTGTATTTCGATCGATATATTAGGTCTACCGGAAATGTTCCGTCCGATAATGTCGTATCCAGTTTCAACGTATATGGCTGCTTCCTTTTGGCATTGTACATCTACGTATGTGCATTTCTAAATTGCAGTATCAACTATGGGAATTATGTTGTTCAGTAAATATTAATAAACGCATTGAAAATATATTATTTTCTTTGAATTCAGAAACGGACGGAAGTTATACACGTACATTATCATTACTATTATTTTATTACCTGAAGGGCATATCTGTAATACTTTTCAGCTATAATATAAAACGTATGAAATCATCCTCCATGATACAAACAGATGAATCATTGAATGATTAAATGAAACTTGCCCATTAAATTTGCGTACCTATCTAGATACAATGGACTGCCTATCTGCATATACTGTTCTTCACAAATCAATCATATCCGCAATATTTGTTAAACATTTAATCATCCACGTACATACCCCACGTAAATTCGAAAGGTGTTAAAAAAAACGAGTCGATCCCAATCTCTTGCCTCTTCAAGCCGAAAAAAATTGCCTCGGTCGAAATTTCGAAGGAAACACGTCGAAGCTCGCGGTTAAGAACCCGAAGGATCATTCCTCCTCCGGGAATCGCGTTTCACATTCGAGGACACCCGCCCGTTCACCGGGATTCGCACATGGCGCACGGGCCCGGCCAACGAATGCCAGCGTAATTTTCATAGCTTTCGGCGGGACAGGTGATATTTTATCTGCCGCTACGTGGAGCAGCGGGAGAACGTCACGCGAGCTTCATCCCCGGCAAATTGGCCTCGGTAAAAATGCGGCCGCCCGATCAACATCTACAACGAGCCGGTGCTAATGCCCCCGGCCCACCTTCGAACTTCCCTATCGCGAGCCGATCGTGCTACGGCTAGGCGGCCGTCGTTCGCGCTACGAACGATAAAGGGTCTCCTTTTTACGGCCAATGAGGCGAAAAATTGCTGACCTCGTCTCCCTCGACGCACCCCTCACACGATTTTCCAATAACTCGTTTACTATCGCGCGGCCACCCTCTTGGCGGCCGTTTCGCCTGGGCCCGTTCGAAAGTCTCATCACGTCATCGATCCCTCAATCGGCGGCGTGATGTCTGTGCGCGCGGCAGTGTAGTGAAATGTTTCCCGCACGACAGCATCGGTCGGGTGTACGAGATTATTGCTGCAAATTAGCGAAGCCGTGGGATGTTCCGTTATTAAACTGTTCAACGCAATTGAGGAACATTTGATTGTCTGTTGATATTTAACGAAACAATCCGCTGTGTTAAGAGCAATAAATAGAACGAAATATTATTTACTATAATGTTGTTATTGAATAGTTGAAGATTCGATGATTTTTATTAACTGCACGTGCTATAGGTAACATGTATATGGAATCGATAATTCGTTTATTGTCCCCTTCGAGCGCTCCCCTTCGCTGCTACAATTGGAAAAATTCGAGAGCGAGACAATTAAATTTGTGTTTTTCGTCAATTCATTAATGGCTCATGACGTGTCGCGTACATTTTTTTAATTTGCTTACGGTACTTTTTATCACCGTAATTATCGAAATCTTACAATGCTTCGCGAATACTGTCGGATACTCTGGCATTATCTTATAATTGCAAACCGAATTTGACAGAAATGCCCGCTGGAAGGACAACATTCTTCCCAGTTACATTCCTCAAAAGTTGTTCTAGAAAATCGTCCAAAAAATAAACGAAGTAATTAAAAAAAACTCGCAACTAACAAATACCTTCCCGCGAAACATCTCGATTTCCAGCGTCACCCTTACCTATAGCGCGCAACCGAAATATTCCCAAAATCGCCGGCCAAAATCAACTCACGAAACCATCAATTTCAACTACTCCCCCAGCTTTAATTTCCCACGGCCACCGTATCCTTCGGACGGAAAGGTCACGGTCGCGAGGAACTAGCTCGAAGTAGGTCTGGAGCACGCAGTATCAGTGCGAGAGAGAGCAATCTCTGCAACGCGTTCCCATTCAACCGGCCAGCAGGTAGACAGAGACAGCGCCGGTAGTTCCAGTTAATTTTCTGGCGGCTCACCTTCATCGAGGCTAGCGTCGCGCGTAGAAAGCACACCGTGGACTGCGAAGGGTGGTTCGAGGGGGTAGAGGACGAAGGGTGATTAGCAGAGTTCGCATGCGCCGTGGCAGCATCCAGCAGCTAAGACCAGGGGCGACCCGAGGCTCCCCTTTTCGTTTCGGGGGGGGATGGTAGGGTGGAGGAGGGGGCGGTGTCGACGGGGGTAGAAGAGGAGGAAGCAAATTAATACGGGCGAGCAAGAGGGTCCAGCTAACGAACGAACCGACGCCAAGTCTAGTACCGACCAGCGCCGCGACGCCTTGCAATCCTCTCTCCCTGTGTCTCTCTTTTCTTCGGCTCGTGCTTCTCTGACCGAGTCCCTTTTTTTTTGTATCCTCTTTTCCCCCCTCGTCGGTTCCCGACGTGCCCATCTCTATGCTGGATATTATCGTCATCAGTCGTCATGCAATCGTTCCGCCGTGGAGATTGGAGCATCGAAGTAGAATGGGGAGTAACGTGTGCAGCCAGTGAGAGCGTACAGTGTGCACAGGCCATAATAGACCAATCGTTTATGCTGGCGGGGGAGAGATTCATGCAGACGGTGAAGTGTGAACGCGGCTTGATCCTTGACACGGAGCGGTGATACCGTGATACAGTGATGGATGCCGGTTGATTTTCGCCTTTACGCACGGGCTACCGATGGATGGCCGCGGAAGAAGAGGCCGAATCTGTTGTGCGAGAGGGTTAAAGGGTTCTGCAACGGCGGATGGTTCATTCTGTTGGGCGGAGATGATTTTATCCGAGGAGAACGCAATTCTTTCACGGACGCTTGCTGTTTCGTTCGGTTCACGCGTGGATGTTGTTTGTTATTCGATTGTAAGAGGCACTGTTCGGTCGTATGGTACAGTTTCGGTTTCGTATTGAATCACGAGCCAGTCTTTGAGATTGTGAATTGGCTCAGAACTTGTCGCGCGTATCGCAATCGTTTGGATAGATTGTCCGACATGCGCCGGTTGACGCGTCTAAGAACGATTGAAATCTCCAAGTTCGTTTTTGGAATAATTGTCGCCTCCTTAGAATCGATGAAACTTGAACAGAGGACCGACGGGAATAACTCGACGGTCATTTGTCTGTAGAAATTGTTTAAAATTTCCATTCAACTACAATCCTGGGCCGTCTCGAAGCGTTGAAACATTCGTAGAGAATGGCAACGAACGAGATCGGGTTGGTTCGTGGCAGCGAGGCGAACGATTAACTCGATGTTAATTAGTCGATGCCTCACCTCGATAGCGTAATTAACACCGGTCTGCCCTTTCCAGCGGTTTCGCTCCGCCTCGAACAATGTGTTTCCTTTTCCGAGCACCGCCATTTTGCCAGTTTACACCTCCCAAGATCGCAATCGAGGCTAATTTCCGCGTGGTCACACGAGGATTCCCGCTGCAGCCAACAAAAGAGCGAGGGAGAGAGGGGAATAGAGAACGTCGACAACCGCACAATTATTTTTCCATTGCTGTCCTTTCGACACACGCGTTATGCTCAGCATTTTACCGTTCGCTTAATTGCCTATGAATTATTTTATTGCCACCGTGTTGCTGCATTCTACCATCCACCCCCTACCTAATGAGACGAATTACATAAATACACTTAGCCGAAAACAATTTGCGGTGGAGAATATCTGTTGGCACACTAATGACTTTTCCTTCTACGCAGTTTTCAGATAGAAATAATATATATATTTTTGTAATAATGAAATGGTAATATACGCACACTGATTCATTGCTGCGACGAGTTAAATATATTTTATACAACATGCCTCATTTGGCTGTTAAAGATTAATAATACGATCTAAGAATGAAAACTAAGAATAAACAAAATGCTATCCCCCTTGTTGTTACGCTTATATTTATCATTGTTAGTGGCACCAAAGGTACACATCACCAACGTGTCATACGTGTATCCATATTCTATTCGATCAATCTCCAACCTCGATTCCCAAAGGGCCGCGCATGTGGCATCGCGATTACACGAAGGTGGTAATTTCCCCGTGACAAGAAACGAGGGCCATGAAATCGCCGGGAAAAACACGCAGTTCCGTTCGGTCGTTCGGTCGACTTCGGCCCGCGTTCCTCACCGTTCTTCCCCAGGAGATACAATCGAAGACGAGGCGGGCGAGCGGTCTCTGAGGAGAAAGCCAGTCGGCCCTGCAGTCTCATTTTAATTAAACGAAATTCCGCGTGCAACAAAGGGCGGCAAGTCAGCCGGATAATTCGAAAGGGCAGATACGTGCTTCCTGGTTGGTCGAGTTTATAGAGGCGAGTGGCAGCAGCGGTGGCTGCTGCGATGGTGGTGGCGTCTGCGAAGAAGGAGGATGGAACCGGTTCTAGCTTTTCCCCGGGGTAACTAGGTGGTGAAGCGGGTTGCGGAGTACGGGCGAAAAAGAGATGGATAGAGACGGCACGAGTGGCAGAAAGAGGGCGTAAAAGAGAGGGGACGAAAGAAAGGGAGGAAAGAGAGCGCGAGGGAGGACGGAGGGAGAGGCCAGAGAGGATAGGATCGATAAAGGGAGTGTCGGCATGAGAATGGGGCAGAAGGAACACAAGGGTGGCCCTTGCCTTAAACGACCACCTTAACCATCTGAACGTGAAGTAAGAAATTCACGAGCAACAAGGGAACCAATTGATCAATGAGAAACTTTAGTTGGGAAAGTTTGCGTTTAATTGTCGCGATTTACCGAGGGGATGCTGATGGGTAAAGGCGTCTATTTGAGAGCTGGTGGTAATGGATCATTGGGCATAGGTCTAATCGCAACGGTCAGGAATTAGAACACCCGTTGTTTTCTTTTCCTTGTTTTTTCGGAGGGTGAATTTTATTTGTCGTGTTTCATTTTGTAAGGGGTAAAAAGTATGTTGTTATGAGTTTCAGTAGTATTGTGCCATCTATTGATGATATAATACTATTTGGAAAATTCTAATTTACTTCTGACTTATTTGTGCAAGATTTTATTTCGCACTCGAATCACGGAGAGTATTATGCTGATGCTTTAAAATCCGCTGAACCCACATTGACGTCTGAAATGTTTCATTCCACGTAGATGCGATATTTTCCTGATTACTGGAAAGGGAAAATTTTAGGGCCTGTGGGGCTCTTACAGTTGCCAATAAACTTAAGAACATCTAATTCAAAGTATAGTAGATTATGATAAGTGTAAATGTTTTGTACAATGGGCTTAGATTTTTATTTCTAGATATTATATATTTTTTAACCGCTGTTTCGTCTTAATACATATTTATCATCAGTGTTGGAACTATATAATAGTTTGTTCTATTTTTCTATTACTTCACAAGTGATTTTATACTGACGATTCCATGTGTCTTATTTATTTTTGTTATTCAATAAGCACAGCTATAAACCTAGACTTTTAAATATCCCGCAATAAAATGCGATAATATTAATTTTCCCCGTGTCTCGCGGCATGTGGTTAGCCGACAATAAAATGTTACGACCTCTCGCAAGCTCCTACATGTACATATTTTACTGCTATTTGATGGCATCAACGGCACCAGGATTTTTCATCGCACCAACCATTTTCCTTCGAAACAATTTCGAAAAGAAAACTCTTCGCTCAGTCTCTAAATAACCCTTTTGTACATATGTATGCCTTGCCTGGTGCAAGTCAGTACCTCAATATGTGACCAAAAAAGAAGAGCAAAGAAGAATGGTATTGAAAAAGTAAATGTAACAGTCACCGTCTGATACCAGAATAACATTACACCACTAGAATACACTACACACTCAAATAATTATTAGAAAATCCAAATACCAGTGATCCTATTTTCATTTCCCTCACACGTGGTAATGCGAACCATCTTCAGCATTCGTGATGCAAACGAATCCGACTCGATCTCACAGCACTCAGGCAACGATTGTCTTTGTTTCGTCTTCAGATTTTACAATCCGGATTCCTCGGTTCGGCAACGATGGCAGGAGAGGAAGGTTTATAGCGACGCACGGTTTATAGCGTTTCTCGCCACGTTCATCCGTCGCGAATATGATTGCCGTGCGACGAAACGGCATCGCTAAGAGTTTAAACTTTGTTGCGAACGTTATTGCGTACGGGCGGTTAGATAGCCCGATCGTCTTTAACGCAATCGCCCCCGTAATCTCGACGAATAGCGCGTGTAATTTTCATAGCTGTTCCGCCACGATCACATTTACATCATTAGGAATCCCTCGGCCGTTAAGCGTCCCGCTATTCATTAATGTCATTTAGATAAATTTATTGCACAATAAAACCGACCGACCGCTTTCCACGTGGCAAATCTGCAACGTTTCCGCGCGGTTTCCCAGCCTCCGCTTCGGACTCGTTATGTAACGCCCTGAGATCTTGACGCCATAACGAATTCTCGACACGTTTTACGCTCACACGTTCCCGTGTGCCGATTTTACCCGTTTGAGTGAGCTGGAAACGATGTTTAAGAGACTTATGAAAGGGGCAATTGAATTTTTTGTTCGCCTCGCATGACTTCTGCAATTCGTGCAACAGTTTTTTGCAGACGTTTCGCGCTGTGTTGCACGCCGCGAAGTTTGCGCCTCATGTTTCAAATGTTCAATACTGCGGATGCATTTCAAATACGGATAGCCCAGTGAAACATTGAGCAGAGTACTCCAAAAGGGAGAATGATTTATGCGCAGCTGCTAGTGAATCGTAACTATTTACTATCCCTGGCATTTCTTTATAAATTCGTTGCAAAGTTTATTCTTTGCAATACGCCGAACTTTGGTTCACACGGATGAACTTATTCGTTCTTCAATTTCAACAATGTATACACAATCTCAATAAGAAATAATATTTTAATTGGTATACGTGTTTAGATATTCGACGAAAAGAGCGTAGAAACATTTCCTAAAAATTGATACGCGCGTATCGCTTTTTTGAAAAGCACAAAGGAAAAGTAAATAACAATGCACAGAAACTCCAAGTAGATACCAGGTAGGTAGATACTCTTTGATCATATCTTCGCCGGGGTGTTGAATTGAATCGAAAGATAAAAGCAACGCGTAAGGGTCACGATATCCGTTGAGTGATATAAAACAAGAGAAAGACCGGCGAGAGACAGGATAATCCGTGCAGCCGGATTATTCGGGATCTTTCTTGACTTTAGGGTAAAAGGAGACGTAGACCACGCAGGTCGGTAGTTTCTGTGAGAAGGCTACGTCTTGCTGCTAACCTCCGCTGATATATTACGTGTCTTCCACACGTTACATTATCTATCACCGTGCAGAACGCACGTCTTATTGTATACATATATGTATGTGTACATATGTATAAAATTAATGAAACGACTTTAAAAATTCTACGTACTTACATCTTTATACTAGTACATACTACGTATATTTCATAAAGCTGAATAAAACGAAAATATTGAATCCTAGAAAACAATTTAACAGTTATTACAATTAATTTTATATATCAATTATCAGTAATGGACTACTTAATTTGCGTTCACAGCAATTATTGACATTAACGTTCAGAAAGATATTTCCAATCTTCTTCCACCTCCCCTCTAATTCTTATACACGGTGGCAACCGTTTTTATCATTACGCAATAAATATTAATCTGTTGCACAATTTATATGCATACACTTTCGTAGAGTTTCAACGAGTCCGACGACGAAGAGGAAGCTTCACCGGTTTATAATATCGTACACCGTCTCCGAAATAATGCTTCCAGCAGCTTGTACTCCCGCTGCGATCTTCCCTCTCCGTCCTGCTCATCTATCAACAGTTTTCTTCCCCCCACCAGCCCCCGCCCCCGTCCCTCCTTTCTTTGGCGGAGCCCGCGCTTTTCCGGGCAAGATTTATGAAATGGTACTTTGTACAGTTCCATTTTAGCGCGCGTCCCGATTTACTCGCCCCTGGGCGAGCCCCGGCGTCGTCTTATTTCGAAACTTTCAGGGAATCCGAGAATGCCGTCACGCTTCTACTGTGCCGTTCAAGGGTTGAAGATTGTGAGGACTCTACGATACTCGGTACAGGAAGTTGATGGTGATGGGTTACGGTAGTTTTGTACGCACCGAGAACGATTCTCTTTAGATTCTTGGAACGATGAATTATGCCAAATTATTCGTAAGATTTTTAAATGGATTTTAACACGAATGAATTTCAATTCCTCTTGATAATCGGAGAGTGAAAAGAGTAGTCCGTTTTTTTACATACGTTCCCGCTTTTTACATACCAAAAGCGATTTTGGAAATTGTGTTTGCGATTGTGCTACCAGTCGGGAGAGGGGGATGGGGTGTGGTATTGTTTTTTTTGTATCTTTAATAGGACTCTACGTGAAACATAGGAATAATAATGTATTGGAAACTGTGCACCGAACCTGCCACCAAATGTAGTTACGCTTTCATAGTTGCAGAAGCGACTCCTCTATTAAATAGCCGACAGAAGAATCAGTACACATTACAATACCAGCAATACATTCCTTTATTATAGAACATAATGACGTACAAATACAATTCTCAATAAATCAAACGCGCCCCATTCACTCAACTGAATAATTCAGCTGAAATAAGAGGGATATGATCAAAACGATTTCTGCTTCGCTTTCCTATCACTGGTTTCACGAACCGCGAAACAATGGGCAACGAACTAAACGTACGCAGAGTCACACATGATTATGCGCGACACACGTGTAGAGAAAAGACGATCAGCGGTTGGTCGGGAAGAAAAAGGCCATGTCGTAAGACTTTTTCCCTTACATACACGTGAACACGTGGGTGGAACGCGGCGAAGGAACCAACGAGTGGCAGCCTTTAGATACGAATTCAACCCACCCTCACGCCACACCCCAGATCCACCCCTGCGGAGGTCGCGTCCATCACTCTTGAATCTCGATTTCCAAATCCGCCCCGACTCTTTCGCTTTCCCGCTTTCCCGCTATCCATTTCTCTTCTCTTCTCGTCTTCTTCTTCCTCTACCCCTTAAAATGCCAAACTGTTCGCGTGACCTGCCGTCTGAAAAGCCGTCGACCAGCCCTTTCCGCCGAGTGCTGCAAACATCGCAGTCACGTTCTGCGTTTACTGGCTGGGAGATGGAATCCGATCGTTCGAGGTTGCTCTTTCTACAGTAATTTCTTGGAGTTGATGGTTCGGAGGTTTTGAGGGAAATGTTCGAATTAATTATTATTAAGCGTTAGGTTGAACGGAGTGTTTGACGTTTCCCTTTGATTGGGTATCGCTATATTATTTTTAACGGAAAGTGAGTTCTGTATTAACTTTGATTTAATGTTTATTAGTCGCTGTGCTTCTACTTTAGTATATATTCATAAATATATATTTATCTCGTATTTATTTCGCGAATTTCGTTTCATAAATATTCTGTTCCCATTATAATCTGCCTCGAATTCGCGATGTATTAATTCTTGTTTGTCCAAACTTTGTTTCTCAGATGTGGAATAGTCTTGAACAACGTTGCGATTCTCGCGTGCCTTACAAATTTTTCACCCCATTCGGTTGACTTTCTCACGACACGAATAAACGATAATTAAACGATAATGCCGCATGATTCGACTCTTGAATTTCGCGCTAAATCGTGAAACATATCTAGAACTGCAATTCTCGTGAAATAAAAATTCCTGCGTCCTAATCTTGGATGCGTCAGTATCCATTTCGGTAGAATCCCCCGTTGAAATTTACGCAATTAGTTTTCCGCAGAGTCGTTGTGACGCTACATTTGAAACCCAAACGAAATCGCAAAAGAAACGAGCGATCTCGCATTTCACGCGTTTCTTTTTCCGCCGGCGCTGCATACTCCGAACCAACGGACCCCGGCCACGCAATGATTAATAAAGATCTTCACGGCTAATTATTTCAGTGCCTTGCAAACGAGGCGAAGCAATCAAGCTGACATTTTTCGCACAACGATGCCGCGTTCCTTAGCGCTCGAGCGTGGTGGCGTCGGCGAAACGAAGTCAGCGTGCTTCGGACGCGTGCAACCGCGACGAGGCGGTAATCATATAATGAAGATCGCGATGGCGGAAAGCGTCTTGACATTCTCCGCCTTCAGTTTCTGCTTTTATTTACTCGTATCGCTCTACATCGGAGCTTTCGCGAATTTCGATTTCTTCGCTGGCTGGCTGCTTCGCGTGGACCCCGGGGGCGAGGTGTACGGCAAGGTAGGGCACGGGTATGCAGAAGTAGGGCGAACGAAAAATCGGTCTGGTGCACGAAATAAGACGCGAATTTATCATTGGCCCGCCGGTAGCCACGGGTAATTAAAGCCTCTCCCTTTGCTCTGACCCAGATATTAATTACACGTTTGCGAAGCTGCGACGCACGCCGTCCGTCCTGTCCACTTTTGCCATTTAATGGCTGCGTCGTTTATTCGACCGTTGAAATGGAGTGGTTAATATTGCCCGATGCTTTGTGGCAGAGGGAGAATTGACATTTCACGGGATTGGATAAGTTTGAATAACGTGTTTGTGCGACATGGTGCGCGGTGTTGTGTTATTGTAGTGTGACAGTATATAGGATTCGATTAATTAATCGATGGAACACAATGTTGCACATACAGTAGAACTTCTGAGTAAAAGTTAATGGTTATTGTTAATTTCAAATGTACGAACTTATAGCTGACCTGTTATCGTAGGAATGACTCAACGTCAGATTCGGTTGTGTGAACCTATATTTCTATAATGAATGTAAAGAAACATTTGTGCGTGTGAAGAATATGTATATACCTATGCATGGGTTAGGAAAGATGTTGTTTAAACTTCAGCGTCTTTTATTGAAACTTATGAGTGACCAGGTAGAGGGGGGAGCTTTCTGGGATTCTATCAGAGTTATCAGAACCGTCGTGATTGTCCGCATGTTTGGACGAACGGAGTTCCACTGTATGAGTGAATTAAACGTTTGTTTGCCGTGGTGCGTTGATTGTTCAGATCGTTTGTGCTGTTTGTAATAAATTTATGATGGAAAAATTGGATTTCGGAGAAGCGTGGAATAAATGATATCTGAAAAAATATTGCAATGACATTATACTTGCATCAACGTTGAAAATCGGAACGACTGCAATGAAAAATTATAAACTGCGGCGAACTTGACACAAGAGAAAGGTTTTCAATATTCTTGCAGCACTCTAAACTATTTTGGAACTAATAGAAATTTTAATGAAATTAATCAAATATTCAGAAATTTCCCACCAATACGCCATCATTGCCGCGATCAAAGTTTCACAAGCGAAACAAATGTCACGGTGAACGATACATGTTTCCACCTAACAACCGCATACCTTTCAAACGCAATAAATCACTTGTACCAATTCACGTCGACACGCACAGTTCTGAACGCGGCCCGAGTCGAACGTGCAGAAGCGTCATTGTGTCTCGTTCGTCCCATCAAGAAGCGCACGTCATTAATTCACGCGTGTACACGCCTGAAAAATACCGAGCGCGATTTAAAGTATGCGCGTCGATACAAGGCGCGTGCGAAGTACATACCGCGCGGAGGCAGGTGCATGATCACCAAGTAACAGTTTATCAAACACGTTTTTCTCTAGCCCGCCCGTACGCGTGCACGTACCTGTAACGTACATCGAACGGATGAACCGTGCGTCGTCGACAAGCCGGGACTCGGTAACATATTTTTGCATAAAATTAATTAAGCCGACGTCGCTCGCCTCGTAAATAATCCCCGCGCCCGTTACGTTCGAGTTTATTCTTTGTAGGTTCTCGTGCGCTATTTGCAAAACGCCGCGAGAGCGATCGAAACACGCCGCGTAATAAAATATGAATTTGCTCGCCCGCGACTTAATCGCGTCTTCGTAAAAATTGCGGGGTAGATAGCGGTCGGATAGAGCGGAGGGCCGGACGAGAGTATTATCGCGGACGAATCGTCGAAAGGATTAAGCGGACGCTAATTCCCGAATTTATTATCCAGCGAAATTTCGAACGGATCGTCCACGATGGCCGTCGAAAATAATTGTTCGCCGCGCGGCGGACCTGCTTCATTTATTTCCCTTCGCGTGACTGCTGTCGCGAGATAAGTGCATCTTCTTTATTCCGTTCACCTTGATGTACCTACCTTTTTCTTTTTTCGTTCAAATCTTATTACATCCTTCCCTCACCTTGGTCGCCACCTGTCTTCTCGGCGAAGCTTCGCAAGGTTCGTCGCCAGGACCTTCTTCCGGCCGGCGATAAAGTACCGTTTTCTGGATCCTGCGTAGCTTCTATCGCGGCGGGCTCGCGACAAATCAATGGGCCAGAAACTCGTTCAACGCGACTCGTGCGTTCGTTCGCCAACGGATACGAAACGCAAGAACGATAGCCCGCGAGGTTGTGAATGGGATATGCGTTCAGAGGGCGATTCATTGATTCTGATACGCAAAGTTTCCGGCTGTTCATCTAGTAGCAATGAAGTAACTATGGATCGGCGATTAATTGAATTGCTGTGGGACCAGCTTCCTCCTTCGCTGGAACAAATTTGGACGTCTAGGTATGCCAATTAATTGTACCTTGAATTTCTGGGGGACAATCGTTCAATCCAGTAGCACGACCGCACTGTTTCACGTTGCTCATGATATTATTGATTAATTAGTATTTCTTTTTCAGTCAAGTTCAAATGGAACTCTCGATGAAGAGTTGCGCGATAACGATGAGCAGAACTATCGTTTCATAAATATTCCGTTCCCATTATAATCTGCCTCGAATTCGCGATACACAATAATTTATAATTCGTAGCTCACCGATGAACGTAAAATAAGGTGCGAGGCAGTCCGTGATTTATCGCCATTTTTCCAGCCGCCTATTCCATCACGTACTATGGGCATATTTTCAATAAAGCATGCCATTTGGTGTTTTTATTCCACATCGTGGTATCCGAAACAAGATTTGCCGGGCTTAAACGGCCCAGTACACAACCATATTTCACGAACCTTACCAACCCTAAATCATTCTCGTACGCCATTCTCCGCGTAACGTTAAACGTTTCGGATCTTCTGTGCGAAAGCAGATGGATATAGTCGTTTACGATTTCCTTCACGCGACGTCAGGATAGAAAACGATGATTCACGATCATCTAAAATCTGACTTACGGAGAACCGGACGCGGTTTCGTAAATTTCGCAGGTGGACAAAGTGGCACGTTTCACCAGGAATAGATCAAAGCTTCTTCAACGGACACCGAGTCGCAGATGCGGGCACGGGGTTCGCTCCTATTCCTCCTGTATTTATTGCATCGCGGCAGACTCGCTGTCGCCTACGTTTAATGACGGAAGGCCTGTGAAACTTGAATGTCTGTCATATTGGCGACGTCCGGAGATTTTAGAAATTCAAATTGCCGTATTATATCACGGCCTCCTTTCACGCGAACGAGAATAAATTCCAATTTATTACTAGACCCCGGATATTTACGCGGATATAATATGCCGAACTGTTCTATATATATTTGGGTAATATTCAACGATATGCCGCGTGTGCCTTTATTTGTCTGTCGCCTGATTTACGAAGTGACGAGTAAATTGTGTTAACCTATTTACCTGGAAAGAGATAATACACTGGACGTAATATTTGTTTTGTCCAGAAATGTCAACATTTTTATATATCTTTCGAAAGTGCATTAATAAATTGGAATTCGGATAGCTTCCCGGTCGACACGAGTACCTGTTTAAAATCCGAACCGGCTCAACGCAAGGGGTGAATGAACGTGACGGATAAAGCACTGAATATCGAATCGATTTAATTTTATCTTCCTAAATAACGTGTAATTATAATTTGCACCTATATATGTTTCTTACATATTCGATGGTAAGACCCGCTCCGATTTGTCCACCAACTACACTTTCCGTTCTAACCATGCCCCACTGTTTTCCGTTAAATTACCAAGCCTTAACTTCTCGCACTTGAACGGGCTCCGGCGTTCCACAGTCAAATAATTTAGTTCGCATCAAAGCACCGCGGTTAAAGATGTTCCGATTAAGCTGACCGTAATTCACCGGCGCCCATTGCCAGAGTTGCATTAAACAACCCACAATTTCACTTTCCCCGTTCACCACGATTTCGCAACGAAACTCTCCCTCGCGGCGCGATTACATTAACTCCTCCGGGCGTAGTACCAAGCGACTTCCGTTGTTTAACCGTCCCTTTTTCCCGCTCGATTTCACTCCGGCACACGTACCTGCCCGCGCACACGTACGTACTTTCGAACCTTAAAGACCGTGACGTTTCGCGAATTCCCGAAACCGTGACGCGACAACGACCGATGCCTGCTCGGACGTTAATTACGGAGGATGCGCAAAAGCAACGGGGAAAACCAGTTGGTCGCGCGAATTATCGGCCCGTTCCATCTTCGAAACGAAGAGGAGAGACACCAAAATTGTTCACGAGCGCGTGCAGCCGTAAAGGCCGGTCCACGCTAGCGCGATAGTTCGTCGAGTCGACCGGAAGCGGCCTACTTCCGAAACGGCGTATAATTTTTTATGCAAAGCCGGGGCCCGATCGTTCCGGCTCAAAAACTGTAATTTGTGGCGGTCGTTGGTAGCGAAGCGCGAGGATGCCCGCGTGTGTAGACATCGCAAGCTGCCCCTAGAGGCGGCCCGATAATTACCTCGTCAGGGGCACCCTTTCTCTCCTCGCTTCGCTCCTGCGATTCCGAACGACGACGAATCGTTAACGTGTCCGCCTCAGCTTGTCCGGCCGCAGGAATCTGGAGAAGGATAATACGAGAAACGGGTCGCGGTGTTTGTTGAACCCGGGCGCTGTTATTTCCCCCTTCTGAAGGGGGAAGTTCTTCGGTTTCGAAGGGGTTTCGGATACGAAATGGCAGTAATTGTTCGCGGAAGACTTTTGTCTGACGAGCGCGAGGACGAGGAGCGGTGGGAAAGTGTACAAGCTGCTAATTTGCATCCAATAACTCTCGATACAACTTGTGTATTTATATTTATATATATTTATATATATATATATATACCTCCACCATTGATTCCACAGTGGCAATAGAGCATACATAAATCGCCATACATTACAAATACGGCAGAAATTTTTCTTTTCTTCTGACGTTTGCCCTTTGCTTTCGCTGTTCTGCCGGGTACACAGTACCGGAACACCCACGGCGCCAGATTCGAATTTCTCGAATACTAATTCTGTTGTCCATTACGAAAATAATTTACGGTTGTTTCATAATGTATACCGGATTAACAAATTTATTTGTTAGCATATTAATTCTTGCAGCAATTTATTTGTACCATTATTTTAAACGACAGGTTTAATCAATCTATGAAAGTTTGATGTCAAACCGTTTACAATTTGAGGTGCTGAAAGTCCGAAATAATACTCGAGACTGTATTTTTTAAATCGTACGACTTTTCCGGAAATCAACAACAGTATATTTCCAGAAGAAATCTATCATTCGTTTCGCGTCAGGAAATATAAAACACCAATTACATAAAAGAAGGAATAAAAACATATTGGCTGTCCCAATGCTCGTAATCGTTACCGTAATTTATCTTTATTGAGGATCGTTGCACGCAAATTAGGGGCTGCTGCTCATCGACTAGTTATTTGATTATCTCTTTTTCTTAAACTATTTGTTTCCGTAATGAACACAATACAAGAAAAATCAGGAATGTTCAAGTCTTTTGATATCACTCTTTCTCAATACGCTGAAAGTTAGTCACTGACATCGACCGGTCCTTTGAACCCATAAAGACGCTCCTACAACGAACTACTTCGTCGCGGAACTTGTTTCATTATAACAGATCAAGCAAGTTGCATCTTCTGCGAAATGATTGTTCCTGAACCGCCCCTCTTGCATTTTATATGCCACATGCAGCCTGTCGTATGCACAACACTAAATTGTTACGCACAAAATTGTTACTTTGCGCGTAATTAATGGTTATTAAGGGGTTGCGGAAGAGGGGGGGAGGGTAGCGCGCATAAAATATTACCCGCAGTTTGTCCTTTCGAGCATTCTTTATTGATGCTTCCACTCGATTTTATTGCAGCCCGGTCCGCCGTGCACGGTTCATCTTAATAAATTGCGTTCTCGTGCGATTCGTGTAAGAGCGTTTCAATCAGATATAAACCTTCGGTTCGCTGGGACGATCCGCAATAATAATTAAGCAATGAAGAAGTTATGGCGAAAAATTGACGGCAATTATGCTCGTCGCAATCTCGCGACATTAGGGAGCGCGATGGTGCACATTATTTGTCGCTTCCTTTCCGAAGCATAAAGCCGACGCACGAAAAGCATTATTCAATAATTAAGATTTATCTCGAACGTTACGTGTACATGGTGTACATTTGTCCCGCATGAGTTTTTGCCGTACGCGTGGTCATTGATATATATTTTTTCCCATTCCTTTTGTCGCCCGCGATAAGCCGGAATTAATGAAACCCCTCATATGGTCAACGACACGGCAAAAAAAAAACAAAAACAAACGACCAAAAGGAACAACGAGAAAGCAGAAAGGTAATTACTGCAGCTTGCTAATGGCGTCGTTAAAGCAAACACACAAGTGGCCGCGCTATCGATTAAACGGTGAATTAAGGCAAGGATCGGCTGTCTCGGATAACACAGCGCGCCATCATCATTTCTCCTATCCTGTCGCATTTCAAATAAGAAGAGGCCGCGCAGGTACGCCTATGTTGATCCGTCGCAACCCGTCCCCGTGGGGTGATGATATTTACAGCCACCCATAAATTTCTACCTCTGGATCCCGAACGCTAAACGAACGGACGATATAAAAAAAATCGTACCTCGAGTATCGCGAAACACGCGCGCACGAACGTATCTACGCGCGTAAGTGTACACGTTTCGTCCGAAATTTCTATTAAAAGTTCCTTCAGGAAGGAACATTCCGCGACCCCGCCTAACCCTCGCATATTTCCCCGCCAAGCAATCACCGTATCAAACTCTCTCGTAACGGCCCTCGCGCTTAAACTTCATTCCGTTCATATTCACGCGACGGCCGGCCAAGAATCCGAACGATCGATACGTATTACCGTGGCCGGCTCGGTCGTAAGCGAGCGCGGCCGATAAATTGCCGGGCGACTGGCCGACAATGTCGTCGTTATCGCGGAACTCTAATTTAAACGCTATTAACCTTTGCTCGGTCGACTTAACGATGACAGCCCGGCAAGAGGATGCGGACGGGCTCGTGACAGTGATCGAGCCCGTCCAGGAAACACCTTTCGATAGGTATCGAGTGTTAACGAAGTCAATAGGGCCTATGCCTGTCCTGAACGGGGACAGGACAATAACCGATGTACGTCCGTCTGTTCCCTCGCTGACCGGTTGCGTTCTCCAATGGGATCGCCGGTGTCAGCGCGAGGAGCAGGTGCGACCGTGACTCGCCTTCTCCCCTACATCCGCGTACATACGTATAATTACGCTTGCGCGTATCTACGCGGCTCTACATACGCTTGTTCTATTCCGTTGCATGTGCTCTAGCCTCCTCTAGACCGCTCGCCCGCAGGTTAGACCGATCTGCGCGAGGACACATGCATGCATAGGTACATAGGTACGCGAAGCCGTGTACGCGAACACCGGGACGAAATACGGGGCGGCTTGGTCGCATATGCGTGCGTGTATGCGTGGTGCATCGCGGTAGAGCGATTTCCGCGTGACAGGGATGGGGAACGTGTAATTGAACATTTCTTGGGGAGATGATGTGAGAAATATGATTTGAAGGCTGCAGTTGTGTGTTTTCGGGATACGGTACGGAAAGGGTTGTTTCGGTTGAGCAATCGTGGCATTTCTGGGGGGAATGGGTGTATGGAAGAAGTGTTCAGCATGTGGGTGTCTGATTGTATATTGCCGTAGTAGGAATGATGATGGCAATCTGAAATTTGTGCAATGAACGATCTTGGTCATTCGAATTTCTTCGTGATAAGATATAATAATATTTGTTTAGCTACATATTAGTATATGATTAGATTATATTATGTGTAATAATAGTTGTTCTTTTAATTGTCATTTCAGGTGAGTTTGCGTGGGCACGGTGCCGCTAAATTGGATTTCGTCGATGAAGTTAACCCTTTTGCGGTGGTAGCACCATCAAATTACAGATCGCGCATACTATATGTCCCGCCACGTACGTTTCCTTTGATATATTTATGTACGAAATTGCCCGAAGTATTTCGATTTCAATTTCAATTTTCTACGCAATGTAACGAGAACCCATAAGTTATTAGAGAAAGTACAGTTTTACTTTACTAAATTAGTATTTAAATACCCTTAACCGACCGCTGCGTCAAATTATAACTGTACAGCGCCATTACATTTACCTTATTCGATTTCGATTCGTTCAGCTGTTACATTCAAAATCGCGCGGAACACAGTTAAACGATTTATCACGATTCCGTTGGCAGAATTCAGTGGAACGGTTTCGTAAATATTTCTAACGCGAGTTATGCGCGTTTAATTCAACAATCAGTGAACAGTTACACGTAGCCACTCATTGACCCATATGCTCAGGCATTCGTACGTTATCATTTCACGCTTGAATCTAACTGTATCATCGATGGATAATGTATTTCTCCATGAGGTGATCCGCATTGCGTTGCTGTTTTATTTATTCCAACGAAACGAATGCCCACCGAGCCACTCGCACAACATCATCAGAGTCCAGATAATTGTTCACGGATATATTTCGAATATCATTCGTAGCTACCTACGGAACTGTTCGTTTGCTCGCGAAATAGGACCGTCGCTAGCGTAACAATAGAATCATATTTGTACGAAATTCCATCGCCCGTAAATTAGCATTCGCGACTGTTAATTTAACTCCGGAAAGCAAACGAGCTGTTCGTACCGGTGCACAGAAAACATAAATCCCTTCGTACCGGCTACCTTGTACTAACAAATCGCTCCCGAGAGCAGTCGCTAATTATTTTCGTCCGGATTCGTTCGAGCGACCCCTACCAATACCTCGAGGTGGTCGATTTCTTTTCCATACATTTCCTAATTGAACCGTGGAATAATTTACGGGAATGATTAATAGCGGTCCACGTTTAACCAGTTTAGACGCTCGTGTCACGCGGCGAAATTAATCTTTACACGTCCCCGGAGGGGGTGGGAAACCGAATGATACTTTGCAACAGATATTATTAATTACACGATGCACAAGAACGGGTACACGCGCGAACGCGTACAAAGATGCCTGTACACAAAGAACGACACGGGAAAACGAGGATGGGTGCGAAGAAAGTGGAAACGAAAGCGGACAGATTGAACATCTTCGTTTGGGCGTCGCGGAGGGGCAGAATTATTCACAATGGTACGAATACATCGTTTATGCATGACGCGCAGATAGATCGCCGTATGTGTGCGCGTGCCGTGCGTGTGTGATCGTGGACGCATCCATCTGCATATCCAACATGCCCGGTATCGTATTATGGTCACTCCTCCGCGCCGACGAGCAACGTTTTTCCTTTCGTTTTGCACACGTTCCACATACATATTTCGCGTTACTTTGCATATTAAATATGTCGTATCGAGTGCAACGCGAGCGACTTATAAGGGCCGCGCTAACGGCGCGCAAATGATTTTATCGGGAATTTACTCCGCGGATAATAGGAGCCATAACGTAACGATTAAATTAGAGTAGCCGACCCGCGGAGGAGCGACGGACGGGCTTTAGAAAAATTTACGATCGCCATTCGCGAACAGGTGCTCCCGTATTAATATGTTGTGATATTCGTTTTAGTAGGTCGCGAGTATTTTTAATGGCCGAATAATTTCGCGTGAACGCGGAAGCCCGGCGATTCAGGTGTGTTGTTAATATTTACTTGTTTTCGGGGAAAAGATGTACTAATTGTGTTCGGACCATCACTTTTTCCGCTTGTTTTATTATGGAATGAGGGGAAAATAAGTACGGTGGAAGGAATACGGTTCTAATTGGTCATAGTTGAACAAGAGAGCGATTAAAACGTATTGAGATTCGATGAGATACCCCCGTGAACATGGCGATCATTATTGTTGTAAACGTTAAATTGAACTTTTTAATCATTGTCGAATTGCTAGCATCTGGTCTGCGTAGGTATCATGCTTGATAAGATTCTTTTGTTGCACAGAATTAAAAATAATTTCTGCGCTCGCTCTTAACTCAATCTTCTAATCTTTTCATGTAATAGATAATTATACAATTGGAATTATATCTTCTTTTTTACAAATTGTAACATGCCCAGCAAATGTTCCACTAATTTGACATCAATATTTCGAGTGTCGATACCGATTTACAAACTTCCATTGTACTGCAATTCCTTCACAACTCTTCAATTAATCCCTCAAAATTACCAATCGTTCCGAAAATTTGTAATGTTCAGTGATTCCATGCTTTCGGCCGTTGCGATATTCAATATTATAATAATCGCTGTCCAATCTCCTAATAGTCGCCCAACTGAAATACTACGTGCCCACTTACCCGCGCCAAATATTGCGCAAATTCGAAGCTGCATCGAAGCGATTCACCTGCGCGTGTATCGAAGTTATTCGACCGAGCTTGTTCAAGGGGATTCGTCAAGCGTCCACAGACTGGACTCTTGGCGAGGATCATCCCCGATAAATTTATGCGCGTCGCATTTCGCCCAGGAACACGCGTCCCCTTATCTTCTTTAATTCATTAAGCCGTGCACGGTGCGGTCCCTCAATTACGAACTCCCGCAACGCCTCCATTAGTGCGTATATTCATGTCAGTCTTTACACCGCATTTACAAGTCACGACACGCGGGGTTAACGTTATGCAACGACCCAGTCCCTCTATATCTGCTTCTCTCTCTCTCTCCATCTATCCATCTCTCTCTCTCTCTCTCTCTCTCTCTACGCGTATACGCCGCTGCTCGCATCGCACTAATTCTCACACTAATTCTCGCACTAATTTACCCATGATCCGGATACGCATTCGCATGCATCAAACCGTATACCATGAGCATGTACCAACACAGATGAGGCCTTGTATCCCGTTCGTACATGGTATGAATACAATACTCGCATGGGGTGTACCGCATAACATGACCGCCTCCGTCATTTTCGTCGTTAGTCGAGCGATCAGAATCTTTTTCCCTTTTATCTTGCTTCGTACGGTCCGGGGCGGCATTCCACGCGGGTATGGTGAAATTTTTTCTTTTCCACGTGTTTCCTATTCAACCGTGCTCTCAGGTTCAGGTTTAATCGTTTCTCTTCTTCTGTTTTCGTCAAGTAGAGTGATACGTGTAATTATATGGATGGTTTTTACGCTTTACTTGTACACCGCGAGAGTAATTAAGCCTTCAACATAATGCCTGGCACAGTATGTTAATTTCGGTCAGACCTAATTGAGAAAGCTTGAATCGCGAGAGGGGAGACGTACATGTACGTGTATACTTCATGTTTGATTCCCTTGAATAGGGAAAAACAGATTTTTAGTTATGGGTTCGATTATTTTTAATGATCCGTTTATTGGTGAATTGAACGTAACCAAAGACCCATCGAAACTTTACAATAAAACGGAAAAATAAGACAAGTATGGTAATGAAGAAAATTTTAGTCGGTGTATTGGGAACAGAAATAATTGTGGTGGTCACCCTATATATAATTCCCTGTGCACGAGCTTAATACTGGTACGTGAATCTGGATGCGGATAATTTGAATCCTCATGTATGAGATGATGCGCGCTTCTCTTGCACCTCTACTGGGTGGTCCATTCGTCAGATACAACATTCTGTCACTCGACTCGTTCGCGTATACGTACTTGCATCGAACACGTGGAAGAATACCGAGGATCGAAAAGGACATGTCGCGTGTTTCTGTTTGGAGCGGATGGTAATCGATGCCTTGGAGTGTACGAGCTTTAATATCCTCGTATTGCCCAGGTGGCCGAGGCATCGTTATGGGAGGATTATGGGATCGTCGACTGATGATCGTGGTCCGATGAAAGCGGATTTCCAACGGTTCTGTTTTTTTTAATATTCTCTTTAGATAGTTGTCAATACCTTTTACAATTCCATTTTATTCCGTTGAGTCGACCAATGTTTCAGAATAAATTATTTTTAGAGCTAGTAGAGTGGTCGTGTTATTTTGTATTACCTGTATATAATAATGCTATTCTTGTCAGAAAAGAAATATTTACCGAAGCTCACAAAAATTCATGCTCCATATCTTAATTAACAAAAAATTTACTCAATCCCGGTAATTTTCCATGGGTAGAACAAGGGTTATGAATTTTGTATTACTATTCTATTTTTAACAGCCTGAAAGCTATGCCGTGTAAGACAATATTGTAGTTAATATTTGTTAATAATAATTGCACGATAATTTTCTTAATTCAGTAATTATTAGAGCACAAAACCTGGCACTTATTACACTTCACGCATCAGATTACACAAGTAGTTGCAATACATCTTGCACGATTCATCGAACACCTCCTTCAAGTATTCTCCGGCAGTTTTCAAGTGCGGGAATTTCGGCCATCAACATTCATACATTTGTTGCTTAATTCATCGGCGGATCAGCCGAAGCGTCCAAGTCGCATTGGAAATTATTCATCGATGGTCTCACCCTCTATATCGCGGTTCTGCATGTCATATTCCATGCATATGAAGCGCAGCACGCACGTCTGTGCGTGTGCGTTTCTATGAGCTTGCGAATTCATGCTGGAGTACAGATAGAGAGGGAGAGATACACATCGTCCACGATATTGTTGTCTTCCGATTACATCGGACAATGGGCCCATTTCCGGAAGTGGCGCGGAAATTGTGCCTCCCTCTGTGTTCAGGATGGTGTACGCAAGCGTGTTCGACGGTGTCTTCAAGGGGAATGTGCAATTTCGGATACCACCAAGGAGGGAACCGGAAATCAAATGGATAAATCGTCTGCAATAGGCTCGGATGATCGGACGATCGTGTTGGCATTCGAAGAAACTTCGAGGGTCAATTGGTTTGAATGATGGTTATTCTTGGATGAAATGATTTATGAAACCTGCGAAAAATAATTGTAGTGACGAGGTTAATGAGTATTAGGTGTAGACGACAGCGTGGGTAAAATAATTCATGGATAGTATTGTGGATGGTAGAAATGGACCAGGAACATTTTGCTGACAATGATTATAATTTTGCACGTAATAGAACATTCTGTTACGAATTAAAAAATGTTCAACTATGATACAGTGTATGCTATAGATATTATTTTAATTAGATTTCATTAGATAGACTTTTTATATACTGATTATTACCGTGGCAAACAATTTCGTGAAACAATTTGTTTCGTAATATTTTTATTAGGTCATGTACGACTTATGTATGTGAAAGGTGCATTATCTCGTTTTAAACTACAGAGCGATGTGTTTATTTCCTTGAATGGTTCGAAAGGGAAAGGGACTAGGCACGCAAATGTCAGTGAAGCTACTTGTTACCTGCAGCCTTAACTTTCTTTTCGCAAGGTGCTGTTTATCTGGATAACTGAGGGAAATAACTTCATCCGATAAATCAGTAATTGTACAGCCCATGAAATGACTCGAACATTAGGGTAGGAATCTATGACTACATCGATCTTTATAGGACTTGCGAGTTAAATGCCTAGTATCTGTGATGATTTATTGGATTTTTAAAGTAATACACCTTTCGATGACCTTTTCAAAGTTCCCACAAATATTCTTCAAAAAATGTATCAAATGCTGCATAAAACGCTGCCCTCAAACAAAATTATCTACCACACTTTATTGTCCCTAATAAATATAATAATTGAAGGCCGTCGAGCTTTTTCAGTTCAAGCTGTCAAACAGGAAGATTTTCCATTACACGTTTCCACTTTCACCCCCCCCCCCCCCCCCCCAATCGCCCATTGTCCAGGACAGGAAGAATCGTTCAATAAAAATCAGAGAACAGCTCTCCGCCCCCCCCCGTCCATTAACACTTCGCCTTCCTCAAAACCCAGCATATTCGAAAACAGTAGCACTTGCAATATTCCAAAGCAAACACTCAAAATACTTAGAGGCTCGCGGAAGTTTGCCCGGCCACCTCGACCAGGTAGCCCGAGTCAAACAAACACCGAGTGTTGTTCCATCATTATCGCGGATCTCTTAACGAAGCACCACGGCGCGAACCTCGGGTATGGCGACTTTGAGTCCTCCGAGCTCGGTCCGGCGTTAAGTCACGGTTACGAATGTGTCGAACTGTTAAACAGCCAGAACCTTTATTCCCGTCGGCCACTCGACACACGCGGAATGCGACTTTTTTTCCCCCCGGCTCGCAGAGGAGACAAAAGACCTCTGGCACCGGCAACGGCGGTCCTCCGAAGTTTTGCATAATTTATTCTCATAAACTCGGAAGCTCGCGTGGCCTTTAAACGAAATAAAGACATCGCCGGCGCCTTTGCAACGGGGCGCGCATACGCTTACGGGCACGTACGCGCATAAAGCTGCACGAGCGTCGCCGCGTGCCATTTATTAGCAATTGTAATGAAGCGCCTGTTGCAACGATAATTTAGAGTTTCTCTTGCAATAGTGTGAACCATCAAGCCGCGCCGCTCTTTTCTTCCTCTGTCCCCTTTTTTCCCCCGCTGTCGGGGTGAGCTGTTCCTTTCACCTCCGCGGACTTCTCCGGCCCTCGGCGGTGTGTTTACAGGCCACGGCGCCAACCAACGCGAGCGGACCGTCTAATGGCAGTGCAAATAGTTTCTATTGAATCAGTGGAATCTCGTCGCGGCCATTTTGCTTAGAATTTCCTGCGTGCCCTCGCAACGGTGCTATCTTGCGCGTCCGAAGGCGCCTCGAAAGCGCAAATTTCCTGCCCGCCTATTTGCCATCCCATTAAAGCCAATGAAGGCGCGTCCTCTTATTTTGCCATGAAACTGTCTGCCGGCCTATCTGCCGGCCCCGCGTGCTGACCGGAGGAGCAAAGACCTTTGCACACGCGTTCCGTAACGATTGTTCGGGGGACGCTTGTGTGGCTCAGGAGCAGTGATTGGTTTTGTTTTGTTTTTTTTTTTGTTTTTTCGAGACGAAAGACGGTTCATTCTTGATAAGAGATCGTGAGAGAAGCTCGACGCGTTTGGCGAGAATGAATGAAGTACATTGAGGCGGTTGTTAAGTGATATTGGTTCGTTCGATGTCAGACGGCGCGATTAATTTTCCTTCTCCACTTTTTTAAATACTTCACGATTCTGCACGTATCTGCAATTGTTTCGATATTATATTGCGTTTTTTGTGGTTGTATTTAGACTAAAATTAGTACAGTTTTAGTCTCATTTTTGTATTACATGTTATCCTTGTATTTTCCAAGTCTGCGTCTAATTTTCCTTTGGTTTGAATATCGAGAAATAATTCTTTCGAAGAGGACGATTCAAGTGTGCCACTGCTGTTGTCCGAAATAATTATGCATACAAACAGATCATAAAGATTTTCGTACAGGAAATCGACGTTCACTCTCACGTTGATATCCTTCACGGTAATTACATAGAAGTAATTTGCAACTCGGATTTGACGAATGCTCTGTACTTATTCAGACGGCCGTCAATGACGGTTCGTTATTCAGAGGGACTATTATGATGCGTCGTTGGCGTCCCATGAAACACGAGGGTGTCCCGCCCTTGTTCATTTTTCTTGGCAGCGAGGGGAACAGGTATAATTCGAAGCGTTGCCACACCTTTGCGTGCACTCCGACTGTACACGGCAGCGTTAATAATTTCGCAGCGTGAAATATAATTATTGCCGTATTATACTTTAGCCGTGGGACGTGAGTAAATGCCGCCGGTCCATTTCCTCTTCCCTTATGACCTCCGCTTCCGTGTTTTTCGTGTCAAGTTATTTTAATCGGAGAAGAATTTTTTGGGGAGCCGCGTTGCGAGGGTTTGGGCATTTCAACACGTAGTGTGTATAGCTTTACGGTTATTTTCTGAAAGTGTGGATGTTTTTGGGACGGGACACGTTGTTGGGGGGCAGTGTATAATAATTAGGAAAAGCGATAGTACGTTTGTATTATGAAAATTTTCTTTAATAAATTACTTTGGATGTACTTCAATAATTAGTTTCCAAAGCGGATGAAATATTGATTAATTTTTATTCTGATTTATATGAAGCAGTTAAATCTGTATTGTTTAGCGCAGTACACTATTTAATTGGTCCTGTAATTGCAGTGCAAAATTACTCGAGGGCGTTTATTGGACCATTAATTAAATGAGCATTGATTAATGCATAGTTAAATTAGTACTGGAATGTTAATTGGTGCCTCCCAGAGGTCCTCTGCAGTTGTATATAGATTACAATAACTTGTACACCGTATAGCAGGTTAATCTCGCGAGATTAGCGTGCGTACAAGTTTATGCTGTACATAACGTGGCTCGGGAACTTTAACGTGCATTACCTCGTCAGCGATGTAAACATAGATTTATATGAAAGCTATCAGAAACAAGATATAAGCGTTCTGACAAGTTGTAAGCTCCTAAAGTCATACTAAATTATATTATTCCTTGATAAACAATATTATCATCTATCGTAATTTTTAAACGTTTGGTACATTTTCAGTAGTATCATTATTATATGGATATTTAAAACCTTATGGAAACTTTATGAATCGCGTTACCTTCGATAAATAAACAGCATTAAATGAACTATATTTAAAAACATATTTAAGAATGTGTGGTGATATTATCACTCAATTGAAATTCTAAACATTATAATAATAAATACAGAATATCAAATACAGGAAAACATGTCTTCGAACAACAAGTACAAATTGTACAAAACTACGTCGATACCAACTAAATATAAAATAAGATCCATCGCTTCCTACTTTCTACCTCACATTTCTAACAATTCCCAAGTATTTGACTAGCACCCCCCGAAAATTGACACAAATACCCTGGACAATCTTTCTCTTTGCAATTCAACTACCGTATAGGTCCCAATAGAAATTAACATACACATCCCCAAATATGCACACACACCTGTACTGACTAAACCAAAATATTTTCACAATCATCTACGATTAAATATCCCCCACACCCGCGTATCGAATTTCCTTTCGAAAGAATAAAATTACTCGGGACCCATTGTCGATTTCGTACAGTAGCCGCAACATCCATCGAACAGTCTGACCGAAAGGTGACTCCCACCGGCATCAATCAATGCGAATCGAAGCACTATCAGCGTACACTTTCGCGATGAAGCTTTACATGTGCCTTCGCTCGTTTCACGCGTTCCAGCGAGATTAGAGGCCAGTTAGTATTTCATTACCGTCTGTTCAGTGACCTTCGAGGCGCGACTTCAGGTGGACGGCCGAAGCGGTCTCTCCCGGCGTATCCGGTCGTGTCTTTGGTCTTTCCGCTGTCAAAGCTATCGTCCCTCCTCTGTCTGCCGATTAGCCGGCCGTGCAAGCAATAAATTGCCACGAACACGCCGTCGCTCGACCAGCCTGCACCAGGATGCAGCCGTGCGGCCGTGCATACGTCGCCATTATGCATTGCGTGTGCGCGTGGACCACGTTGGACTGTGTCAAATGTAAACAGGCTGCGCACGCTCGTCCGGTATCGTCGATAATTGGCCTAATCACCTGTAAACAGCCAGTTTATCCTGTCATTATGAATTTAGCAGCGCCCAGATGGCTAATGAATAGCGCTGCGCGGACTGCGCGCATAGGCTCATCCTCCTTTGCCCGCTCGCCGGGCCTATGCTCCTTTCTTTCCGCCGGATTGTCTCGCTTTCTCGCGTGGGCGATTCATTTGCACCCGGTTGCAATCGACTACCTTGCTTGCTACCGCTCAACCGGGAATTTATCGGCATCGACTTGAATCGATACTTACCAGGCTGCACACGTGTATCGCAGCGGACTCGCTTCTTTGCCAGGCGTCGCCTTCCTTTTAGGTGCCTCGCGTTTCGTTTCTTTTGTCATTTGGTATTGGGGGCTGTGTGCCCGATTCGCCGTTGAAATGGACTTGGCAGATCTGTACTATGCTAGTACTTAGTAACGTTCAGGTGCATGGTCAGATGTATTCTTTCATAAGCGTGAATATTTTAATGTTGCATTATCGTTTCGTAACGCGAGTCTTGTATATATTTATCTTGTTGTCATACGAAGAATTCTCTTCGAATTTCTAGGCGGATCATCATTCTCCGGCTATGTTACCCCTTGACTCGACCACGTTTAACGAAACTCGCATCGAGCGCCCCCTGAAAATCCTAGCGCAATTAGCCATCGTGAAACCGGAGATAGGGGAAATCCAACACGGGAGAAATCCAAAAGAATCTTAATTCCTCGAATAATGTAGGACAGCCTGGATAACCCATCAACGTTTCACTCGCAAAGTCCAGCCGCGGTGTACTGTTTCAAGTTCAACTGCAGCAGTCCGATGAGCCACGGCGGCCGTACGTGGAAGAATTTACTGCGCGAGCGTTTAACAGAAATTGGAATGACACCGCACGGAGGAGGCGCTGAATTTCAATCGGAAGTTCCATGTGAAACCGTAGATTTCGAGGAAGGACCGCCCTTTTAAGATGATCGTAGGTAACCTCAGCTGAGGCCCACGAGGCCCTATGGGTGACTTACATGCACGGGACAGAGCCGGCCGACCGCCCCTCCGGTTTCATTGCACCGTTGCGCCCGATTCGAAACCTGCGCAAGATTAAATTTAATCGAAATTGCCGTCTTGAATTTCTTTCGCAGACCACACGGGTGTAATGTAATCTCATACTTCGGTCGAATCCTTCTCGCTTTTTTTTTCTTCTCTCCCTCTCTCTCCCTCTCTTTCCTCCCCCTCGAACCCCCGGACTGTAACATCTTTTCATTCTTGCTCTATATTGGTTCACCTTTGTACTTTGCCTCTGCCCGCCACCCCCTCCTTCTACTCGGGCACAACGAGAGCGTCTATAACGAAAGATGAACGGTGAATAAGGAAAAGCGAGTAGCGAAAATCGTAGGCACCGTATGAGAATAATAAATGGGGGTGTAGCGTCGCATAAAATGGGGAAATTGAAGGAATGGGGAATATCTTTTTTTACCGTGACTTGTTGGGTTTCACATTGAAGTAGATTGATGTTGCAGTGGGGGATTTAACACAATTTCTCGATTTTTAACGTTGTTTCGCTTTCTATGAAATGACTCGCCCCATGTTTCTGGATTACAGCATTATGTATTATAAACGTTGCACACTGAAATTTGTGAAAGATTGCACGGTTATTCTCACCCCATTAATCCTTTCGTCCCCAATCAAAGCTGAAATGAAAATATTCGACTCATAAGAAGGAGGAGAATTTGCACTTGGGTCTCCAATATTCACAAAAAATATCTTTCGTAAATAAAAACGAACAAGCAAATTGACTCACTTTCAATTGTGCAGTGCACCGCGTATAGTTTTTTTCTTCAAAGAGTAAAGTAAATTGTGCCGCATACGCGTCGAAAACATCGGGAAATACTTTCATCGGAGACTGTACATTAATCCAACTCCGCGTAATTATTGATTCCCATACGGGAGTCCAATAAATGTTGCCGTTTCTCGCGCATACGAACACACACGCGCAACGCGTATACGGGAATGCATTCGCATCGAGATTCATCCCAGTGCGTTCGTGCGTGCACACATCGATCTGCGCGCCTATTGTTACACAGCAGACGTAGAAACGAAGCTGGCTCTTATCCGGGTTTGATTGGCCGCAAGTCGATGGAATATAGGTTTGGCGAAACGGGAGAACGGCGAAAGCAAAGGGCAAACGTCAGAAGAAAAGAAAAATTGCTGCCGTATTTGTAATGTATGGCGATTTATGTATGCTCTATTGCCACTGTGGAATCAATGGTGGATATATTAATGGAGGAAAAGGACCAAGGCGGTTTCAATTTTTCTTTAAAGGTATTTGAAAAGTACGACTGTTACCGTGGGAATCTTGGCCTACTGTATTTGGACGATTTATATATTGAAACTATCTCGTTATTTTGATGGCCTAGTCTGTAATTATGTCAGGGCATTTTTTTGCAGTTTTCCACTAGGGCGTTGAATATTAATTTATATTTCAGAATATCCTCAGAAATATTTGATTCAATATCATAGATAAATAGCGGGAAAAAAATGAGGTGGCAGGTAGCAGCAAAAAAATTATATTTGTCGCTCTTTTAAATATATTGACGAAAGGTAGTGCAATGATATTTTCTTTTTAGTACATTTCTATCTGTTAAACCTGAATGGTTTAACCAAAATAAAAAATTAATTCAGCAACCAAGTTTCCCCATTACAACGCAAGACCTGGTGTCGTACATCATTCTGCTTCGCCACCTATCGAACCGTTCGAGAACCCACCCCCTTTCGTAACCAATCGAAGAAACAATTGACTCGACACGAGTGCCTACTTGCAGCCAAGAGGAGAAACAGATATTCCCCAGAAATCGATCGTAATGCGCGTCACCGCGATTTCCCTCCGAGAGCTAAACGAACAGACCGTGCTTCTACAATATTAGCCACCGGAGCAGGCCTGTGCACGCGATTAAGTCCACGTCACGTTAAAGTATCAAAGTGGAATTCTGCGTTCTGACACGTGGAAATTCGATCACACCTTGCCGTGCTGTGCGCACGGAAAGGAGAAGTGCAACGACAGCAGCGCGAGAGGGAGGGGGCAGTCAAGGGGGAACCAGTTCGACGGACATTCTTTTGGTGAACGGATTCTATAAAGACGGCGTTCCTCTCGAGCCACTCTCGGCGAGGAACAGGGGTATGAGAGTTACAACATTCTATATTAAGAACTTACGCAAGATTGCACGATGATGCGGGGCGATGAGGTGCTATCAACGGTTGCACGCACGTTAATGTCCACCCTATGTTTACGTAGCCGCGAAACGTTTTATTCGAACAAGTTTTCCGCGTTACTAAACCGGTCGTCGACTCGATCGGAAGTATCAATGGACCCGACGCCACTCCTGCCTGTTCTTACCCGCTTCCTGTTATCTTTGTAATAAGCTTAATTCAGGGGGATACGCGTACGATAGGACTTTACGATTGAACAAAAACAAACGTGGCTGGTATGCTAATATTAATAGCATCGCAAATTAATTTAAAAAAAAAAAACGACACCAATTCCTCGTTCTCAGGAAAATGGATTTATCTGTGGCTGAATTATTTTATTTTTTAACACCATCGAAATTTCAACAATCTAGTAACCTGAATTATTCGAGTAAACACTAGGCATGCTTATTAGTTTTGTTCATTTGATGAACACGATCGACCGGTAAGTACACGCGTTTGAAAATGTTCGCCAGTGAACCCGAAGAAGAGGAACGGTTGACCTTAATGAGGGGAACAGCAACGAAACGGTAATTTCCAGCAGGTAACTGTATCGTCCAAAACGGCGATACAGATTGCGCTTGACGAGGATGGGGGAAGTGGCGGTGTTTTATGTAGATGAAGGGTGCACTTCATCTTCATCACGACGTTACAGTTTTGTCACGCGACAAGCACCTCGAACTGCCCGCACCTGTGCATCGATAGGATCTATGTGGCCAGCAAGCTCGTATAAAATCGTTAAACTCGCATAACGCGATAGCTTTATTCTGCTTCTTCGAGTGTCTGAATCTTAGTATCATTTAACGCCACGTAATTACCTTTGGATTTACAAAACTCTTTGCAACAATGATTGCGAATAAAAGTAACGTTCGCGTGCGAGGTCAGTGTGTTAGACGTCAGTTAAAATATTTTTTAACCCTTTAACGATTAGAATTTAGTAATTCTTGATTTTCTAGCGAAATACCTGTTTCTCGTTTTGCTGTAATAAGTGCAGTATATGTTTCGCGACGAGCTTGGCGTTCAAGCTTGGTAATACCTTTTTGTGGGCACTGAAGAGAGAATACTTTCCTGTGGCACCTGCCTAGGTACCTTCCTCGAAAAATTCTAATAACCTTTGATATTTCCTCTTTTAACGTAACAATCACAATTATATGCGCACGCAGTCGTACCACCATAATCACGAGACACTGCCCTCCCGTGAAAAATCATTTCGTCCCCGCTGCTAAATTTCTATCTTCCGAAATGCTTACCCCGACCGCTTCTGAAGCACGCTTACTCTCAGATAGTCGAAACCTCGCCACAATTTCGCTCCACGAATATCCACACAAGGATACACGAAATTACGCTCGCACCTCGCCCGAGAACCACCATACCTCTCCCGACCGCAGCTCTCCGAAGAGAGAAGCGTACAAGGAAAAAAAAAGAAAATGTAAATTCGCGACCGTCGCACCGAACACAGAGAAAGAGTTTCGATTTAGAAGTTGGCCCCGGGAACGGGCGAATCCTCCGAAGGCGAGGACGAAGCCCTTGAAATCTGAATGGAAGCGCCAGGATCTATATTGAGGATCTACAGCGGGTTGCATAACAATGCCCGGCAATGTTACCTTCATGCATAAGTATCTATGCAAACCCAATAGCGATCCTGAAGAGGCAGGACGCGCGGCGAGATAATATTTTCATATGAATACAAATGGCATTCGCCCTGTCTCCGTTCATCCTACGGCCGTCTACGGCGGTGTCCTGTGTACGCCAACGCGGGCAGCGTGTCCGCAGGGTCGCGAATGCTTTTTGCCGTAACGGCTGCCTCAACTATTTCCTCCGCCAAGAAGTTGCGGAATCGCTTTACTTTCCACCGGGGCCTCGCTAAAAGGAAGTTTCTGTCGCGGAAATAATGTTCCCTTCGTTTCAGCGTTTAGCCGAACGCGCGGGAATAAATCTCGGTCCGCGGCGCGATCTCCGCTGGGCATTTTTGCTGTTCCCGGAAGCGCGCGCCACGAATCGTCGTCGTTTTTCTATTCTACTCCGCGTCATCCGTGAATTTTTGCTGCTGATTTGTTTGCCAGCCGCGATTTCTCCGCTGCACGTTATTTTGTATTCAATGCATTCGCGAGGGAGGAAAGGATTGTTTAATCGGCTCTTAGCGACGGCGGATATTATTCACATTTTGCGTCATTAATTGTAGTTGGATTGTATGTTTTTGGGCATTTGATTTCTCTTTTATTTTTTCGTTAGCAGTTGTTCTGCTGTTTCGATGGAACCGCTTTGTCAGCTGAAATTTCTGCAAATTAAAGTGTTCATCATCCGTCCTGTGAACATTCGCAGTTTCAAGCAATGTGGCCAAACAAATCATCGATTCATTGCTATCCTGAACGATTTATAGATTCTGTACAATCGACCAGCAATTACTACAAATTGAAACAACAAAAAACCACGCCTCCTGTCTATCGATATCATCGATACACTTATAAATACCGGCAAGCCGGCACGCCGGGCGTTCGCGCCGTTCGCAACTCGCCATGAAAATAGCTAAATTGAACCTCCGTCGTACAATGTTGCCCGACCCGAATTGATTTCGATAAGATTCAGCCGCGACAACCGTTTTATAACGACGCGCCGTACGCCGTAAATCATATTCACTCGTGGGCAGTTTGCACAACGGGCGAACGGTTTTTAATACTATTTCTTCCCCCGTTCTTTTCCCTTTATCGCGTACACACATGTGGACGCATACGTAAGGACGATTGATACGGGGCCGATAAGCGTGCAATAAATTGTCCTCGTCCTTTTGTTCGTACGCATTAAGCCGCGACAGGGGCCGTAATTATCTTACTGTCAATTATTTGCATCAGCAACGATGTGGAAATTCTAATGATCGCCGGACTGGTTTTGTGTCGTTTAATGCCTGCCATGTCTTGTGAAACCCGCGATGCAGATTAATGTTTCCTTCTCGTGCCCGTTCCTGCACGCCCTCGCCGTTCGTCAGACCTTAATAATTACCAGTTGTCAATTATCGGAAACCGTGTCTCGTAACGGTATCTGGTTTAACCGCGCGGAGGCCACGCTCCTCCGTCGATAGGAAAATCCTCTGTGCATTTTAGAAACACGAAAAGTAACGTTCGATTGGTTTTCCGTCCAAACGTAGCCGTCTAACTTTCGTCGCAAACGTGCGCCATAAAAATGTCGAACGTTTTCAGCGAAGAGCAATCGCCGTCGTCTGTGAGATTCATAAAGATCGCCATCAGCGAGCAGGTACGTACATTGCAGCGGCATGCTTCAAAGATTCGTCGAGAAAGAAGATACGAAAATACCGTATCGGCCCACGGTTGGTGGGAAAGGTCAGGGGTGGAATATTGCCCATTATACTTGCCGGTATATTGTGGGCCTTCGTGCAGGAAGGACGGGAAAACTTTGCTCGAAGTTTCCTGCCGACTGTTCGACGGATCACCGTAATGAAGGTGCGAAGGGGCCAAGTCCGTGGCGTCTTCGTGATGATTGTAACAGGCTTTCCGGGAAACGGCGGCGGACAACGGGCTCCGGGAGAGCCGAAGCGAAGATGGAACAGAGCGGCGGCGGGTAAATAAATATTCTCAGGCACGTGTAACGAGATGTAAACGAAGAGCGGGGTAAGGATACGCGGCAGATCTGACTGGGGGAATTACAAGGCGAACATCACGGTCCGGCTACGTGTTTAGAGAGCTGCGAGTACGCCGCGCGGGCTGAATAAGCGGATTCCGGGCGCAACGAATTTCTGGCCGTCCCGTCTTTACTCTGCGCTGCTCTTCTGCCGCGTGTCGCTAATGAAATTTCGTTGACACGACCACGTGTGCCGTGTTTTCACAACGCTCCGCGAGCTCGCAGAGCTTTCGGCTTTGACCCACCTGCCACCCTCATTAGCGGCATTGCTCGTGGATTCTGCGAGACGATCTTGAGGGAGTACGCAAGAGTATGGGACGCTTATAGCAGTCGATAGAGGAGCTGCAAGGTTGTGCATTAGGAATGCAGTTATCGGCGGTTACTTGAAAGAAGCATTGATTGGAGTTTGGAATCGGAATTTTGTTCGTGTCGCGTGGGGCTTCTGAAATTTATTGGACATTTCGATATTTGATTATTTTTTCTCGGGGATCGATGGTTAATTCTGTTGGAATTATTGTACGCCTTTGTCGGCGAAAATTCTGTACGTTAAAACGATACTGAAATTTTCGATCGTTCGGAAAGTTCGTCGGGAAATTTAGGAAAAATTCGAAGCATCCGCATCGATCCGTAAAAGGAGTGTATTTTATTCAACAATGTAAACGCCATTCTCTTCAATGATTTCTCGCTCTCAGGCAGATAGAAGCGCGGTCGTGTTCAAAAGTATTAATCGAAGCGTGATACTTTTCTTTTTGTAACGAAAATTCATAGCGGAGGAAAATGTATGATCGCAGTTGACGGTGGTCTCCCGCGTACGAGTTTAATTTCGTGCATGATCGATCGCTCGTGGCGGTATTTTTAATAGGGGTGTCTCTGAAACGCGATCGTGAGAATGCGACGCGGAACAAGGTAGGAACGAATTTTATTTCCCTGCGATACAGGTAGTGACAAGGCGAAAGCCATTAACAGGAGGCTCTCCGTTCTTTTCCTACTTCCCCGACGACGTCGCCGTTCCAGACGTCGATTTCTTGCGACCGCTGGATTAACTAGAAGGCATTTAGCGCACCGGCTAATTGCTAGCAAGTATTCCCTTCACGGTGAGCCGAACGTTTAATCGATTCGACGGAATCGCACGCTCGATCGCGAGTAGCTCATTGTCCCCGCTTCTTTTCGCTCCGTTTTCGTACCGCTGCTAAATTGGATTTAATCGATTCCCTCGATTTTCTTCTGCGGCTGATCCCCGATATCGCCTTCGCCCGAGCAGACGTTCGGAATGTTATTAATTGTACGCGTAATGTAGATTACGTTTGATTTCTTACGGCGCGTCGTTTGTACACCTGGTCGAAAGTGAAGGTTTAAATTGATTTTAAATTGTATTGAGGGTTCGTTAGGACGGTCCTACGATTGTTACAATATTGTGGGTATCTGAATTAAAATATAGTACACTTGTATTAACTCCAGTTTTGAATAGATCGATGAATAAAGAAAATAGGAAATAGAAAGATCAATAACGAAACTAATGTATTTTAATATTAAAAAGAAATGGAGCTTACTACTGGGACTGCTAATAAAATGAATCTCGCGGGTCCACCATTATTGTAAGAAATTTCTCAATAAAAATTATTATTCCAAGGTTAAAAGCTTCGTCGCGTACTTATTTCAGCAGAAAAAAATAATAGAAGAATGTTGGGCCGAGAAGTACTGCAGAGTCTCGTAATTAAAAGTTTCCCAGGAGTTCTTTTTTATTGTCGAGAATATATTTAAATTCCTCGCGTAACCTCTCCTCTTCAATATCCGCGGCTAATATCGCTTTAATAATGTAACTTCCGGCGTTGTATAGTGGAGGACAGGTTCGAAGGTCCTGTAAACACATCCTTAGACATGGTATACATCACTGTTACTAATATTGACGGATAAAGACAAGCGGGATGGGTGAAATCGCCTCTAGCTTACTCTTTCTTCCTTCCATCCTCCCTTTTCGTCCGAGGGCCCAAGAAGGCCGAAGTAATAAGAGCGGCCTAAACTCCGTGAATCCTTTTATTAATCCGCGTGGCGGGATTGGATTTAAAGCTTCTGCCAACCCCCCCGTTTCAACCCTCGTTCTCTATTCCTCCCCGCAGCTGGTGGAATCCAAGAGATTCGACGACCTGAGAGTCGTGAACCCAGCATGCAAAGGTTCATATATTATAATTCTCTTTTATCCGTTTCCCTTTTCGTCGTGTTTCACTTGTGCTTGTTCACGTGGTAAAGTGCAACATACAAATCGTACACTTTATTAAGTAATATGCACACGTGTGTCGTTGGAAAATGAATTCTATATTTTTGTAATATTAACAATGTACACGCGTGAAATGGTTTTCACCAATACCGGAATTTCATGCGCTGTTAATTGCAGATATATTTTTTCGGAACCGTAGTTAGCGATCTATACGACCTACTTTTTTTTTATACAGTCGGATAAGGCAATCAAGAGCGAGATATTAATCCTTAATTCTTTATCAGGAGTGTATCTATCGAAACATTCATGTAGGCTCGAGCAGGACATTTAAGAACACGGTATTAATTTTTAATATTTTATCGGTGATCAAGGGGCGAGCAGACGTCGTTCAAAATATATGTATGTATTTTGCTCAAACGCACGACATTGCTACATAGCGGAATGAAAGAAGATCTAGACGATAATGCAAGAAATTTCTCGTTCAAAGGACGGGACAGAACAGAACGCATTTATCACAACTTTGATCTCACGGCGCGATGACTTACATTGATAAAGGAACACGCTGTTCCTGTATTCTTCGAGCAACTTGGTAGGTATTAGGGACTTGTGACGGAAACGGCAAGGATTATCGCGAAAGGATGCTAATGGCTGGAGATGCGCGTGTATTAATATTCTCGCCATTGTTATTTTTTATTTTAGCGATATTTTGTACACTTCGAATAATTAGCATCATCAGAATTGGATAATTTAGGCAAAAAGTATATAAATTAATACTTTCTATTCGAACTCATTATAGTCCGTTGAAAATAATTGTAATTTTAATAAATTACACGACGGTTCATATATTAATACATATTTATGAGCTCGTGTAAAATCAGTCAACATGTACAATACAAATAAATATAATTGCTTTTCCCAGGTGAAATCTGCTATATGTTAGCGGTGAAAAAATTACCGGACATGTTTTAATGTTTCCCTGTTATTATATCATTTTTTAAATATACTATTAAGATCTATCAGCTTAATGGTTATCTGAAGAATAATTGCGGGTTATTTCAACCTTTCAATCAGAGATTCCATAATTTTAATTATAGAGTATCACGCCCAGCTTAAAGTGTTTCATCAAAAAAATGCGTTGTGATCTGGGAATGTGTGCCGGCACAAGTTCTGCAAGTTCCGGTGAAGGGAAAAACAACAGGTGAAACCAATTTTTTCATTTAATTTCGAACGTAAAAATTCATACTTCATACATATTTATTAACAGTGTTTTAGGAAAATGTGCTAATCTTGCATTTCATAAAATTTAATTTCGTGGTTTTCCACCTTCAATTTGTCAAATAAAGAATGTCTTAAGATATAACAAGCGTAGATTCATAAAAGCAATGTATAAGATTTTCTTTAAGAAAATATTTCCATTTAATTTCTTCGACTGTCTTTTATTCATTTTTACATATGCAGAATACATGATAAAAAACGAATATTTTAAAATATATAAAAAATTGTATTTACATCTACAGCTTAAGGACTGTTCCCGTAATCTTAACAGTTATATTCGAGTTTAATTCTGTAAAATCTTGGAGATTTTTATTCTTCCAAAATTTGAGGTTCGTGAAGCCGACAATTCTTAACAGTTTCTCTCGAAAGATAGTACCCACGTACCGGTCAGCATCAGCGACTAACGTAATCTATTTTACCACCAATAATTATGCGCGCTATTTTCCGTATAATTACCACGTATAATCACTATACCGAATTTGAAAAACTTTGCCATACCTGTGCGAAAATTATTCGAAAAATCGTCAATGTATTTATAATAGAATAAACCGTCTCACATTGTCTATGGTCTGATGAATTATCAGCCGTCGGTGTTCCCCAACAATAAGCAGCTAAGTGGGGAAAAAAAGCACCATAAGAAAGGGAGCATTGCTCGGTGACCCTTAGGAAGTGTTCTCGAGGACCCAGGCTGGCCAACAGCAGCGTGACTCACGGCATTCTTCCCCTTGAGGAAACGATAAACGGTCGTGTTCTCGCCCTATGCCAAACTTCCCCGGATGAGAAAGCTCCGTGCATTCTTATTGCACCTCCTTCTTCCGCTTCTCGTCGCACAAAAACCATACGGTCTGGCGAGCATGTCTGCTGGGCAGCGAGTAGGCGCCAAGGTCCACCCCTTTCCGCGCCGATGTAGTCTTGGCCCATTTCACCCCTTCTACCCGCCTCCGCCCCCCCTTCACTATGCTCGTTAGAGTGAAAACGTTCTCCATTAACACCTCTTCTTCTTTTTTTTCTGCTCCTTTTGTCAGTTGGCAGACGCGGCCGCGCCAAAGCGATATTAAAAACTGCCTCGCACGTTCTAGCTCGCTCGTTGCAATAAAGCTAACTACTTTCCTTGCGCGCGAGAGAAGTGTTGGTAACTCTTGATGTTGTGGAACGTTGATTTCCCTTTTCTAGTTTTTGTTTTTCTTTTTTTTTCTTTTCGAACAGCAGACGGCTTGTGATGCAGTTATGGCTGTGGTTATGGCTTATCAGGGGGGGTTGTTAAGGCGTTGCTGCTTCTCTTGGATAATATATTGGGATTTAATTGGCGCGGGTTTTACAGTTTCGTTACAAAGGGCCGTTCAGGAATCGTGTCTTTCCTTTGCACGTTGAGTATCACGTTACAAATGTTCTTGAGACCCTCCTCTTGCTGTTGAAGAGTGAATTAAGAAAATCTTCTTTCGAGACTCGGCCTTCGGGTTTCAGTTTCGTAGGAAGCAATCTAAGAGCGTTTATATTATACTTGCTCTATTGAAATCTCAATTAAACCCGCGTCAGATCTCTTCATTGTTGCGTATGAATTTGTCCACGTCGTTTCGCGTCGGAATACGATTTCTCGACCGAGTAATGGTTTAAACCGACCGATGATTACACGTATTTATTGAACCCCCGCTACGCGAGGCACGCTTTGCCCATCATTCATTCGGTACGATAACAACGAAGTTCGACAAACAATTAAAAAAATTAATTAAATCGCGCTCTCTGCAATACGCAACGAGAATGATAAGAATCTACGGCCAGTGTATTCGTTATATCGCAGTACACGTCTCGAAATACGAACAAATAATCGCTGCAATATAAAAATTCCAACATAATTATTCCAGCCACCCCACGACCTTCCTAACCAAATCAGACTTCCCGTTGGAGATTCATTTCATTCCGAGGGAGCCGGCGCAAAACTACTCGCAGCCACAAAGAAAGAATAGTTCGCGAGCAATTTATTTCCATGCACGCAGGTCGAGCGTCGTCTGTCGCATGAAACGGCGAATCGAAAGGGGGCGAGAAACGGCGCGGAGCGGCGCCGCGAGAAATTGTCTTTTCTCCTTTGTGTTCCTTTCCCTCATCCACTTCAGAGCGAGGAGAATCTGGCCTGGGCAAGAGATAGCAAGGAAGGATGTCGAGGAACGATGGATGGAGAAAGAGCGAGGGGGGGGGGGGGCAGAGGCTACTTTCAGTCTGCGGAAGAACCGCGTCGCGAACAGTGGCGGATGTAGAGTGGCGGAAAGGCGACGACTCTATTGCCTCGCTATATAGAAGCAGAGAAAGAGACGAGAATGGCGAAGTGTGCGCGTGGAGCTTTGATATCCAGTCCGACGCAAGGAATCGTCGCTTCATGCGTAATGTAATTGCGTGGATAGGTTAGCCGTGTTCTACCTGTTCAGAAGGGGTTGGTGGAACAAAGCTGGCTGGCCGGCGAATGGTTTTAGCGAGATGTGGTTGAAGATGTTGCACGTGTATTGCCTTGCCTCGAGCACATTTGTTGGCATTTATTTCGGCTGGAGATATGTCGGAGTCTTGGTAGCGTTCTTTGTAGTTTCTTTTTTGGGGGTCGAAACATTTTCCGTGCACTTAAAGATTTTGCTGATGCGCCTTTGAAAAGGTTTCCATCAAATTCGTGTAACTGCACGTTACGTAGAAGTCTGCGGGTTGCGGTGTAAAACTAAGTATTTGTATTGCTGAAACTAGTGAAGAGTAAATGCAGATGTTTATTAAAATGAATTAATAGCGACGTTGATTGTTAATGAGATGTTGTCGCCCCTGTTATCCCATAAATTGTCTTTCGATATGTCCTAATTTGTTCTAATTTTTTGATTTCACAGTTCATTCACACTTTAACAAATATTCTGAAGAAGGTCATGCTGCATGTCCTCGTAAATTTATGCAGAGATATATTGACATCAGATTTGTCGATGGGGAAATTAAATTGGCCTCGAATGGAACATTGAATTAAAAAGTTCCACATAGTCATCCACAAAATGTCGAATCTATTTCCGCTTTTGCATCGCCTACTCGGCAAGCACACCCGAAACATACACAAGTCTCCTGCATCTATCCCCGTCGACCCTTTCTTTCGTACACCTGAAAACCGGTGCCGAAAAAGGAGACAGAAACTCCGTGCGTCTCTCCGCGAATTGCACAGAGAGGAGCGTGTCTTTCAACAGCACGACCGAAAGAAAATTCCAGCCGGCATGCCCCGTTGAATTGGCGTCGCGACGAGGAACGAAGCGGCGTTTCCACGTGTCCCTTTGTCGACCGACCAGCGAATAAAACCGGCCGGGTAGAGAGGTGTCGTTATCGTCGTCGGGCTTTTAATGAAAGTGCTCGCTTGAAAATTCCGCGCGCAAGCATCGGGAAACGTTTTAATCGGCCACCGCTCGAAGAAACGCGGGACCGTTTAAAGTGATTGTCGCCCCGGACCCTGGTCTTCTTCTTCCTCTTTTCCCCCTTCTTCTTCTTCTTCTCCTTCTTCTTCTTCTTCTTCTTCTTCTTGTTCTCCTTCTCCTCTTCTTCTGCTTCTCCCTCTTCTTCATTTTCCACGTCTCCTCTTTCTCTTATTTTTGCTGGGACAAGTAGGACGCTGTGAAATGAGTTTCTTGAGCGCCGCTTGAAATCGGTGCCGGCGCTCCGGGGAATTCTGTTCGACAGAAGTTTTGCTGTAATTGAGATGGAAGTCATTGACTCTTTCTCTTTCTCCCCCTTTCACTTTATTTCGCTTCGTTCTCGTCTTCCCCCCTGCGATTGTGTGTGTCATTCAGATTGGGGGTCGAAAGGGTCGCGTGGACGCAGTAGGATAGCGACACATTTTGTTTTCGCATGTCTGTCCACTCGATTCGCTGTTTCTTTGGATCTGTTCGACGTTTGGGAACGTTTGTTTCATGTTAGTTAGTGCCTGGTGTTCCCGTGCTGCTTTTATACGCTGCGCTCTTATTTTTCCGTGGTGACTTTTTCGCTCGGTTATAAAAATCTGTCGCGCGCAACATCAGACAGCAGGGGGAGAGAAAATTCAGTCTATTTGAATGTATTTATAATTTTCGAATATTGCATACGGAGTATGACATTTCAATTGCATAATCGGTGCTATCTTATGAAAACAAAAGGCCTACAGTAGGATACAGAAATGTGTTGATCCTGTATACTTTACTACGTTGCGGTGAAATACACTTTTGAAATGTAGCAAGTGAATTTTTCGTACGAACGTAAGGGAAATTGACGATCCAGGGAATTTTCTCGATATTCGCAGCCAGCGTTGTCAGTCGCGAAATAATATTGCTTCGTCGGATCACGGGTACACGTAGGGTGTGTATTCACGGGCACGTGGTTCGAGCTTCGTATATTTAAATACATCGGGAAAGATGGAAATGTATTTAGACGACAGCTCCTCTGAAAGGAAAATAATTTGACATATTTTAAAAGTTGGAATACTGCTCGAACTTCTAAAGCCGCCACCGTATTCCTCCCTTCCCAGGGCTCAGCGGAGGGTGGCACAGGGCGACGAGGTTGCGGCAGGGGGTGGCTGTGGCTCGAGCACGTTGGTGCGAAGTAATTTTAAAACGATTCATACCGAAGGAAGTTCGCATTAATTGAAGGCTTACCGAAATCTGTTCACCCTCCTCTTGTGTTACATGCAACGATTAGCCTTATTATTACGATTCCATTCGTTCGGGGATTGTAGAATTAAACGGGACCGTCTCGAAGACTTCTCACAGATGGCACAGTTTCAACCCTTTCGCAACAGTGGACGAGATACTTCATTGGTCCCAGCGCGGAAGTCCGTCGCTGGTGAAAAGACTTCCCAATTTGTAGAAACAATTTAGTCCCTCCATTCGTATGCCTGACCAAGTTTCCTCATTATCCGCCGCTTTAACACCGATTTAACCTTCGTGTCGACCGCCCCGAAACGGCACCAGTGTGCCCCCGAACATTCGCAAGGAATCACCTCCGCATCGCGACAAGAAAATAAACGCAAACGCAACGAAACAAAACGGGAAAAAAAGGAGGAGAAAGGATAAAAGCCTCAAAAAGAAAAATTCCATCGACGGTGCCCGTGCAACAGCCGTGTTTAGAGGCAGAAGAAACAGTCGAGAAGGCGGCGGGGCAGCGGTGGGAGGGAGGACGTGCGGTTACCGTGGCTTTATCCTCATTCCGGCAGGGGCGTAAAAATAACGAACGAACTGTCTAGGTGAGCGCTTTCGCAGTGCGGCCCGGGGCTATGGGAATCGGTTGTGCAGCCCAACCACCCCCTCCTACGAATCAGCCCCCCACCCGCCCCCGAAGCCGTGTACGCGGCCCGGCATGAATATTGCCAATTTACGGATGGAGGAACGTACGGTTCTCACCTAACCTCACTCCGTTCCTCCGTTCCTCTACTCCTACGCTTCTCCTGCTCACCCTCTTTCACTCTCGCACTACTCTTTCTATCGCGCGGTACCCAGCCAGACTACCGCACCACCGCCACCCCCTGGTCCTCTCTCCTTCTGCAGCCCCCTTTTTCTCGTTTCGTTTTCTCTCTGCCGTGCGTACCCTCTTCCCCGGCGAGGAAACAGCGGAGGAGCAAGAGGAAGCGAGCCGAGTCGGGTCGAGTCGAGCGAGCAGGCGAACGCTTGACGCGTTATTGGAAAATGGCGCCGATGTGTGCGCGCGGAGGGTAGTTGGGTGAGTGGGAGGGTGAGAGAGAAGGAGAGAGGCAGGCAGGGGCAGAGACAGAGGAAAGAGAGCGAGTAGGTGGAGGGTGGCTTCTCCCTCAACGTTCTTTTAGTTCTTTCTCTCTTTCCGCTGCACCGGGGCACTGCGTCTCGCTCTCTCCACCCCTCCCCCGTCTAGGGGTAGCGCGGGGAAAAATAAAATAAATTGCTCAACATATCCAATAAGGTGGCAGAGCCGTTGCCCGGGCGACGCCGATTCACTACTCTCCTCTATGCTTTCCAGGGAGAACCAAGAGATGTTCTTTCCCTCACCAACCACCCCCCACCCCCCGTCGCTCTACTCTTTGCTCCCTTTCTTTTCCCTTCAAGTTCCCGGTTTCCCCTTCTTTACTTACCTGTCTGTTCCTCCTTTGCTCTCTTACCCTTCGTTTCCATTTCTACTCCTGCCGCTGCTGCTCCTCTTGCTGGTGCCAGCCGCTTCTTCTACTCCTTTCTCCTTCTCGATTGGTCGCCTCCCTATGCGTCCGAGGACCTCTGTCGTGCCATAACTTGCCGTCGAGTTCGACGACGTCAGAGGAGAACGGAACTGGGAAAGAAACGAATCGGCATGGACGGGGAGTCGGTGGTGTGTACACGGTGCTCCGTGAAAATTGTAAGAAATTATTGACGACGCTCGTGTAGGAGGAGGCGAAGGGGTTGACAAATGTGGGTCAAAAAATCAGTTCCCTGCCGGTAACAAGAATTCGTTCCAATTCTTTTAATTAACGTGTTCAGCTTTTCATTATTTTACAGTTCAACCTCGCACGAGTCACCGCGGTTACCAACGCAAACACGTTGGTCACTGCGCGATTTTGTATTTCGCAATAAATTGCCCAATACATCAATTTTTCAAGAGCCTCGTGAATAAAAGGGGCGACGAAATACAAAAATTCGATCCTCCACAAAACATTATTTGCAAACGTACATTCCTTAAACACAGCTTTCTACCGCATTAATATAGACACCATGCTTAGCGTATATTATGCTTAAAAATAATTATACAATTTTCAACGCTCCATATGTCCGTGCATCCTCCTTCCCTTATTCGCCTCCGCCTCTTCCACCCTCCCGTTTTTCTTCTTCTTTCTCTTCCTGTCTGCCATGCCCTCCAGTTCCTCCGGCTGCGACGCGGCCGGAGCCTCCCTTCTTCCTCCGCATCCGCTCCTCTGCTCGTTTTTTCGGCGCCACCGCATAATACGCGCGCGATAGCGAGCTATTCGATCGTCCGGACCTCCCTGTCGATATTACCATACATATAGGACCCGCCTGTGTTACAACCCTCCCTTTCGTCCTGCATCGAGATTCGCCCCGAGATTTATCTGGCTTACGTGCACGTACAGGTGGCTTCGTTCTTCCAACGATCTCCGAAGGAAGGAAGAGTGCTTGCCCGTTCGAAATAATCGATTCGCATTCCTCTCGCCTCCAGCGGGCCAGCTATCGGGAAATCGTTACCAGACGATGCTTCCAACTTTCGGGGGCGCGCGATTGCGTCGCGAACGGCTTCTTCCCTTCTTCATCGTACTTCCTGTTGCGTTGCGAGCAGAATTTTAAGGCCCGATGTTCCGGGAATACTGAGTCGATTTTTGTGGGAGCAAGTTTCTGGGAGTGTTTGCCACCGACGCGTTCGCTTCGCGAATCGATTGGCCGTTTTTGTTGGTGAAAAGGGTTGAAAGCGTTCAGGATGTCTCGGGCGGAATTATAAAGTTCGACCGTAAATGAATGCGACGCGGTGAGGCGTTCTGGCGCTGGTTTAGAATCGCTTTTCTTGCGTGCTGCGTGCCTGGGCTCCGGGGGAATTTTCGATCGAAGTGTTTGGACAGGTTGTTAGAATTATTTGGAAGAAATAATATTGCGAGGAATCCAGTGCCAATAAACGTTCCTCGCGGAACGTCTTGCAATTTCAAGTGGCTTCTCCGCGAAAACACTGTGTATGGAAGGGAAACGAAACTAAACTAATCAGCCAAGGTTAGGATCATAAATCTTCCTCGCGAGAAAGAGGCTTACGAAAGAACGAAGGGTGAAAACGTGCAACTTGCGAACATTGTAATAAGATCGAAGCTTAAAGAAGTTAACGAAAGGGGATATAAATAAGATAAAACGTCTGCCGCCTAACGAGCTGCACGCCTATCTGTCTCGGATCACCTCCTCATTTCGAGGTAATTAAAAACAATGAATACAAGCCGAGCAAACGGTGGAAATAATTACATGTAGCACGGCACAAACTGCAACGACGACCCGGCCATAATTCTCGAGTCGTTCGCCGTCCGATACTCGGACAACTTAATGATCTTGTCGTTTCTTCGACATCCTATCATTTGCCTCGTCTGCCGGTTAATTATCAATCAAGGTGTCTGTCACGGTACGTTCCCCACGAAAGCGATGTCGCATGCTCGAAACGAAATCGCGTTGTCATGGAAGACGAACCACTACACTCGCATCCCTTCGTCAATACCGATAAGACTTCTGCAACGACGTGCAAAAGTGTATGAACGGTTAGAACTAATGCGCGCTGCCGAAATTTCAAGGCAACAGTTTTTTTAGAAATAGATGTAAGAACGATGTAAATTCGATTTTCGAATAGTTTAACTTTTCATCGGACGTTCTCGCAAGGTATTCAGGCCTTTTTAGTACCAGAATAAAATCAATTTTTATAAGTCTCTCAACCTCCCCCCCCCCGTTTTGTTCTAAGATAAATGTGAGATGCACTTCTAGCGTTAATAATATCAATATTAACAAAGTTGCGATTCACGATTTATCCACGCAGGCACCTTATAGTTACGTGGTTCCTTGATCACAGTGATTCTTTATATAAATTTCCTATCAACATCTTTCCCTGTCGTTTAATAAAATCTACTATACCACATTTCGCTTCATTCCTGGGGTAGACAAGCGTCGCTTCTAACGCGTTCCAGTCTAAATCATCTCAAATATATCGTCTCGCGATCTGCAAAAGAAGACGGTGGCCGGAAGACGTACGGGGCGCGACCGATTTCGTAATTTCCATGAAATTTCTCGACGGTAGCTCACACGTGAGCACGGGTGTGCACCGCGTAACGATAATGCCTGTTCGTATGCTGATAGACACGTGGGTGGATCGAGGGGTGCAGGGTGGAGGCGCCTCGAAGCTGGTACGCGAGACGAGAGATATCTCTCATTATGCATTCCTTTCAGGCGGCCGTCATTATTTTACATATTGCAGGAGGAGGCGTACCGACTGCCTTTGCCAATTTTTCCAGCCGGGCAAAAAGGAACGGCCGGCAATTTGGCCGCGGCGTGTGCACACGCACCCGTACGTACGCCTCTAACAGTATTCGTTGGAATTCAACCGTTCCGTTACGATCGTGTTTCCTCCCTCGTCGCAATTAAAACTCCCAGGAAATCGTCGCTAGACCTGGGATAAATTGATAACCGACCGGCTTGAATGCCAGCTTCGCGTTCGTAGATAAAAGTGTGCGAGGAGAGTTTGTAGACGTTGACGAGGGGTACATTGGTCGTATCTATTTTTTTTCTTTTTTTTCGAGACGTGGCGATTAGATATTGCGGGGTTGGGAGACGATTGAAAGGGGTAGCTAAGTTCTTGAGGTGAGTAAGTGAACCCGGGCCGTTTCGATGAAGAACATTATGGTAAGGCTCGCCGGATAAAGCGACAAATTGATTCAGGGAGTAATTTAGTATATAAAAGATACAATTGCCGCGCAACAGTTTGTTGTTGCGTACTTGTGCAACTGTGTTTTTAACACGAAATTATAAATACAGGGAAATAGCCAAGTGTCCATAAAAGACACTTGCGATCGTGCTACAAAAATACTATCAATAATATCTAACAGACCAGCAGAAATTTAGTCTCGTAAAGCAACTATTTGTATAGCAGAAAGGACCTTGCGTAATTCCGAAGTGCTTGAAACTTGACGTATAATTGATAGCACATATTCGGAGGCTCGCGAACGATCAGAAGGCACGAGGCAGACTGCAAGATCGCGCGGCGCGCCGCTCGAACACCTGTGCAAACACCGCGCAATAATGTGAATTGCGTGGCCAAGTGTAACAACCACGAGCCGTCGAATATGTGAAAATCGTGTTTCCCATTCCACGTTATAATTGTAGAAATTATATCGGCATCTTCAGCTGTCACACCTTTGCGGGTTACAGAAAACGAATAATCCCATCCCTTAAAAGAAAATACGCCCCAAAGACGGAGGCGTCTAAACTCTAAAACGAAGGGAAAAGTCATCCCACGGTAAGATGTTCAAGCGTGGACCGCGGAAGAAAACTCGAGTTAAATAAAGATTCGAAATAACGACGGGGTCGAAAAGGGGTTGAAATTCGCTCGACACCTTTCAACGCCACGTATCGCCGGGAACGAGGCGGCACGTCGCGTCGCATCGCGACGCCGACGCGAATTCAAGGCAGATTAGCATGGCGGTCGGGGCGCGGAATGCAACGCCCGTGAAAAAAAAAAGAAAGCGGTGAGCGTTCGAGTAAGGGTAGCCCCAAACCACGCCTCGCACGTGAGGCATGCGTTCAAGATACTTGCTCGAATAAAGAATGCTTGCTTCCGATTGGTCTCTGCCCACCCACCCCTTAGTGCACCCCTCGATATACCATGCGAACGCATGTGTACGGTTGCACACGAACGCGCGGCACGTGTGTGCCGTAAAACTTGTACGATTTCTCCTACGCCTTGCTTCCTCCGATATGCGAAATTCCTGGTAGCTGAGCTGCCCAACGCGCAAGTATAGTGCTCGCGTTCACACGTGGACAGGCAGATTTTAGAGCCCCGTACGCCGACGGATATCTTCACCCTCTGCCGCGGTTGTTTCCTTTCACGCTGAGACACCGTTCCGGGAAGCCGGCCAACTGCGGCCTCCTTTTCTTCGCGGAATCTTTGCACGCGGCTGGGGAAGTCGTACGTGTGTAATCTGCGCAAGTCAGCCACCCTCGTGTGTTAGACTCCACCCTGGCAATCAATCAAATTCCCTGCACCCCGGCCTGCTCCTCGAGCACAGCCAACCGTGGCGACGTTCTATCGTCGAAAGATAAACCCCCGGCGGGCGCACGCTGAACAGTGGGTGTTACTGTCGCGGAGGAAAAAAATTCGGTCCTGGGGACCTGATGGATTATCCGGGCTGGAAGTTCGGAGAATCTTGGCGAATCTTTGGATACTTCTTGGATGGAAAAAGGGAATGGGCGGCGGCGGTGGTTGCGCTTTGAAACTGGAATTGAAAGTTTACAGTATTACGACGGCACTGGGACGAATAATTGATTATTTTATTATTGTATGGGATATCTCGATTGAAATTGGTTCTCGTTGAATTTCGGATGGTCAAGTATTGTTAATTGCGGCCCATCTTAGGTACACTTATCTATTTAATTTGACAATATCGGTGCACCTTTCGTTTAATCCTCTCGTTACGAAACCACAACAACGAGGGCACTTGATTTCAGTTTAACAGGATGACGTATTTCTATTGCAATTTCGCCGTTCATAATTAATATAGAATACAACTGTTCTTCGTTAAGCGTATCATCACGTATCTTAAACGCATATCAAGGGAATCTTGCTGCGGTCTTAATTAATAGATTACCTCATCAATTGGTGTCTGCAACTCTTCACGTTCTGCTTTACAATTATAATTCTCTTCAAGCGAATGAATCTCCCCAATCCACGAGTTACGAGTACAATATTCTCGCCCGCGAAACACGAACCCGACAGGCCTCGTCATGGGTGCTCGCGTGGTTCCTCTATTTACAACCACCAAATATGTATCCCATTGCGAAGTGACCGTTCTCGCGGCCCTCTAGAATTCGGTCCCCCGGGATCCGCCTCGTCAATAGTTTTCCCGAGTGGCCCAATCGACGACGGTAGTTATTCGCGTCGCACAAAGTCGTCGTCTCACCTGGGGGCAAGGCACTCGAGAGTCGGAATAAAGGGGGTAGGGGGTGGGGGTGGGCGGTAGAGGCGAGAAGAAGGGAAAAAAAAGCGGGAGTACAAGTGGCCAGGTAGAGTCCCGCCGTTGAAACGGTCGAGTGGCGTCGAGTGTGCAAGCAGAGTGGCCGAAGGCACACGGCCCGGCCCTCCTCTCATCCGTCTCGAGCTGAAAATCGATAGCTGGAAAAAGGGTTAAAATCCACCCCTGCCGCGAAAGAACCTGACTCAGGGGGTGAACCGGGCACGGCCGGAGGCGGACGAACGCTGGTGGAGAAAGGGTGGAAACGGGAACGGCGGAGGAGGTTGAGGCGGCGCGACCTCGGCGAAACGAGATTTACATACCTAGCCGTGGTGCTGCCTACTCTTTCAGGGAGCCCCTTGTTAGCCGAAACTTGCCTCGTCTGCGCGATCCCGTGCTGCTTTTACCGCGCTCAAACATCACCGGTCGTTAAGCGATGAAAAACTCACTGGGAATGGAAGTTCCCACGCACGGTCCGCGCCCGTCCGGGACGAGACGAAATTTTAGCGAGATTTGCTGCTTCGACGCTGAGACGTCCGGGGCGGGGGGATGTCGCTTTGGATAGGGACTGGGGCGGAAAGGGGTTTTGTATTGGTTTAAGCTGCGGTTTGGTTTTTGGATTAGTGACTTATCAGGTGCTATACGTCGATTTCTGCGATAAGTACTGCGGAGGGAGGTATTTTGTAGTAGATCGGTCCAAGTTCGTGTTTATTTTGTGGCGCTTGCTGTGGATTCATCGTTGTTATGCATCTTGTTGGTTATCGAGGGCCAAGCTTCATATTTTGAGAAACTGGAAGTACGTGCGTTAATTTTCAAGGCTTGAGAATTAGGCTCAGGGCTCAACAGAATTATTTTGGACAATTTCGATGCATTACGGTCGCAGGAAGCTTTCTGTTATTTGTAATGCTGCGATGATTGGGGTTTTAAGGATTTTTCCACAAAAGAGAAACTACTTTGTCGAAAGTCGAAGAGAGACTTATTATTCATCGTACTGGTTCGAGAAAAATATTGAAAATTGGCGATCGATAATTATATTTAACAATTAATGATTAAATACGCGTGTTTACAAATCGGTATATTAAATTTTCTAAAATAATGATATTTACAAATCATGTGTACAATAGAAATAATAAAGTGCGATATCTATTTAACGAGACGGAGAACAGATTTGTCCGAAAATTTCCAACGGATTTTCTATTAGCGCCGGATGAAAACAAAAATAGATGAGCGAAATAGAATAAAGATACTTACGGGACTCGAAGAGAGTGTGCGTGCACGGGCCGGAAGTTCGCGGAAAATTGGAAAATAATAAATTGCCAAACTACTTTAAAGAAATTAGCGAGGTCTACCCGGATGTTCCTCGGTGGATTTTTTTTGCCGCTGCAGCCCACGTAAACTTCCGTCCTCGTTGATATTGATTAATTTGCTTAAAAAGTTCCCGGTTGTACCATCTCGCTCCGCCTTACTTTTTCAACCCTTCCTCCACCTCTCTTCCTCTTTGTTCTTCCCTATCGTCCTTTCCTTCCACTTTCTTCTTGTACTTTTGTTTTCTACCCGCTCGAGTTTTATGGAGATTCGAGTTTTAAAACTGGCATTTGGATAGTAGAAATATTGAAATAAACGCAAATACCATTTTCTCCTCGATATTATCATTATAATAACAGGTTGTAAAAATATATCACATGTGGAAACAATTTTAATTATTCGCAAATTCAATTTATTATCTAGTTAATTTTGTTAGAAACTTTTACTTGTATACATGTAATGTTAGAATTTTTCCCGCAAGAAGGAAAATATTTAAATTCATTGGAGTTCTCACCATTCTTCTCACGTTCATATTATAAGCTATTATAATAATTAATTAGCAGTTGATGAATTCCTTTTCTATCGTACCACGTGTTTTCTACAGGGAAAGAAACGCGTGATGGACAGTATAGTAATGCAGGACCATAAATACATCTACTGTCCATTGTTTCGCGCTTGCTGAAATTTATTCGCGCGTGCTGAGTACAAACGTAAACGAAATGACAGGAAAGGGGATGAGAATTTTCTGCGCTGCCTGTTATTTCTATTGTGATGTATTGTGCAATATAGGGTTCCACTAATCGAATTATTCGCTTTTAATTCATTAATATGTATTGTCCAATTTATATAATAATTCAAATCCGTGTTGATTATTTTGCTGATTAGCGTATCATAATAACAATGGAGAAGTACAAATCATACATGTAATTTCGTATTAATTAATATCTCTTGGATTACAAGGTAACCAGAAGTATGCAAAAACTAATTAACGATAAAGTGGGCCGAGTGTTAATGTAATAACTCGATCTTATCTTCTGCGCTTTAGATTTCGCAATCCAGAATTTTCACTGTTCCGTCCATCAAACAGCCCGGTGAATAATAAAACTCAGCAATCCTACAACCCCTTACACAATACTATACCATATATACGTACACACAAAAGTTTCACTCATGGTTCACCATGAGCGGCAAAGCACCTGTCACGCATCGGTAAGCACAATCGGTAGAAATTGAAACCTCAAACGCGCGAAAGAAACGAACGTTCCGAGAATTAATTGGTAGCCCATGCTAATTGTTTTCTAGAGCAATTACCGTGTTCGACGGCCCGAAACGTGTCTTGTTCTTGCCGTCGCCTCGTTAAAGGGACACAGTGCATTTGGTTCTATCTGTTCTAACGCGCGTGCACGGCCGCGTTTTCACGCTCGTCGATCGTACATCACGTTGATCCGACGAGAAAAATTTCGATCCATCGAGCATCGAACGGTTCTACTCGCTGTGATCGCACGTACGTTCGGGGTCGAACAGGTGAAATCGTCCGAGGGTTGAAGTTAAGCGGCGAGGTGTGCATTTAAAAGCACCGCGAAGTGAAAGGCAATGTTGAACGCACGGTTTGGCCTGACGCGATGCGACATCATTACTATTTAACGATACGCTGATTCGCGACTTATCGTGCGCGCGATGGCTCCGAAAATGTGAATTAAATTACGGTCGCGTTGACGTTTCGCTCGAGGATAATGGCGATGCACCGGCGTAATTATGTCGCTGCTCTTTTCCTCCTTCCGAGGGGCTTCTATTCGCATTGCGTAATGCAGGCACATTCACGATAAGCGTGGAATTAGTGACGAACATTTGTAAAGACTCGAGTTACGATTTCTCGAAGCATTTACTTAATCGTAGTTTAACGTCGCGTTTGAATTGTTTCGGCCTCAGACGAAAATAATAATACAAGATCGCTGGTGATTGAATTCTCGGAAAATATTCCTGGATATATGCCAAAGATGTATTATAGGAAAGTACAATCATGGTGTTCGGGCACTATCTTTTTCAATTACCCATTACCCAAATGGAGGAACAAGTCAACAAGCGAGCCGATTAAACGTTTTCAATATTTTATTACAAGTGATACCTCGAACGGCGATGCTAAACGATATTTGCTTCCCTTAAAGATAACCACTACCTCAAGTTGAGGCATCACGCTGCTTTAAGAATATTAATCGCCGCAATTGTCCTCGGTGCGTACCCTGTCAATCTACGCTTTATCCAGTCGCGCCGATCGAAATTATTTCTCTGTAACGGGGCCGAAAATTCGTGCCAACGTCGTATTGCATGAATCGTATATACCCCGTGCATCGCGTCCCGTCCCCATCGATGCGAATGGGATCGAGGTAAGTACCACCCCTCGAGGATACTACTTCAGGCCAAATTTCTTCGATCCACTCGACCTTGGCCATGGAGAACGAACCGGGGGCCGAATAATTCTCTGTACAACAAACTCGAGCCCCGTTCCGCGGAATGGCTCGAATTACTTGGCAAGTTGGACCGTTGGTAAATGGATGTGGCTGGTTGAACAGCTCAGCTCGAGCCCTCCAGACAGAGAGAGAGAGAGATAGTAGTGGTGACAACGGAGTCGAATCCACGCGCACTCCCATGTAAAGTTAACGAGGCAAACTTTCGCATGAATGCGGAAGTGGGCCGACTCGTGGATGTGCGTCGCCCATTTATATTTAAGGCGCAGCCGCTAGATTGCATGGTTATGCCGTTAATACGCTCGCGTGTTCCCGTAGGAGATGGGCCAGGTTGGGTTTCGGTCGGGCCTCGAGCCGATTCGATCCGGTGTGTATGAAAATTGTACGCCCGCATTGCGAGCTGTGCGAACGTGCGATCTGACGTTTTAACTTCGTCGTGAAACGTATTTACTTAGCATTTGTTTCGTGCTGTCGCGAAGGGTCGAGAATCAGATCGCTCTCCAATCTCGAGAGTTGGATGCTCTGCAAAGAATGGTTTAATTATTCCCTGGTTAGTCCGCTCGCGATTGGATTTGAAATATTATCGACTCGTACGTCTCGCGAAACGAAATAATTCCGTGTCACAATTTAAGGGTTACATCGAAATGCTCGTATAAAATTGATCACGGGACAGGTAAAACGGTTTCTTTAATTAAGCCCAATCGTTCCCCAGCAGAACACGCCAAGTATCTACTCCGCCCCATCTCCGCGAGACAAATGGATTTGCTCGAACGCGACGGGGATATTCTCACCTGTAACGCTCCGCGTTCGCAGCCTCGCCTCGCCGGAAAGCGTAATATTAAAACGGGAACTGTCATTAATTATCCCGTGGAACGATCGGGTCGCATTAACGAGTTCTCGTCGCGACATCCGTCTTAATTGCGCCCGAGGTGTTCTTCCCGTGGAGACGGTCGCGATCGAATAATTTAATTAGAAAATCACAGCGAGACGCGGCGTTACACTGCAACCGTGCAGCCTGGTAACGTTTAATTAATTATCAGCCCCGAAGAACGCCTCGCTCCGTGCGGGGGCCCGCTTCCGAATTTCCGTGCTGTTACCTTGCAGAAGCATCGAACCGCTATTTATTCGAGCAGTAAAACCGCTCGCGTTGCTCGCCGCGCCTGTAAAAGCCCGGCACGTATTTTCTTTTCGTCGATGAACACGTGCGCCGACCGACACGCGTCGGGCGTACCTGCGCGCGCGTGCACGTGGACACGAGAACTTTCGCACACGAGAACGCTTGCACACACGCGTGCGCGCGCGAGCCTACGTGCGTGTGACAGAGAACAGGGAAAGGGTAGTGTGTGCGGTCCGTATTGACGCCCACGTGCGCGCATGCGCCCTTCGCCACCCTTGCGAGACGCGAAAAAGTACCCCCGCGGCACGCACACACACACACGCTCCGCTTGCACGCGCGGCGTACTGCCTCGCGTGCGCTCGCCTCTCGCAGTTTTCTTCGCGGCGCGGACATCTCCCCGCCCACCTCTGCATTACCAAGTTTTTCATTTCTCGCCGCCTGCATCTTGTTCCGACCGCCGCGCCAGGCTGGGGCTGACAGGGGTGGTTTATGAAACGAATTTTTAGGTTGTGGATGCGTTTATTGTGGGCCTGGATTGTTTCGTTTCGGTTTTTTATTCCTTCAATAAGAACGATTTACGATTGCGCTTCGAGGCAATGGTATTTTTGTGGATGCAATCGATTCTCGACTGTCGACGCGTTTGATTAGTTAATTGTGATCTTCTGTTGATTCGAGTCGATTCGTTTCATTGCTGTCATCGAGTGAAAGAGGTACAGAGCACAGCCGTCGAGCGGGTTCGACTGGAGAACAATTTTGTAAGACAACAAATATTTTGCATGGTGACACAGTCTTTTACCCGTGACAGATATTTCGATATATTCAGTTGTGGGGGCACTTCCCACATACACCGCTAGGGGACAAGCACGATGAGCACGACGATCCAGCTCCCGAAAGTGGTTGTATAGGTCCGCGGCACCATATATACAACCTCCGACCATTCCCTTCTATCCCTGTGTCTAAGGCAGGGCCTGCTAGTACGCCTTACTGATGAGTCCGCTAGCAGGCCTAGGACGAAACGCAACTTCTCCCCCTTCCTCTTTCTTTTCCCGTCGTACCTCCTCCCACCATCTGTACGACGGTCCGTCGACCACAGCAACCCCCCCTCACAGTTATTCGAACGGAGCAGGTACGCTAGTCGCATTACTCGCAAGCGACGTTGCGAACTGCACAAAATACTTGTGACACATTCGTCGCGTCGGGTCGCTGCAACGGTGTTCCATTTCATTAGAAACATTTTCCGTATTAACACCTTCCTTCAAAGACTCGCGCCGTCGACTTAAGGGAAAAGATCTTCCGGCTGAAAGGGAGAAAGGAAAAAAGGAGAACGGCGAGCGAGGGTGGCTGAGAAAAGTGAAAGGCAGCGGGCGACCTGGCGAGCGAGCAGGATTTTTCAAGTCGTCCCGATTCAAGGAGTCGGTTCCCCCCTGGAACCGCGATAACCGCGACTTCGTTCTCATTTAGACGACGAATTAAGATAAAAGAGGAGCAAAGTCGGTGGATTCGCCGTCAAATAGTCGGCGGGACGAGCCACTGGGATGGGCGGGTAAGCTTTTGAAAGGCAGAAGGTCGAAGGTAGACGCTCCCCCTAACGAGATTAATTTGTTTTATATGCGACCGCGCCACCGCCACTCTGTAGAAACATGAAAGTAACTCCTGGCAGATTGCGAGAGGCGTTTTAACCCCGCGTTCCATACCCCCCCCCCCTCTTGGTCCTTGCCGGTTTTCTGCTCATCTCGACGATGTTCATCCTCTCCGTGGAAAGATCAGTATATAGGCGAGGACGAAGGTCTCTAAAATTCATGTGCCCCACTGGCCGTCAAATCGAACGCTATTTCGACATTTGCGAACATTTCGAGTCTAGTTTAAACAGTTGAATGCCTTCGAATGCGTTTGCGTTTTGTGCTGCTTCGTTCAAGCGTGACGGGGGCAAAAAGATTTACGTTAGATTTTGTAAAAGAAATACGAAAATTAACACACCGTTTCGTAATTTTATAAATTCAACCTCGCTGAAATTTGGATCGAAACAATTTGACAGCAATAGCGGAATATAAATTTTGCATTCTCCTCTCCTGTCTACCCAAGTGGTAAAGATTCTCCGCGGACTTAGCGGAGTATCATCCAAGTCAAAGGGTCGAGCACCGATACCGCGTACACAGGCGGGGCGTCGTTGTCCTGAAAAAATCGTTTCGCTGGAACAAATCGGGAGGAAGGCAACTCATTGAAATGCACGGTATTCGAAGCGTCAAAGGGAAGGCAGAGGCTGCTGCACAGCAATTCCGTCTCGAGTGCGTTTACGCCGATGCATCCCACACCCGAACTCCCGTCTCTCTTCGCCTTGGCTACAACAGCCGCAGCTATTATTTTTCATCGGTGTTGGTACTGTTCCGCCTGCACGTACATTACGTAGATACGAGGAAACGAAGGAAGGAGAGAGACGGGGCGAGAAAAAGAACGCGGGGGAGGGAGACAGAAAGGGTGAAGCAAGCTGATATAGGAAGAGAGAGGAAGAGCGTTAGAAAGGGAGGCAAGACGAACGTGGCAGGGAGAAAGGAATAAGGGGGTGGGCCCGTGGAGCCGTTCGTGTTTTATCTCCGGGCGAGTCCGCCGAAGTCGGGGAGGAAAAAAGGGGGTAAAGGGTTAGGGAACTGAAGAGCAGTAGACTCGGAAGGGTTGGGTCGGTTGGCTGGCTGGCTGGCTGGCATTGATCTGCACTGCTCCCAGCCACCCCGTGTGTCGGCTTTTCTTAGTACAGTCTCTCCCCCACCCCCCTTCTTCTTCACCACCGCCCTTGCCTCCACAACCTCCACCTCTTTTCCCTCTTCTTTTTCCCTCTGTGAGTTACTACCACCAGTGTCGCGTTATACCACCACCATCGTCGCCACGTATGCACAGCCAGAAACAGAGAGAGGGTGAGGAAGAGAGCAGCCCAGCCAGCCAAGCCATCCCGGCCGGCAGCTTCTCTCTACTACAATTTCCCATCGCTCTTTTCATCATGCCCTCTTCTCTGCACTGGCTTCTTTCTTCTTTCACGCTTGGCCCGCACACAGAACTGATCCTCCGTGCTACGCTCGAGCCTGCCTCTGCCCGTTTCCGTCTCTTTTTCGCGAATCTATAGACTGTTTTGATTTTGCTTGCTCCCACTCTCCTTCTTCTTGCTCTTCCTGCGTCTCTTGTTCTTGCTATCCGGTTTCATTTATACAGGAATCACGGAGGAAACGTTATCCGGCCTCCGGCTCCAGGAGAACAACTTTTTGCTTCGGAGGACTTGATTGTGATGAGTCCTTGGGAACAATGGTTCGCCTTTCAACATAGTAACGTGTAATTACAGAGTATTAGTCTTCTATGCTGGTTGGACAGGATTGATAGATCAGTTTTCGCTCGTCGCGTTAATTGCACCAGATACATGGGGTTGTTAGCAGAGTCTTTAGGGGGGGGGGGACGTTCACGGGGGAGCGAATCCTCGAGCGCTTTGATTCCCTCTTTCCAGCTTTTCCTCTTGGAACCTAGTCACAACGATCCGGAATTAACTTAACGATCCTTTATCAGCCCGTCGCTATAATTTTAGACCCGCCCCGACTGCGCCGTTCGTTTCCATGAAATTGATCACTGAACTCGAAAACCAGTGTCTGAAGTTTCGCTTTAATACCCCGTGCCGTTGGAACAGGTGTAGTCGGATCGTTTCTTCCCCTTCCGGCTTTTTCTTCTTCTGCCTCTGCGTGGATAAGCATTATCGAGGTGCAACGCTTATCTTTGCCTTTATAAAATTATAATTTGCTCCTTCGACTCGTGCAGGAATTGATTTCAGATGGATGATCGAGTCGTGCAAAAGTACTCCTAGAGTGCACGTACTTGTGTACATTCTATTATGGCAAGCTGTAAAGAAAGAAGACAACTAATACTGCTATTATTAAACATTTGTGCTCATTATTTTATATTTATGTTAAAGCCCACAATATTATCACGATGTAATGTTGCAAACATCAATGGCCATTTGCATACTTCAAAGTTTTTAATATCCTGATCATTCTTTTATTCTTAATCTTGTGAATTTCCAATCCCATTTGCAATCGCTATTTAAAATAAAACCGCTTTCGGAATGACTTTCGTGCACCCTGAAAGGGAATCCACCTGCAGAGTTCAATCTTGTAGTACTCGCAGCGTTATTTGGGACCAATTATACTATTGTACACTATTCAACAATGCTTTCACGTCGAAATTCAACGATCGAGGCAGTACTGCGCGGATTCCTGCGGGACTTTTCTCCGGGTTCCTCGATTAGCCCGCGCCGATAAGGCTAACGAGCACCGTGCTGACGATAAACCGTTCAACGGTGCTCATTAACGTGTGCTGTCTCTCGTCGTAAGTTTCATGTGTCTTCGTACATCTTTGTGATATCGTTGATGCCAAGAGGTCGGGCCGCCAGATCGTGATAACACTGAAATACGCCGTTTTCGGCGAGCCTCGATAATTCGTATTCGCCGATCAAGCTGCGAACAACCTCTATCCGCTTCTTCCTTCGTTTCTGTTAATGTTCCTTGCCGGATTTCTCTGCGTGCGGCGATGATTTCGATCTGAAGCAGGCTGGCCTGAAGTAGCTTCAATTTTCTGCCGCGATTGATGCGGTTATTTGTGGGAACTTAAGAGAGGGTGAAACGAATGGAGAGATCGTTCGGATAAAGCGTATCGCGGTTAGTAGAGAATATAATAGGACAGCTGCGTGACAGAAGAAACTTGATTTGGAAATGAATTCTTTCTCTTGCCAGCCCGTGAAACGATAAGGTATTATTAATTTGGCCGAAAAGAATACGTAATGCTTAGTATTATCTTTTCTGGACATTCTTTACGTATTCAAATATTATAAACACGGCGGATTTTTGAAACGTTATTTTCTACACACCGAACACAACTTGAAACGTCGACACGGTGAACAGGGTTTGCATAAATAATCGATAATTCTTGTAAATTCCGCGTTCAATTTAAAACGCGGCGATTCACGTTTTCGTAACAGAGTAACATTTAAATTTTTAAGAGTAGCCCGTGAAAATTTGATTGATTCCCGCGACCACCGGTTTCCCCTCGTTTCCATGCTATCTACAAAACTTTCACCAAAAACGTGAACGGTGGAAAAACGTTTTCTCTCAGTCAGTTTTCTCGTCGACACATATCCTCCTTCGAGCCTCGAATATCCGACTCATTAATTTTCCACGAAACTTGTCCCTCTCCCGTTCGCGCCATTCCACTTTAATCTTCGCAAACAACCATTCTCCTCCTACCCGGCTTCCGCTCTGTTCTCTGTTTACGCGACCATCCTCCATTCAGTCGTTCCCAGGGGCTGCGCGGAGTCTCAATAAGGCTTTTGTAGACAGAAGATTGCAACAACTTCAATATTCAAGGGTCAAGTGACCGAGAGGAATACCGATTGCCAAAGACTGACCCCCGTAACGCGAATCGTGGCTGCGCAGCGAGGGACGGGCGGGACGGGGGGGAGGTCGTTCGGTAATCTTTCACTATTACGTTACATTACGGATTTATCGAACTTGAATGAAGATGGGGTCAGGGGCAAGCTTCTTAAGGGATAATGGCTTATCTCGATCTAGCCGCGAGGCAGTAGAGGGGCTGAAAATTTGTCGGATCGAAATCTACCGGTTGATCTCTTTGTTCGTGGAACGGTTCAGGTGATTTCGATTGTAATGCGTGCTGGTCGTTTTCGTGTACGTTTCCCGTTGACGATAGGGGAACCAGTTATCAACGTTCCACCCACGTTCTCGAGAAGTTGCCGGTCGGCTCGGACACGGTCCGAACGGTGTCGATGTTTCTTGTCGTGTCCTTTGCGTTTTTGGACTTTTCTTTCTGGTCGCCGATGCGTTCAATCAGACGACGATTACGGGAATATTTTTTCTCACGTTTTCGGGGGTGTTGGATACGGTGTAGCGTGTGCGACGATAATTGAATTAATATTTTTAATACTGTGAACGAAGCGTCGACTGGTGGTTCTCGTTTTTGTGTCTTTTCTCGGTGATGTTAACGGAGTATGAATATTTTGTGCTTCCTTGTTATTATTTTGTTGTTCCCCGTTGAGGTACTTCCAAAGTGTAAGAAATCGGCGAGGATTTATGGGCTACGATTATGCGTGTATGTATCACAAATCAGAACGAAAAAAAAAATTGAAGTGAGATATCGAAAAAAATTAATGCCCTACCTAGCCGTGTTAAGATGTTCTAGTAACAAATTGAGCTTCGTAGAATTTCTTGCCTTTCTTCGGGTAACATGTACGTTGTTACGAGAAATTGCTTCTCGTTTATCTATTACACGGTACGTCCATGTAAACGATTACGGTCTGCCTGATCGATATGATTACCTCCTACGATGTTACATAGCACACACTGGGGTACAAGGTTTTCTTTTCAACTAGGAAACAGCAAAAGTTTATCCGGAAATCGTCTTCCTGCGCTATAGCACGCTTTCGTACGATATGATACAATCGCTGCGAACAACACCCTTAATGAAACTAAAACGTTATGCGTTTGAAAAACTCAAGCTCTTCGCAAACTCTGAACACGACCAACACTATTTATTATTTATTAACGAAACGAACGATTAAACCTATTTGACCTCGACCTATAGAGTTAACGAATCACAATTTAATATTTCAACGTATAAATATTATACTGAAAATATCCACCTTCCCATCCAATCCTTTAAATAAACTTTCGCTACATAGAAAAATAATATTAAAATGTTTCCAACGGCTTAACGGGTATTGTATTGTATTAGAAACTCAGAACAGAGTATCCGGTCGTATCGCTCCGTATAGACAAACGCCGTAGAACACCTTCGTGCCCACGGATTATTAGAAGCTGATTATAAACCCCGTAATTATCGACAATAGTTTCTCGCAATGCTTGGCCTTTACCCTGTTCGCGGCAATTTGTTCGCCGGTTTGAACTCTGACATGGGCGCGGTGAAGCCACCGCAAACTGTGACCAGGAAGCGGCCGCACATACGGGAAACTATTCACCGTAGGAAATCCAATGATCGCACGGTGGTCGTTCGTAATTTGCAAACTGCCGGCGAAACATCATTGAGCAGCATCGTTTTGCATAGACGCTACTGCCTTCCTATCCGAACCTAACGGTAAGAGAGAGAATGTCCATCGTTTTTGCTTCCATAAATATTTCGAGGTGGTTCTTTCATGAAGATCGTGTGGGATGGTTTCGTGAATATGGTGTGTAATTCTCAAGTGGGATGATGTATGGTTAATTTATTCAAGATGGGAACGAACGAGGACCTCAGGGTTTCCTTGGCGTCCGATTTTCAATTTGAAAATTGGAAAATTCCGTGCCTTTCGTGCTTGTGAGATTAATTGAACTTTTGAAATTAAGGAGAAATGAAGGACTGTTCTGTTAAATGAATTTTCACCCGCGGAAAAGTAGTTTCCCGTAGATATATTATATTTCGTTTCGCGAATTTGCGTGCTGCATTTGTCCTTATGATACATTTTTGGTTAATTCATTGAATAATTTCCTCCTTAAAACAGAAAATATGGCACTTCGTAGTAGAGCAGTATAATGTTCATAACGATAGAACTAACCGAGTGACAGTATTCGTGTCGGTATCTGAATTAAACAAACTATCCGGGCTGAATATTTCGTGGCGTACTGTCTATACGGTAAAAGTGTTCACAGTTGTGAATGTCCCAACCTCTGACCGCGAAGGGTTAAGCTTAATTTCTACCGACTGAGAACACGAGTGGGTTAATTCCCATTTGAACTATATTGAGTCATCACGTTTAATTCCCGCGTATCCTGCCTGCACAGACCGGGGTCGTATTGTGGACCGGTGATCCAGTTCGACGGCTTTTCTTTAAGGTCAAGGATTAATAGGATGTGGGTTTGATACTATTCGTAAAATTCAGTAGAAGAAAAACATTAGAAACATCTTTGACAATATTTTATGATCGATTTCCGCATTTCTTTCGCTGAGATTTCAATGAATTATTCATTAAATAGTATTTATATATTGTTTCACAATAAGAAAAAAATATCTTGGGTAAATGTAAAAATCAAATCCACACGCGATTGTTAGTTTATATTATTTGATTCTCTAAAGTAGGTACGCTTAATATAGAATATGAACTTTCAGCGAAAGGATATAATAATGAATAAAGTAAGGGTCTAAATAAATCAATTTCAGAAATTAAAGCACCGCCGTAAACGGCACTTTGGTACATGTGCTCAAGAATACGAACTTTGTACAAGCAGGGTTCAAGAATATTTGTAGAACTGAAGTGCTTGATACCTGGAAAGGCTGCGGCAATATCATAGCTTCGTGATTACCTCGATTTTATTTCGTGTTGGGGCCGGAGTTTTAAGTACCCGTGTAAATTTGTCGTGGAAGAGGAAGGGCTCGCAACGGGCACGTGTGTACCTTGTCACATTTTCTAACGACGCTTACCTAGCGTGTAAACGGACCTTCAGCAAACAAAATCGTCAAACAGTCGCAGCCAGGCACGAAACTGTTGTCCAATGGTCAAACACCGTGTCTGTCCGTCTGCGTTTCGGCTTCTATCGAATTATTAATGTTACGAAACGCCGAGCGTCGAAAGGAACGATAAACGTAATGAATTTTTCAGCGCCACTAATTGTAAGAAAATATTCAATATCCTGACTAAGGGTTACGCAGGAAAAAAGCTTCAAGCTAATTCACGTATTGAAATATTTCAGAAGCAAATCTGTAGAATCATTTTGATGATTTTCAATTAATTATTAATGACTTTACAATCATCTCGAAATGTAGTGACTTTTAATTTAGAGCAGTTCAAAACCTTTCACGGTCCTTTTTTTTATTTTTCTTAACATTCATGCGGGTAACGTCATTCTCATTAAAACCCTATTATATTTTCAAAGCGGATCTACAATTTTCATGGTACCCGTTCTCCTTCTGAACGATGCTAAAAAAAGAGGAGCACAGACGGGGATAGAATCAAGAATGGGAAAAAAAGCGGTTACAAATTAATCTGGTGGGCCAAAGGAACGGGACACGTGGCATGACTAGAAAATTCTAGACGACTGTCTTCCCACGCGTATATCTTAACCCTTATCCGTATCGAACCGCCCAGGCTCAACCCTTTCGCTTCCTTTGCTGTGGAGATCCCTCGCGTCCCTCGGGCATTCCATAAAATCTACATACGAAAAGGAGGAGTGCTTTCCCATGTCCCTATCTCGCGGACACCAGGCGGCCTATCCATCCGAAGAAACCTAATCTCTTCACCCTGCACGCGGGAAATTCCATGGGAGAATATTAGTCACGCGATATTCAAATCGGCCGTGGGTTAATTTCCGAAGTTGCGTGCCATGTTACCAGAATCTTCTTTCGTTGTTATTTCCTTAAATTCAATTTCGATTCTGAATATTTTGAAGCGTTTGAAGAATGTTATACAAAGGGTCACGATATAGATTTTCGTAACTATTAAGTACTAAACTATTTTTATAATCTTGATAAATTTTCTATAATAGCAAAGTAGTAAAACCGATAGATCGGTTGCAATGCTTTAGAAACATGGATTTGTAAAACATTACAGGGTATTAATTTGAATAATGCAAATTTTAATTTATCAGGTGATATATTAAATGTGTGAAATGTGATATACATATTTAATATATTACATACGTGATATACATCAGGTGAAACAGCTTGTAGGCGACAAGGTATTGTTATTTGAAAAACGATTAAAAGAAGGCAGCGAAATCTCGTTACGCGTACCTGTACGCAATTTGCATTTAATAATTGGAATGCAAAGTGAAAGTGAATTGCGCACGATAAATAAATTTATTTTCAACGAAGCTCTAATTATTTGAACTCGTAACCACGCTGTAATAATTGTATTTCAACGGTCCCCCGAATCGTATATTCACGGGGAGCAAAAAGCATTGGACAAAAAAGAAGGCAAAAAAGGGAATGGGAGGAAAAAAATATTAGAACGAAGTCGATGGCGCTTGGGTGCGAACGGGGCGCGGCGACATCTGCATGCAGATGCATCTCGATCGTTCTCACGTTACTCAGGTGGCGAGTGACTTTTCGAATAAATTACCGCCGCGAGAATCGGGAGACCCTGAAACATTTATAGACACCCTGTAGTGTATACGTACACATATACCGGGGATAATGGGCCTACCTGGTCCTTCAACCCCTTTTCCGCCTCTTTGCTCGCCGGCTGCACGAGCGGACCCCACTTTATGCTCGTTATGCTATTATTTCCCGAGTCAGTTTATTACCATCGACTTGTGTCATCCTTTATGCAGAATAATTTGATATCCTGCGCTTCAAAGAGTAGGTATAACGCTGCCGCTCTTCACCGTCATTTCGTTTTTTCGTTTCTGTTTCGCCTATTGTCGTTGCATATCTGTGCCTTCTGTGTCTGGAATTAAACCCGCTGCGAAATTACATTAGTATTGTGGAATGTGTGTCCATGACATGGTGTATAATAACTGTTCTTTCTTTCACGCGGTGTCAAAGCGTACATACCTGTTTTATTTCTGCTGAGATTTTCATAATCTGTCAAGAAGTGCCAAGAAATTAATTAGCCGTAAGTTTATGTACGCGTTGATTCTTGTTCTTCTTTTATTTAATACGTCTAATTTAAGGTTTCCTTGCCTTTCTCCAATCTTGTTGAAATAATCGCATTTCTAACGCGTTAATACTTCATACGTATACATATTGAACTAAATAAGAGAAAGAAAGGTTTAACAATATTGTTTTTACGTAATACGCGGCTTCGATGCTACCATCGGATGAAACGATATCCTTAGTATACGGAGGTCGTAAATCTCCGTTCCGAATTTCTTCGACACCGTCGCGCACGTATGACCCTACGACCGTTTAAGGAGATAGGGGTAGTATATTGAATGACTGCTCGTTTAACGTAACAAATGATAACGATTTTAATTGCTATTAACAATGAATGATAACAAAAAGATATTAAACGGATCTTACAGTCGTGTTTAGTATAATGTACAGTGAACAATTTGTGGGAGGATAATGTTTCCCGTTTGGTTTGAGGTAGGAGAGTATAATGGTTGCTCCTGCTTCTGAGTGAAGACAAGTTAACGAGTAAGAAGATTATACTGTTTCTTCCTTTCTAGTTTACTGGATGAGATTCTGTCTTAGACTGGCTTCCTCGTCGAATGTGCTCCAGCACATCGACTCGGAAGTGTGTTTTAGGCACGCTGATTGGACATTAGGAAAAATGACTAATTTCCAATCAGCGTATTTTCAAGGTGTGGTCGCACCCTTCCTTAGCGCACGAAGCGCGTTTCCTGAAGGGAGGGGGTGCGTCCTTAAACGTTGCAGATTATTTGGCAACGCCACGGAATTTCCACCGGGGTCCTAGAGCTTGACCTGGTCGGGCCTGCTGGGTACCAGCTGCGAGGCCCTTGTGGAAACTCACGTTTATGACGCATGCAATTAACTGTTGAGGTCGTATATGCGTAATTTCGTATACTCCAGCGGATTATAGAATAAAACAACTTCCTCAAAAACAGTTCTATTACTTGCGCGTCATAAACGTCCTAACAATCTGCACATCGAAGGTTGTTCTCTGTACCGATTGCTAGCCGTATTTTTATGGGGGTAGCCATTTATTTTTGCATGGGTTCGCGGGTTTGCCGCGTAACAAATATCGTACAAAGGTTGTAATCATCCTACGTTTCCTGAGCTTTTTAACATTTGTACCCATCCCTTATCAATTGGATCCCCGAATTTAAACATCGCCGCGGTTCCCGTTCCCCTTCGACACGTTAAATCCACAAGCAACCTCAGAAACATCCCCTGCACGCGCCGCAGAACGCTCCGCTCCGTCCACTCGATCCGAGACTATCAACCACGTGGTTAAACAGACGGATCGACGACAGAGGGAGGAAAATAGGGCGAATTAAGAACAGCGCGCGGGTACTAGTCGTCACCGGTCTAGCTGAATGGCGGTCGAGGGTGCAAAACGACTTCTTCTTGTTCGGTAAAATAGAAATTACAACGGCGCGGCGTGGCGGTACGGAAGGACAGTAGAAAGATGAGGACACGAAGATTCCATTAAGGGGTAACCGGCGGTAATGAATGGAAGGCTCTCCCTCTTGCCACCTTGAGACCTCCAACCCTTGATTTTCTCGTTCAGTTTCCTCCACCCCTTCTCTCCCTTTCCCACCCTTTATCTCCCTCCAACCCTACGTGCCTCCGTTGGTAGCTCTTCGTCGCACTTCGTGCCCCCCCCCCCCTTCAGGGCTCCGTCTTCGTCGTGGCCACGTGTTCGCGTTCCAGCGTTCCCGTCTCGTTACTTTTACTACGAGCGGAGAGGGCAAGGCAAGCGTAATTTTCCTCTCGGTAAAAAATACTCTCGTTTAACTTTTCCCCGCTCATTATTCCCTGCCGCCCTGACCTAACCCGACCTGACCCCGAAGGCGGCTTTCTTTAATAACCCAGAAGGAAAGAGAACGAGCCCGGTACGTTTCGAGCGACGAGGAAGAGGAGCAACAAGAAGGAGATCGTGGAAAAGAGAGAGAGGGAGAGAGAGAGAGAGAGAAGTTTGCTGAATGGTTCGAGGGAGGTACAGTATAGAGCAACGCCAAGGGCAATCCTTGGATGCTAATTTGTAACTGGGCTACTTCCGGGACAGTGGTTCCCCGTCACGCGAAACTTTATCCGGCCATCGCATTGGTCGGAAACTACCAACTGCTATGAGAATGTACCTAGATTCAGACTTTGCCGACGAAGCTTCTGGGAGTTTAGAAGTTCTTTGGGTTAACTGTCTGGAAGATTGGTCTGTGAAACAGTACTCCTGATGGTTGAAGCTTATTATTCTTGTTACGGAAACCAGATCTAGACTAATTGCGAACAGTACCTCTAGTTATTATCGTGCGCAACAATTGCATTAATTAGAAGGTTACGACGATTATGTATTATGCGCATATTATTTTATAAGCTGTTGTTATATGCATTGCGGTCCCGTGTCTTCCGCGTTATTTGTGGGGACAGTTTTAATGGTAGCAATGCTCAACACTAATAGCCCGGCAATTGCACCACTTGCAATACAATACACTTTTCGTAACGAACGATTATTCAAGTTAAAGCTCATGACTGGTTCAATATACGAGGAAAGTTGTTTAACACTTCGCGAGGGAGGATCGTTAACAAGCGGCGGTATAATCCGAAGGATGAGCACCTTGAAAGATCCTGCCGCGGCACAGAGGGGGATGGTTTTCCTTGCATCGGCAATTAGCCTCATCCCCCTGGATACCCCTCGTTCTATCCTACCGGTTATAGCGACCAACCCCGTCCATGGCATTTAATTACCTTGCCAACCCCAGGCTAGCAGCCCTGAGGCCAAGGTCACGAGCCATTCAACTCTCCGTATTCCTCAGCCCACGGGGCACACTGACCGAATTTACCCTTAGCTCCACTTTCGAGTTTCGATTATTTCTCGCCGCTTTATTACCGTGCTGCCTCGTTACGCGACCCAGTTTCTGCCTCGGCCCAATTCATCCCCCATCGCGCGTACGCGAGACAAGGTAACGTAAACAGTGTTATCTTTAACCGGATCGTCTCCTTGTTTTAGACCACGGGGTTCTGTTTCGTTTACTATAAAAATCGTTACCTGCATCTTATTCCCTCGTCCTTACTGTTTTTCGAGGGGAAACCTTCAGCCGTTTTAATCCCTTCAACAATATCTTTCGTCCCTGCTCCAAGTTGCCGCAACGAAAACCGTCATCGATCGTTCCATCGGATCTAGGAACGGGTCGATCCTCCGCTTCCTTCTCTAATAGAACCGGCACCGACGACGACGACGACGACGACGCGCTGAACGTTCATGCAACGCTCGTCTCTTCTTCGGCATTGTCGTAAAAGGTTCGCGTGCACGGCCGCAATAATCTACAAATCACCGGTGGGCCTCGATCCTTTATAGGTTACGGAGCAGAGCGTTTCTCCCCGTTTCCCGGACGGCAGGCGATACCGGGGAACCCCTTGCACGTCTCCAGATATCAGATTTTTATTTATTCGCTAGACGGGCTAACGAACAAGATGCTGGCCATTGTACGGCCGCGCGACATCCTTCTTACGATCGATTTGCAGGGACGCCATTTTCGTTTATACCCGCAACCTGCAATCCCATAAATCAGCCTTCCCTCTCCTTCCCACCCCGCGCCCTCTCGCCCTTCCGGCCCCCCGTAACTCCGCCGATTCTCCGCTGGCGATTCCGACAGCCTATATCTAACGCCATTTATCCTGGTGTACCTCCTTTTATATTTTTCCGTTGCTCGTCCGTTCCGTTTTTACAGAAATAACGCTGCAGACGGCGATATTTCTTAGATTCGAGCGCGAGGGTATCTTTTCGGGGAGGGGCCATATGAACACGCCACCGGGGCGGATAATTTATTCGTTGATACTGTTTTCGGTGCTGGATCGGTTTAAGACGATCCTATTTCTGGGGGTGGAATTCTCGATGCAAGTCAAGATTTCTCGACTGTGGGTTGGTTCTTTGACGGTCAGTTCTAGACCAGAAAATAGTGCTTATTAAATGGGAAATGTTCGTATCTGCGGTTGGCGAAAAGATTAGTTGTTTGTTTCATTATCGAGTGTTCTTCTGGTTTATCAGGGGTGGTGAAACGTGTGACCATAATTCTGTTACTTTTTACAGAAATATTTAGTAACATTGGCTTTTGCTAAACTCTCTGTGAATAAGAATCAAGCAGTAGAATGCGGACTGTCGTTTGTCATACAGAAGTTAATATACCCTCAACAAATTTATTCATTTCTCGCATTCTTTCGGATCCCTTAAAATGAAATCAAGATACGCCAATAACAGTAGTATCAAGGAAAAAAATGTCTGCAATCTGTTACTTGAATCGTTCACCAGTCAGTGACATTATTTAAATCGCATACTCAATTAATTCACATTCTACCTTGAAAATTTAAACACGATAACCCTTTCTTAAAAATATACACAAGGCCACTTAAAAAATCAAAATCATCGCATCCAAAACGTTGACAATCTAAACTGCCAGATACTCGTCCACCCCATTGACCAAGTGATGCATCCTAAAATATCCCCGACCAGCCCTCAAACCAGTAACCCTTCTCAACGATCTTCCGTCGACCCCGTTAAGTTAACCCAGCGCGACGAAATTCTCCAATTCGTCACCCCCAAAAAAGCCTCGAACCGGCCAACCAGGCCAGCGTGGACGCCATTTTTTCGTGAAAAGGGAAGAAAAGCACGCAGAAGCGACGTACGTGCTCTCACGCACCGCGGTCGCTGCTTAGGTGCCGAATGGGGTGGCCGAGGGTGGCCGGGAGACGGTAGGAGGTCTCATTCGTAGAATGTCTAGGGGGGTGGAATATGTGCGTGGAGGCGCGCACACACGCAGAGAGGGGGATGGTCGGGTGTACCCCGGGCACCCCGAGCTGCGCAGAAGTTCCTTCCTTCCGCTTGATCGACATCGATTCCAAGATGGCGTCGGAGTGGCAACGGTGCGCCCCACGGCATACATATCGGCCCATTCTAGCAGCCACCCCGCCCTTACGAGGGAGCCCTGTTCGCTTTCACAGCCCACCCCCTTTTTGCCACCCACGGCCCGATCCGCTCTCTCCTCTCTGCCTCTGTCTTTCTCCCTTGCTCTCTCCCCGCATTATCTCTTTCTTTCCTTCTCTCGTCCGTCGTATCGAGGGGGGTGAGTTCTCGTTCCTCGTTCCAGTGAACGCGCCGCGGCGGGGGCGGGGAAACAGGAGCTGTAGTCGGCTCACGAGATGTCCGGGCCGATATCGGAATCGCATTAGGACGCCGCGCCACTTTCGCCCCGGGAACACCGAACCACCCCTTCTATGCTCCTGTCGCAGTCTGCCTAGTGGTTTCGCGTGTTTTCCTTCCTGCTTTCTTGCTTGCTTTGCCATCGCCGGGTCCGCACGTTTTCTACGGCGGCCTCTTCTTTCGTGCTCTTGCGCTTTTCTGCGCCTTCGTTCGCCGGCCCTGAAGGAGTCGAGGAAATTCCACGACCACGCCTGCCGATCGTCGTGGCTTGGCGTGCGTAGATCCCGAAATGACATTCGGGGTTTTGTGGAAATGAAACGGGGACGAGAGAATTTCGTGTAGCTGGACAGTTGGGAATTATTTTAATTCGGCAATACAATTATTGCGGTTTTCAAGGTTGTGCTGGTCTGTGCCGATTTTCGGGCATCGAGATTAATGTTTTCTCTAAAATTGAGAAGCAAATCCACGGTATCTCGCTGAATATCAGCCGAGAACTATTACGTTTACCTTGTCTATCGAACACGTAGCCAGACACTGGTCTACGATAAGGCCTGCCGTGCAGGGAATAATTAGAAAATCCAGTGTTCGCGTGCCGGTATATACGCCCGTTCCGCAAACAATCTTATCAACGCGGTCCACCCGGCTCGTTAAAGAGTCTCGCTGGAATTTCGTATGCTCACGCTCGAGGGGCCACCCGTTCAAGACAAGGAGAACCTCTCCGCGTCCGGGCGAGCCGGCAAGGAGAAGAGGAACAAGAAGAGGGAAAGAGGAAAGACGAAGAGAGGTACGCAGAAGAGATTGAGCCGGGAAAGTAAAGCCGATTAGGATCCCGCCATGGGGTCGAAATTTCGCCTCTTCCCTTAGGGCTGATCCAGAGTCCCCCTCCACCCCCCCGCCTTCGTCTATATCATTCCTTCGCGCATTTTTCCTTGCTTAGGAACGCCGTCGAAGAACGATGTACGAGCCGGTGAAAAATTCGCCGTGCCCCGGTCGTTGGTAATCCCTGAAATAATGACACGGGCCACGCTCGATAAATCCGGAAACGTGGCTGCTGCTCGCGAGGATCCCCGTAGGAGGGACCTCGCCGGATATATTTTTCTACGGACGATGGCTACGCGTGCGTGTTCTGTACGTGTGCCGTGGCTCGTCTACGTGGCCAGAAGAAGAAGCTGGATGGCTGGATCGGGAAACGGGGCGGCGGGGGTGGAGCTGCTCACACGAAAACGCTGGCACATACATACACATAGAGGGATAGCAACGGGGAAAGAAGCGAAGATTGATCTGCTGGCCGCGTACCACGCCGATACGCGTTTTATTCGTTTCTCCTGCTATTTTCCCCCGCGTTCACCTTTCCCCGTGTCACGTCCCGCTCCTACGAGAAGGGATGAAGGGAGCGACGCTTCTTGAGTAGGGTGGCTAGATGATCGTGTAAAACTCTCTACGGCTGCAGGTATTACATCGGAAGGGTAAATGTATTTTCGCTTGTATTCTTCTTTTTGCGGGCGGGGCTTTCAGGTGTATATTCGAGGATTTCTAAGGAAGGCCTTTTTTTAAAGAATGTATTATATATGGTTAAGGGTAGGTTTTTCCGGACGATTGCATGGGGTGATTCGCGGATTTATTTTAATTGTGTCCGTGCTGTTGGTATGGATTAGAGCCGGGATATATTTATTTATACGTTTCTTCGCGGGCTGACGAGCTCTGAGATTAAAAATAAACATCGACTAATATGTTGTATTATGAGCCGGCTGTGATTACGCAAGAATAGATAAAGCACACGTTCTGAAGGGCGACAAAGAACCGTAAAAAGAAAGTGTTAATAATTATATTGCTTACTATTTTGGGAAACACTTTTAGCCTTTCATAAATTTTGGGTTGAAAATATTGTATTGGGATCCGAAAATCATATGTTCGTTGGCAGTTCAATTTTTCTTTAGTATTAGCACCTTCTTTATATTTAAAATATTTTTCTTCCAAAAGTCCATCCCTAATTGTGAATCTGAAATTTACATCTGGAACATGAACAATCTTCTTGTCGCCTAGTCGTAATCTTTGCGTATTCGGTTGCTGTTCAGTTAACCTGGCATTCTTATTCTTGTAATATTCTATCAAATCTAAGCATCGAAATCTACAAGAGAATTTAAAACAAAGGCTGTCATTTATCGTGCATCGAAATCCACGATGTCGCAACGATACAACACTCTGAGAGTCTATTGAGAGCGAAAAAGTGATTTCCGACTTTTTATCAGTTACGGAGGTTCGTAAATCAAGTTCAGGAGTAACGATGCCCCATGTTCAGGAATATTCGACGCAGAATTGATTTCGTTTGTAACGGGGAGGAGCGGAGAAGCGAGGCAAGTGGTGCTTACGGGATATCGACCCTCGAAATTATTGTTCGCGGAATGGAAAGAAGTCCGGGTGGAACGGCGGATTTCCACGCGTCATTACACGATGATCGAGTCATGAAAATCGTCGGTCCGAGCCGCGATTATTCAAACGAAACCTCTAACAAGATTCCCACCAATCAGCCGCCGTAATGATCCTCGACCGTCAAAGAAGAGATCCTTTTCCCTGCTGGCGCTCGACTCAAAACGATTTACGGGGAGCGAAAGGGGAAAGCGTTCTTTCGTCGCCTCCTCGATCCTTGCACGGAAAATTGTGTTCCCCGCTTCGAACGTTCGAGTCTTGACGCCCCATTCCCTTCGCACGGTGCAAAGACTCCATGGAAATGTTTTTCGTCATTTTTGTATGCACGTCGAGCACGAATTCTTAATGCAAATATTTCATATCTCCCCCCCCCCCCCCCCCACACGCTACTATCGCCTTCACTTATCAAATCCTACAAACAGCTTCGCGACAATCGTTCTCGAGGTGCACGCAACTTCAAGAATCAAACATACCTGCACCTAGTATAATATGACACATAAGTTCAAGCAACCTATCGCCTCTCACGTGACGTGGATTCCCAATACGAAAATCGCCCCACGACGTGCTTGACCGCAGAGATTGCCCTCGCCCCGCGAAAATTCACTTACTACTTAAGACTGAACGGCAGGCCGTAAAGAACAATGGTAACGGGAAAGGTGGTGATGAATTTCAAAAATTTCAATCTCTGCCCGCCTTCCCAGACGTTTCTTCCATTTCCTCCCGTCGGTTCTCCTTTTTCCACCCTCCCCTTCTCTGGCGGGTTCGTTCGCTCGCGACTCTCACCCCGTTTTACCCGGGCCGATCGCAAATTTATTCCGTCGAGTAGGCGACGGCGTCGGGCGGAATCGCAGTACTTTATACTCGTCGAGAATCGATAGACAGCCGCGCACGGATATGGAAGCACTATATTTTCCCTCGTCGCACCTCCTGCCCGTTCTCCTGGGCCCTCTTGTCAATAAAGCGAGCACTTTCCTGGCACGGAGTTTCATTATTTCTTTGCCCGTACGACGATCTCCAACCCTCCCGTCCCCCTCCCGGTCTTCCTTATGGCTATCGCGCCGCCCCCGCCGTACCCTTCGTGACCTTTCGGGAATAACGGGGAAGTTGGTTAGTATCTCGCTGACCTACTGGTGGCCTGGCTCGTTGAGGGAAGAGGCAAGGAAATGATGGGGCAAGTACGAATGGATCTATGATGGGAGGAGTGCGCTTTTGCGAAACGATTGCTGTGTCGAGAGGACACGGGTTGTCCAGCTTGGGTGTTTTTCTTGGACGTCGGGCGAGGTAGTGTTGAAAGGAAGCAGATTGATAACGGTGTGCAGTTTTGCGCCGGCAAGGATTCTCGTTTATGAATGGGCATCAATGGTGCTCGGTTTGGTTCTTTTCTTTTTGATTTCGATACACGTTTATTGAATCACACGCAAAATAGACGCAAACTTTCCTTAAAACTTCTAATTGCTTCTGTGTATTCGTTAAATATCGGTACGCAATGAACTTTTTATTAATAACGCTATTGAATTATCGCGAGCAATGTTCGAGCAACTCATTGCAATGTTTTATTGCCATACGATTGCGGTAAATAATTGCCAAGGATAATATCGATCACCCAATCGCTTCAGTTGAAATAATAACTATCGTAATCTGTTGGAATTATTTTTGAAACGAATGTTGATTTCGCATGTCAATTACTTAATCCTTCCTTCAATCATCCTGAATCGAACTCTACCGGTGCTGCAGCGTCGTGGCCGTTACCACCAACCCCGGCACTTCGTCGAAGTTTCCGCCGAATTTTCAACGCTGCCAAAAAGGTACAGGCACGAAACTATTCCCTTCTGCCCTTAGCAGTGGTTAAAGTAGCCTTGTGGGGGTGGTTCCTCTTACCCAAAGGGTGAGCTTTTTCGAGACCGGCCCCCAATCCGTACAGCCGCGGGCTAGATTGGCGAAGCGACTTTTGGAATCCTCTTGGAAACGTTCTACGGAGTGAAGCGTGACTCGACGTCGCTGTCTACGTCGGCGCGGAGGGTGGAAAAGATTTAGAAGGTGGTGGTGAAGGGCCGAGGGAGGTGGCTGAGTCGGAATCAAAGGAGTCAAAAGAGCTTTTCCAGGCTTCTCCCTCGGCCGGCTAGATTGAACTTCTTTTCCGCTCAGGAGTTTTCCTATTACTCCGAATTTCCAACCGCGGTAAAGCCGGAGAACCGGCGAACGCGCTCACACACATGGACGCACACATGCACACGGGCGTGCCTCTGTGCGTGTGGTTAAAAGTTCGCCAGGCCGTGTTACGGGGGTGGTTTACCGGGTTGCCAGGCGGTCGTATCGCGAAGGAAAATCCTTTTCATCGGCGCTAACGGTAACGCTGACAGCTGAGAGATTGAATTTCGGCGTTTCTTTCTGGGGAAACGATTGTTGGGCTTGGTTACCTTTTTATCGGTATTTCAGTTGTTTGGTAAGAATTCGACGTTGGCATTGTCTGTCAACGATTTTCGGGGAAACAGTAATTTCGATATACCTTTGTCGTTCCATATTTAGGCGTAAGCGAAAAGTTAATTGACTCCCTTTGGCAGACGACTTGATAAGACGGTACTTTATAATCTGATATACCTGCTGGATATTATGCAGCGAGTTGTTATTTTTACAAAAATAATATCGACTTTAAGCTCGATCGTTTAATATCGGCAATATGAAAGAATTACAGTTTGGCTGGAAACATTTTCTTAGGTGTATGTTTCATTTCTGAAACATTCTGAACTGAGGGAGGATTTGGATGTCTGGCTGAAGTTGTGACGCGGAAAACAAGAATGTTACCTTGGATTAGCAGGGGAAATATATATTAGTGCTTTTTACGACAATTCTGTCTTGCTGTTTCGCCATAAGAAGAATTCCACTTTTAAATTGAAACTATTCTTTGTAACATTTTATGCAGAATTCTCGATTAAAGGAAACGCAAGAGAAAGCTATCAAAGTTGAATCAATTTAAACTTCCAAAGGGCCAGATGGAAAGTTCGCTAAACGTATTTCCATTTTGAAGGAGAGCACCTTCAAGTAGCCTCTTGTTTAACATATAGGACACCCGTGTTACGCGAAGAAAGGCCGCGTTCAACGATTTAAGAGGATAAATTGAATTAATAGTAACTCTATAATGTCCGCGAAAATGTAATGTGAAAAATATTTATGTCCTGGACAAACTTTTCTAACGGTTTTCAAATTCTTACAAATCGCCTTATAAAATATCACTTGAGCGAGCATAAAAGATATTATCCATTGTCTAAAGGGGAAAGGCGTTCACGCCTCATAATTGTTACTCAATTAGATGTTAAGTTAAATGACCCCTGCGTTTAAAGAATTATGGGGATAAGGAAAAGGTGAATGAAGGAACTGCAAGTCGTGTTGAGGGTGTCTCATTAGTACCTCCACTTTAAAACGTCGTTTCACCACCCCTCCGACCTCTCTCACCCTTGACTGAGCCGCCTAAGTAAAAATCAATAATTCCTTTATCGTACAAATTAACGTTAAGCATATTCCACCCTCGTATACAGGCTCCACGACCAACGTTACACCGTTTCCTGCCTTCCTATCCTGCATAATATCAACGGCGGCGTTCTTACAGTCTTGACAGTCCCCCTGCTTGCACCTCGAGTCTTCTCCGATGTATTTCTTCTGTAAAAATTATCATTTTAGAATTTTTGAACACTGTAGACCATTGCACGTCCCTTGAGTAACGCAGATTTGTAATATTCTCATTTTGAAGATAATCGATAAAATTTTCTATTCAACTTATCTATCAACAGAACGCAGTGCATAGATGTAATTCTTTTCTTATTTTCCATCATTATTATGCACATATGAAGTAGCATGACTCGTACTACTTCCACCCCATCGCTGTCTTTTATTGCTATCATTACTAATATTATGTTACGCCAGCTATGCTTATTAATACAATTTTGCGTTCCTCCACGACTTACGCTGATTCATTATCAGTCCCTTACATCGTGCCTGCACATTATTTCGAACGGGACGTAGACAAAATGTCAAGCTACCCTCCGTGTAGCAGCACGTTTCAAGCGGTCAGAAACTATTCAATTTCATCGTGGAATATCTTAATCTCGGAACGCGGCGACCGCACGAAATCGTACTTCTTACCGTTGTAAAAAATTGCTGGTCGGCGTTATCGGACCTGTTAATTCCGATAAGCGTTACTCTTCTTTATCGCCCGCCATTATGGCGAACGATAGCGCCGTCGTGGCAAGGCCCGGCGAGGCGACAGATGAATGAAATAAATATGACATCGTCTTGAGGTGTTCGCCGGGTAACGCGGTTTGCACGCGTTGTTTCGCGTTCGACGCGATAACAAATCGTTCGCCATTAATTACCGCGCACTGAAATTATTTAACGACCTCCCTTCAGCCGCCGTCGACACGCAACCCACCGACACCGCCTCGAATTGATCGAGCCAATTCTCTGCCCGATCTGCCCGTTTATGATACGTCCGTGTATTTTACCAGACTTCGACAAGCCTCGAACTATTCTGGCCTGGTGAAATTTTTTCTCGTGATTTTGAAGCTGCTACAGATTTTTCTCTCTCTTGTTAATTATTTTGGTAAATCGTCTACCGGTTGCGGGCCGGGCGATTGTTCAAAATTTGTATGAAAATGTGTGCACTGCGAGGTAAAATAAATTATATTTTTCGGTTAAGGAACGAATAGAAAGTTCGTTATTGAAGTTTAATTTACGATGCGATTAATTTTCTGCAGATTCGGGAATTTAACAAATTAAACGGTCATGTCAGTTGCCGGCTATCTACGTTGTCACACTCGTTTCTTATCGCGAACATAAATCTACACTATCGTCGCCTAATTATCGTGTTGGTGAAATTAATTTGTCCGAGCCGGGCGTATAATTGGGTGGTCGTCGAAGCGGGGCACCCGTTCGATTCATTAAATCGATCGCAGACGACAGACGGATATCCAGCATTGTAATCGTATTATCGGGGCTTATTTCACTGTGGACTCAGTGGACGAGGAGACGCACGAAACGTTAAATTCCACCCACTCGTCACGGGCTGACGAATAACACGAGATGCGGTATGATAACGTTTTAACTGCCGGCTAACACACTACGCTAGCGTGGATTATCGGGACCTTATCGGTCGACATTACGGAACTAGACGTTGGAGAAAACGAATGACCCACCCGGCCATAATGCGTTCTCTTCGCATCTGTGTGTACGTGATTGCCTGTGTGGAAGTGTGCACACGTGTTTGTACATACCTACTGCATTAGATTAGAATAACGAATGCACCATTGCGAGGATCCATCAAAGTGAATCTTTCATCCCCTGAATTTCGGGGCTCGTCTTTGTCTGTGCATTTGTATTTCTCTGCGGAGATTGTTTAATTCTTTTACATACTTATACTTTTTTTTTATTCTTTTCAATATTACCAGGAAATCCAAAAATCCAAAAAAGATAAAAAACAAAAGTTCCCCCAATCTTGACTCATCCGAGAAAATGGATTTGTACGTCCGACGTATTTAAACCGAGCCGATATTTTTTTGTTTCAGGTAAGATAATCTTATTTCTTGCACGGAAACGAATCGTCCACCGAGTTCTCCAATCTCACGGAGTTCGCCAGCTGGTCCTGTTCCTCGTTCCAGCCTCGTGACCTTGATTTGCCAGCTAAGAGGTTTACCTTGGTAAACCCTGGTATCTTGGGATACCACTCGGTGAAGGGATTAAGACAGGGTTGTTTAATGGAACGACAGAGGGCTGCTGGGATCGGTGTGAACGAGCCAGAGTGAGACAGGGGTTGGAAGGGGCAAGGGGGCAGAGACAGGGTAGTGGCCAAGAGAAAGGGAAAAGAGACTGTAACCGTGCGACCGTATAATTGATTGAGTCTAATGAGTTAAAGGGGATACCACGATATCGGGGTGGAGAAATTAAAGAGTTCTGGGTCACGGAGGCGACAACCCCAGGACGGAGAAAGTGCGGAAACTTAGGTATTCGCCCCTCCGCTGAGCCGACCTCTGACTTCTCCTGCTGGCTTGCCCCTCGCGAGACCACCGCGAGGGCGCTGATTGTAAATTAGTTAAAGGAGATACTTCATTAGGATCAGCTGATTCTTGCATTTCAACTGGGAACAGAGGCGCTTTAGAAATGTGATGGGGAAGAAAATCGAGAGTGGTATACCTGGTTCGTTTTTATATATGGTTTTGGAAATTTACGAAAGACACTGAGATGGGGTTGCAGAAATAGTGTTGTTTTGGAATTGTGAAACGTGCCGATTATACTGTTATGATTTTGGAAATTGTGCCATTTTCGGGTGACGAAAACTGAATGGATCTGTGACAGTTGTATGGTTAATACTATGTGGATTTCCATTCGTTTAATTCGGTTTATTTTTTATTCGTTCTTCATTTAAAAGCCGTTCATTCCTATCGCATATTTCAGTTTATATTTATGAAAAATGTTTAAGCTTACCTTCTAGATTGTACATATTTTCGTGCTTTCAAATGCTTGAATTGTTATACTTTTTGTAATCAAATCTTATTGTTAAATTTAAATATATTTTTACGTTTATCCCAATTCTTCTTGTATCTTATAAGTCTTATATTCTTATAAGTGAATGCAGTAGCACTTATTTCACACGATTAAGAATATATAGATTTTCTAAACAGTTATACAACTTCCATCGGTATCTAGAACTTTTTTCCCATTTTTATTATACATATCAGGTTTGTAATTTTTCTAGGTAAAGAAGACAAGCTAGAAACGCTTTTTAATCGCGGCCTATATTTGTTTCAATGCGCCAGGCTTAATGTCTGACAAGTCCGACAGTGGTTGTCTTATTCTACTTATGCCTACGGCCGTTATTGGCTATCTTATTCTACTTGTGTTTAGGTCAGATGCATTTCAAACTATTTACAAAACCAAAGATTTTACTTCAACCTGGCGCGCAATACGAAAAAAAGTTTGTGTATAACCATCCAAATAACACAATGGAGTAGAAAATCGTTTACGTATTTGGACTCGTAAGAAAAATTCAAACTTAGTTCACAATCTAACGCTAACAGCAAAAGGTAACACATTAACGGTCCTTCCATAACTATAATAAATATCCTCTTGAAATAATATATCACTTGTACGTGCACCCCTCACTAATCATTCAGATTGTACACGTTCAATTCTCTTCGCCCTCGCATTTCTCCACAGTTTTTCACCAAATATTGCGAACAAATTGTCACGAATGCACACTCGGTTCACGGACGGTTTCGTTCCATCTGCGCGATATTACTTTTCGGTCGTCGTGAAATAGTATCTTGAGGAAGTCTCGGCGTCGCTGGCTTTTCAATTTTCCCCGTGGAGAAAAGGAGGCCGCGAAACGCGGAGAAGGAAGTATCGTCTATGGAAGCGGTGGGCGAGAACGAAAGGAAGCATAGCCGCACACGAGTGCCGCCACGGTGTCTTCCACATCCCCCAGGGAAATTATTGACAGTCAGCGGGGAAATGACGTCGTAAATACCACGTCGGAGGCCCTCGAACCCTCTGACTTCTACTCGCAAACCTCATTCCTCCCGGCACCATCTTCTTACGCTTCTTCTCGCGTAATCCAACGCCCCCTTTGTTTCCTTCGCGCCTCCGTTCACCTTTCCTCGCTCCCAGAACGAACGGCCCACGTATTCATTCGATACGTTGCTTTTTCTGCTGGACTTTTTTAGCCGGGCTAACGAGCCCGACGTGCTTCGCTTTTTCTCGGCTTAATTTTTCGGCTACCGGGATCGGGGATTTGATAGTTATGGGGTCGGGCATCTGTAGTGGGGATTCGGGTATGGCGAATGGATATGGGGAAAGAAATGGTGAAGGCAGAAAAACTGTAGGACGGTGTGGTTAATAGTATTTCATACAGAAGCGAATAACTCTAAAAGTATTATTTCGAATTATTATTCTTGCAGGATATACTTTCTTTATTTCGTTTAAATTCAATTCATGAAATTAAACCGTGGCTTTGAGATTGTTACACTTTCAGCAACTTTTATAGAAATAACGTCTCAATTTTACTAAAAATATTTGAATATAAATATTCTGGAATATTTGTGGGTGCATTCCAATTGCTGTTCTAAGGAGAAATTATTGAAACTTTTCGAAACGACGTCATCGGTAAATATTCCTGTCTATCCGCGTTTTCACCTAAGGATCTTCAAAAATCTTTGAGCAGGGGAAACGAAAGGGGCTCGTTCGTGTATGTGTTTAACCGGCTGAAAGACTGGCCATTTCAGAGGAACGAAGTCACCTACTTAAAAGCGGCTATTATTCATGGAATAGAGTACACAGACTGGGTTTCCGGTTCTGTTTGCGGAAGCGACATGCACGCAGTTTCAGCGTGGAAGAAATATTCTCTTATTTGTCAGAACGTCGAGGAACCCCGTTCATCGGAATAATGTCATTCGTTCAAAATTCAGAGAAAGTGAATTAAACGCCCCTTATTTGCTTCGAGACGCAACGAAATAATTGTCTTTATGGCCTCGACGTATTACGTGTATTGAGATGTTGCACGAGTTTGAAAGCAATACGGTTTTGTCCTGGAAAGGACACAGAAGGAACGTGGAATTATATTATATAATATAAAGCGCCATTATTCCAGCATTTGCGGTTGCGAGATATATTTATTCCAATTTTTGGATGTATACTTGCGTGCAACGAAATCGAAATTGTCCAATTACATTTGGAATTACCCTTCCTTTACAATGAAACCGGTAGTGTATAAACTACAAAAAGGTTTTGAGTCACTCCATATATTTAATTCATATATTCAGTAACATTGTAACATGCTTTCACGATAATACGTAGATATATTCAAGAATTAAACTCCATTTCCTGAGAAAGGAATACTAGACTAACTTTAGAGACTTCCATAGGTTCATAAATATATTAAATAATTTTTCATGTACTCCAATGAAACTCACTACTATTGAAGTAATCAGTTACGAATAATACAGAATATAAAGGTAGATGTTAGTTCTATGCAAATAGCGAAATATATTTATTAAAAATTCTATCGAGGAAGACAAAAATTATTTAATATCCAAACGTGTTTCGAACTGCGTCGACTGCACGATTAGAAATTGGTGAAGTTGTGTTTTTTGAGAGGAAGGGCCTTTTTGATTTCACGACGGCACATGTTGTGTCGTTGAAGAAGAAAAGTATTTTAACAGCTGAGATGCTGTGTTCCCATGTTTCGCCGCTCGTCGTTTAAATCGCGGATCTGTCTGCGCAAACAAACAATAAAAAGCCCCCTCGTTCTTCTGGTTTCTCGTAGTCGCTCGACGTTGTAAGCGTTTTAACGCTTTTTACCATTTCGTCGTTGTCGTGTTGCGCCCCATTGGCGAAAACTTCGAATGCTTGTGAGACGCCAAACGATTTCGTGGAATTAATGAAGCAATTAATGCAATGAATCACCATGCTCGAAGGGAAAGGCCAGTAAATTCGGTAAACACGTGCAAACGTTAAAAGAGGAACAGCTCAATTATGCTTCGGAATATTCAAGTGATGAATACGAAATTAAAGAGGGCCTTCTACGTACGACTAATTAGAAAAATTACTGTCAACAATGCCAGAATTGTGTCAAATCGTAAGATTAAAAAAAGTGATTACTTTGTTTGGAAACTATTCCAGCTGTTCTATATTATTTTGCTAACATTCGCATACGTACACTTAAACGCAGAGGAATATATCATTCACGTTACATTAACGATAAACCTATAACAATATTTCATACACAGGCCAGTGTATGCGAATTTTCGGCCGGCGTTGTATACTAACAATAAGATACGGAGTTACACATAATTCACGATGAAAATCTTTGGGAAAAATGCACAGCACTGGCGTCGCGTCGTATTCGAATAGCCGCGCGTAAAAAGGCCGAAACTCGTTGTCGTAATGTTTTCGCTGGGAATATTGCAACCGTTGCGCCCCGTACACCACCCCCTTATCCACCCTTATCCAGAGTTTCTCCTCCGCGTGGCGTAGAACGAAAGCATTATTCGCGGAAACGATCCTTCCTTTCGCCTCGCGGCCACGAAGAAAAGGGGGCGAGTTCCCTTGCGGCGGGGAACTAGCCAGAAGAAGACGCGACGCGGGGAAAAACGGGCAAGAGAGGATTACGTGACGCGGCGACGGTGGCTGTGAAACGAAGACGGAAGTGTATCCCGGCCGAGGAACGGAATAAAGAAGAAATAAACGAGAAGACGAGGCAGCGGAGAGGACAGAGATGGAAAAACGGGATCCCGCCGGCTAAGGGTAGTTATTATAATAAATTTGTCGGGGATTTAAGAAGCGGAAACAATTCAGAACTGCGAGTGACTCTAAGGATGTGCTTATCGTTGCTTTTATTCAAATGGGAGTAGAAGGCGACGAGCTGCGCCGGATGCGACCTGCATCTCCGACTCGCTTTTTCTGCTTTCCACCCACCGCCTATCCTCTTCTGTTCTCGCTCGCTTCCGTTCACGTTTCCACCTCGTACCGCTGGTTGGATATAATAGATCGAGAAAACGTTTCGAATGTGGCAGAAATAGATCTGGCTGTAAGAAGGAATTGATAGAGGGGCCTCTTTTCGGGGGCTGATTGAGCGTTGATATTTATGCAGGCGCGAATAAATCTGCGTTTCGATTGTGCATTCTTATGGGCGGACGCCAGGTATAATTGTCGAGAAACCACGGGTATTGTCATAGGCCGATCCAGTAATAATCAGTCGTAGAGATCGAAACTACTTATTAAATGTTATCATTGACCGGACGATACATTTTGATGGAATCCTTGAAAAGACGAAAGAAGATTTATTTTAATATCCGTAATGTAATGTACGCTTTACACTTCCATGTATGTCGCAACTCTCGAATTTGTTGCGAAATATTGTTCCATTAGTTTTTTACAAAAAACAAGAACAAATACGTCCCGACTACGAAAATTCTTCCATTGATCTCACCATGCACCTGGTATAGATCGCGATATAGATCGGCGACCTTTGAATCACATCGCCGCACGCATCGCGCATATTTAACACCGTGAATGCTGAAAAAGAGATGAATTTCTCCAGCCATAGATAAACGGGAAGACCTCGCGGCGGCAGGCAGATATAGTCCACGTTTTTGATCGTCCCGTTAACGATGGCCTCACGCGAGAATAAGGGCCAATGAAACGGGAACGTTAAAGTTTAAGCACGACTGACACCCGGTTGAGCTAAAAGAGGAGCGTGAACGAGTGATCCCCGTGGACCACCGTGATCACGACCCTGTTTACGAGCTTCTTCGGTCATTAACAAGCGCGACGATGTCACGGTGGGGAAAAAGGGGGCAGGCGGGTCGCGAGGGGGTGGTTGCCGAGATAAAAACGGGCCGTCTCACCAGGAAAGGAAATGGACGTTCGAAGGACCGGGGAAAGAAAGAGACAGATGGGAGGCGAAGCAAAAATCGTAACGAGGAACGAGTCCGCGGGCAGGAACGAAATCGACCGGGGCCAGCACGAAATTCCGCCAGCGTCTTTTATCTTTTTCGGCGCGGCTGATATAGTTTAGGGCCGCAATAAAGGTGGGGGCCAGGTCGCATCGATTTACGGCTTAATTAAACGCACCACCGAGGGACCGAGCGAAAAATCGTCGAAACGTCGCGTCGCGCCGTCGCTTTCTTAAAGTTCCTTAAATACGAGGTACCCGTTACCGGTCACGGACTCGTTTATGGCCGCCCGATTGTTTTTTCCCCTTTTCTACCTTCGGCCACCGATAAACGGATCCATTGTTTTTTTGTCTTTTTTCGCGGCGAACTACAGGATCGCGGAAGGGATTTTTCTCGCGCGGTTCCCTGCGAGATTCTTGTTACGGATTTACGGCCGGTTAAAATCGTCCTGTGGGTCGTTGAAATCGTGTTAACATTGATTAGGGGTTAATTTTTTCGCGGCGCGACATTGGGATTGGCGTGGAGTGTTTTAACTTTGGAACGTTGACAATCTCGCATTTTGCGCGGCGAAATTTTGCCGTCCGAAATTACTTGACACTGGCCCGGTTCTCAGTTTCTTCGGATCTATAAAAAAAAAACAGAAAATTAGACGCGTATACGTACACTTGAATCGATCATTTGTCGAAGTTCGTCGCTTAATCGGTAAGGTAGAATGTACAGTAATGATAATAAAAGGGACCCGAGCAGTTCCCACATGGAAACGACTTTCCTAATAATAAACTGAACCGAGATTACCGAGCGCACAATAATTCATGAACCGTTTGGGACGCAGAAACGATTGGGATCGCTCGTCGAAGACACTGATTTCGTGGTTAGTCCGTGCTTGTTTTGGTGCGGCCTCGCTTCCAATTTTTATTGCCGCCGCTTTACGAGGGCCCACGAATATCCCGGAACGACTGTAAAATAAATTACTAATTCGACGAAATTGCACGGGGAAATTATTCTCCGATTAACGCGACCCGCGCGAAACGTTTGTAACCACGAGGCTGGTTAACGTTGCCCCGTTAATTTTATCGGTCCCGTACGATCGCGTTTTTATCTCCAAATTCGAGAATATAGAATATTCCCCTTTATTTTCTCGGTCCTCATCTTTCTCAACGTCCCTCGCGTTTCGTTTGGCCGGTTACTTATGTTAATTTTATCTCGCGGTGGTCGTCTTTGAAATCAATTTGAAGAAACACTCGCGGTGTACGATTACGCCTCTTCGTTATTTTCGTTTCTCGGCGACGTCTCCCGTATTTCCAGCGAGCCTCGTCCGGGCTTGGTCGCGGCCGTAAAACTTTTACGCACGTATATAATATACATACAGAGTGTTGAGGACAAAAAGTGTTGATTCCGGAGGAGAAGAATTTGAATTAAATTTTGCTGATAGGCGCTTCACGTTCGGCGAATTCCAGGGGAATCATTTGCCCGGGTGATTTCGATGCGCCACGAGGCAGGGGATATTTTCTAGATACGAGAACTTTGCGCGGTTTAAAGTTACTTTCGCCGGAGATATCATAACTTTCACTGCAGCACGTACGTGCAGTAATATTTCCCCCTTTTATTACTGCACGTCCGACAACCCTGTTAATTATGTGGATACGGAGTTTATATAATTGTTTATAAAATAGCCGAGAATCCATTTACATAATACGGAGAAAAGTTTATGGTCTAACAGAATCATACGTCACCAGCATAATTTCATTGCGTTTTAAGCATCTGCATCGGAATTTCCTTCTTAAATAAAAATCGCGTGTATAAATAACCGAACGCCGTCTGCTTCAATTGTAATTGAAGGTGGAAAAGAAAATTAAAAATCGGAGTACTACAGCAGCGAAACACTTTTCCAATAAACAATGTACATATATATAATCATTGCAATCTCTACGTTTTTCTGTTTAGAATCGAATTTCTTGCAGAACAAACATCTTTCAGGCTTATCCCTTCGTTTAGCGCCACCCTGTCTGTATACACGAACGGTTTTGCACACGCGACGACTGGACAGCATCTCGTGGTGGGTTTTTCGTATTATCCCGGGTGACATAATATGGGGGTTTATCTGGCGGAATCATGATGGCTTAGTGGGGTTGGTTTCTTCCCTCGCGGCGGCCGCAACCTCTTCCAAGGCAAATCCTCCTTTCAGAAGACAACGAGGTGGCCCCTTGGACCTTCGGGCCATGTATATTTTTCCTCGTGCTCGCGTCTCCAATTTCTCGTTCCACCCTCCTAGAACGGCGACGATGCCGCCGGATTTCGCGTGTCCTTCCAGCAACTTGACAAGTCCGCCAACTTCTGAGGATCATACTAAGAAAATATTACTCCGGAACCGACCGGAGATATGACAAGAACGAAACTCCAGCTCTCTTGATGATTTAGAGAGGGAGAAACCGGGAGAATAATGGACTGTAGCGTCTTTCGAGATGGAGGAAGTGTAATTGCTTTATTTTATGTTGCCTCGTTTTAATGAAGAATATAATTGCCATGTCTATTCGCGGATGGAAATTGAAACGTTGCTTGCGGCGTATTACTTCTGTACTTACTACAATTGTCCCCTCTATTCTCCGGTTGCTGTTACAGCGGGATCGAAGATTTGTGGTTTAGATGTACGCATGAACTTCTGTTCCGATAATATTTGATCAAGTGCCCGATGAATTTTTCACCCTGTACATGATATCTCTGCGATTTTCGAGGTATAATAAACAGCAATGAAAAATCAGACAAGATATTGCACAACGGGGCTGGGTAAATCGACTAATGAAATAGGGTAAAATGAAATTTTTTCCTCGTCCTTCGACTCGTAAAATTAGCAGGGTGGATCTTCCTTTTTTTTTTTTACTTCGCCGAGTTGTTGTAAAGAGGCGAATGTTGAACAAGGATAGGAAAAAGTTTTGCAGCTCGACCAAACATAGGACACAATGGCCTTGAGTGACAGTACCATCGTAGAAACTCCTCGAGAGGAAATATATATTGGGGTGCAGAATCGCGAGTACGCCAGGCTAAGAGGGATGGCCCGATGGAGGGTGGTTGGTGTTATTGATTCTAATGATATTTTCGCGCCAAGGGCTATAGCAGGGTGCAATTGATATCCCATAAGACGCGAGACAGGTTTATGGGTTCTCTTTTCCTTTAATATCTGTCTGTTCTTTATCAAACATTGTTAAACTCACTTTAGTCGGGACTATGCTCTACCGTAACCGAACAAAATGCAGATTACTTTCTTGTATTTGATCAAGCTTCTGCAATACTATTTGCGTGCCAACAATAATTACTGTCACCGATTATCGTTACTGGCATTAATTGTTCTGAACAAAACAACGAAAATCTACTATTTCATAGTTACGGCCTTGAATGGAGTAATTTGGAAGTCCAATTATTCTCGAGACAGACAATTTCCTTGCTGCAACCCGCGTTAGTTAATTACAAGCTGCGATTGATTCTAATTAATACGACGAAGAAAATTTATACCCAAACGCGCACCACGAGAATCTCGCTGCGTTGCGCGCGAAATCAGAAAGTCAAACGAAAGATTCATCTTCGTCCCTCGCCGTTTCCATCGGGGATAATCAGGATTCACCTGGGCAGGTTCATTTCTAGCAAATATATCTATACTCTTTGACCTCCGTGCAATTTCGCAACCGATGACCATTTATTCTAGGAGATCGGTACTCGCTTCCAATAATCCTTGCTCCTAGTAAATCACGCCGGGGCAACGCGTTCCTCCGCGCAGGCAGTATAATAACTTTCTTTGACAGGGCAAATTGTACCTTCAGTTTCAGCCTGGAAAATAGAGCCATACGTCTTCATAGCCTGGGTAATGGGGTAATGGTACACACGGAGAACGGGCAGCATTCCGCACGGAAGAAAATAAAGAGCCGCGTAACCGTGCAGATTATCTGCTTCTGTAAAATATTGAATTTTCACGTGGAGTGCGCCCGCGCACGCGAACGCGTATCCGCTGTGCCCGCCGCGGAAAGCCCGCTGTCCCTCGGCCGATTTAATGGCCGCAATTCAATTGTACACCGCGTATCGAATAAACAAGTCCAACGAGCATTAAATAACCGGCCCTATTTGGCGCTGCGAATTGTCGCTGCCAAGTTGGGAACGCCGCGCAAGCTTTCGCCGTCTCGCGCAAACTAGGAATAACGAATGTTCCGTGGCTCAGAAAGGGATTCGCGATTGCCACGGTTAAATCCCCGATTGTCGGCTGCCTCCGTGGGACTTTCGCGTGTTGCGTGGAGTTTCGCTCGAGGATGGAATTATGCTGTTGAATATTGAGGGGCGATCCGGTGGTAACATTGTTGAGATAATGTTACGATTTCGTAAGTCAGTGATGGTAAATGTTTTTCTGAAGCGAAGTTCTCAGCGAAGAGACTGAGTATTTCAATATGTTGACGCGAGATTGCGTATTATAACTATAGACAGTCGAATATTTGTTAAGCGGAACAATGGCTTTTATAAAATCGCTTCGAATATTCGCGCGAAAGCTGAAACGATATAGAAACCTGCTTATAGCAAACACTTTCACTGAGCAAACAATCCCTCATTCGGGGATTTAAAAAATTGTCCACCTTCAATTTACAGAAAGTCGCGACACTTTGCGGAAGATAATCTTATTCGACGTGGTCGTTCGAAAAGCGACATCCCCCGATCGATCTGAAAACGATTCATATAGAGGTATTAGGAAACGTACCAGTCGATCGCGTTTCCAAACGTAACGATCGCGCTGCCAATCGCACCGATTAATTAAATCCGACCGAAAGTGTCGCTCGAAAGCTACATTACCCTACCGCCGTACGTGAATTACGCATCTGGCAATAATAAAGCCGCGCGGCTCAGCCTCCTCTATTTTCCACCTTCTACCCCATACTGCTTTCTATCCTCGGGTTAGCGGGAAAGCGGCAGATAAATCGGCTGTTTAAATGGACCGCCCTATTTGGCTCTGCAAATTGTCAGCGTCCACGCAGGAACGGGTTACAAGGTGCAAGAGACGATATCTTCTCCTACGAAGGAGAGGTACAAGGGCTATTAATCCGAACCTCGAGGCGGCTACATAAACGGCCACCGTTCCGTTCGGCGACGCGACGTTTCTATGGACGCCCGGTACGCACCGCCGCGTAATAGTCGTCTTTGCAATTTCAAGCTTTTATTTTTCACGAATCGATGCGCCGGCTATTGTCACGCCGAAGACCACGGCTTTGTATGCATATGTAAACGCGGTTTACTCGTAGAAATTGCCGGCTATTGTACCGTGGGCCAGCCGAGGCGTGCGCGGCCATTCTTCCCGAATAGAAAACGCGGCTTCCACGAACACGCGTGTTACATCGCGGCTGATGGAGCCTCTATGGGGGCAGGAAGGAATCTCGGTTCGTGGAAAGGGGGATCCTTGCTAATTTGAACGTCGTGTAATCTTAGAAAGTGCTCGTTCACCCTCTCGGGGTTGGCGGACAAAGGGGGTGGACTGATTGCGAGAAATTGTGGGATTAGTGAAAGAGTGCTCGCGCGGTTGTATAGGCCCGCGGAATGTGTCTTGCTGCGGTTTGCGTTTTATTCCGCTTCGACGGATGGAGATGACAGAACGGGATGGCCGTTGTTTGAATTGTGCTGGGTGTTCATTTTGAGATTGGTCGTCAGGACTGTTTGACGAGACGTATTCGCTGCGACGGTTTTTATAATTATTGTTTTATCGTTTATGGGGCGAGTGGAAGTTTTGTTACGACAGATCTTGTATTTGTAGCAGAAGGTTAATTCTATATGAAAATGGAAATTATTTGCTCCCCTACTGTCTCTCGGCAGAATTCCGAGGGACTTATAGTTTATTTGTTTAGCTCATTCTATTTCATCTGTCAAGTTTTAATATTTGGTTATTTTTTCAATCTTTGTACGTATTGTATATTTCAATATGAAAAAATGAATGGAGAGTTTCAATTAACTTATGAATTAACTAAAGTTATGAACTTTAGCAAACTTTATCTATTGAAGCCGACTCTTGTAGAAACGTGATTCGTACTCGAATTACATTGACATGTTGTCTGCCACGCCGAAATTACATGTTTTGCTAAGGACGCCACGAGTGTAATGTGTTTTTTTTCTGAGCATCTACTGTCAATTTTCATCCAACTCGCACAATTATAATCAGTTCTAGCATTCCGGTCACCAATGACCACCGTGGCGTCACGGGAGAAACAATTTGCGGTCATATATGACCACTGTGGCAGTCAACGTGTTAATAAGTGAACAAGATATGTACCAGCATAAATTCTGGATCTTCGTTCATTAAACGAATATTTATTCGCTCCGTTAAATTTAATTGGCAAACAATATTTGAGGATCGCACCAGCATGTCACTTATTCAGCGCGATCTTGACAATCTTATAGCTTGGTGTCATAATAACAAACTCTGCCTTAACACATCAAAATGCTCTACGATCCGTTTCTCACGTTCCAAAAATTTCCTAAATTCCAATTACACCATAAATGATATACCTTTGATTCCTGTATCTGAAATACGTGATCTTGGTGTAATTTTCTCCTCTGATCTTTCATTCTCCAAACATATCTTAATCACATCAAGTGCAGCTTTCCGTACCCTCGGGTTCATACACAGGGTCTCTAAGTATTTCAAAAGCGTTAACACGGTTAAACATCTGTACTGCTCCTTAGTTCGGTCTCGTTTGGAGTATTGTGCGATTGTCTGGGCACCCCACCATCGCTATCTCTGCTCCAAACTTGAAAGCGTGCAACATAATTTCTTGCGTTTGGTTTCTCGTAAGCTAGATTGTAGTATGTCTCACCTTGATCACAACTTTTCACCTGTTCTATCCTCGCTAAACCTTCTGTCCCTTGAACGCCGTAGAATAGTATTTGACCTTATCTTCGCCTTTAAAATATTGAATGGTCTCTCGTGCTGTCCGGATATCTTATCCAAATTTTGTCTAATTACATCTCGGTCATCTCTGAGACACCATTTAATATTACGTACCGAAGCTCACAGGACGGTTTACGGCCACTTTAATTGTCTTAATAGAATCTTTAACAATGTCAATAGATTTTACTTTTCGCTCAATTTTTCTTCTTCTCTCACTTCTTTTAGATATAACACTATGCGTTTTCTGGCCTCCTACAATCTCTCTGCTTAGTTTTTATCTCTCTTTTGTAATTTCTTTTGTATTCCAAAGGGTTAAACCCGTGTACATCAATAATAATAATAATAATAATAATAATAATAATAATAATAATATTTTACACGTCTGCAATAAACTGCAACGATTCGTACAAGGTCTATAGTTTCCAGAATTTATACTTCAAATTCGTATTCTCGCACAGTGATATAGCAACACCATCGCACAGCTTAATCTATTATTGCCATTAATCTCAAACGGAAACTGTATTCGTCGCTCGTACGTTCATATTTTCATTTTACCGCCCCTTCGGTCGCTGCAAAATATCGAAACACTAATCGTAAGCTTAACGCAAGTAAAATCTGTTTGACCAAACCGAGAGTACAAAATCCGTTACATTCACTCAACAAGCCCATCCGTTGCATCTCGCAACCCTCGAACTGTGTCACGATTCCCCCACCGCTGAACACAAACGGAATCATATTAATCCGGCATCACGAGCCGCTACCGTTTGACCAGAATGGAATCGCGATGGCTCATCTCGATCGATAACCCAGGTCGGCGAAGGTGTTGAAACGGGTTATGACGAATCGACCCATTAAGGGCAGCGGCCGTAAGAATAGGGAGCTGCCAGATGACGATGATGATGACGATGGTGAAAGCTCCGGATGATAGCGGCGTGGCATCACGCCGTGCCCCGCAGGATACCAGCTCGATATCCCGTTGCGAGCAAACGGTTCGAATAACTCGTGGGCTTTTTCGACTCTTGTTCTCAGGCGGGGGCGTATCAGCACCTTCCTCTTGCGTCGATCCGCCGTTGTTCGCCGTAGACGCGAAAGAATTCGCGTCGTTCAACGTTTCGTCGTTTCCTCTCGCCTATTTGTATGAAAATCAGCAACGCGATAGTTGCACGCGAGCGGCCCGCGTTAGACGAACGTTTTATTGGTGTGTTCTTAAAGGATATAGAAACGATTAAGTGCGACTTCTTATGTCGCTGATTTGACACGGGGAAATGGTCACAATCGCGAATAAACTTTGCGAAGGTATGGGTATAATGGTTGTTGGATTTAACGGATTCGAATGATAGTTTGTTGCATTTATTCTGGGTGCAAAATATTTTGCTCGAACCTGCGCTCGATTGTCCGATGCATTTTATTGGACGTTCTCGTATATTGTACAACAATGTCTCGGGAAATGTATTATTATGCAACCGGTATATGTATTTTGGATATGTTCATTAATGGACAGAACATCTGTCAATGAATTTTCGTGAATTTGAAATAAACCATTCCCGTTATGAATAAATTTGCATTGCTGATATTCGGGTTCGAATTAAATCGTTTGCCCATTTATTTCTCTCAATATTTCCTACTCGGGTTACAGCATTTTGAGGTAATAAAAAAGCTGAATAATTGCATGGACCTATGCACATTGCACAATTGATGCATCTATTGTTACGATCCAGCGTTATATTATTACAAAATAGAATCCAATACAGAACTTGGAATAATGAAATAAGCAGTAATTTCCCTTCGCGTTTAATTATGCTTTCATTCCCTCTCCCCTAGTTAACAATCTATTTCTATGTCATTATGAGCACGATAACATTCAGTCGTGGCTTCAATTACTTTCAGAACGAATCATCGAATGCGTATAACTAGGGGCCGGGCAATTTTAATTTTTAGTTGCACACTGTAATCTTCCCCCATCCCCTTTGTATTTCGACAATGCATCCCCCTCCCCGCGACACTTGTACCTGCTTTTCTCCGTTAATGATATCCCTAATTGCCAGCGAGTCACCGCTGTCATCTGTTTGTTAATATCATTCCATCTGTCGCATGTATTACCATTTTCTATCTTATTTTTACCCGCTTCCATGTGTCCCCTTTTGTTGTTGTTTGACAGAATAATTGCGGTAATACCTATACGATGACGTCTAGGATGATGGCCACACAGAAACATTATCAACGACGTTATTGAAATAATTGTATTTTCATAAAACGTGGTTTAATGGCCTGTGAACGATTGAAGCAGCACGCTTGATGGATCAACCTGTCCAGTTTGTAATTTACGTTCGGAATATTTATATTTGATACTTTTTGTAACGGTTTCACTTTAATCCGTGCATACCTATTCATACGGGTTTTAATGAGATTCAATCACGGCGCAACTACTTTAAATATTTCTCAGCAATCTGTTATTAAACCTAGCCACGAGTCAGTAATTCAATGATCATCCGGCCCGACACGACGGTCGTTAATCAGTAATAGAATACCTGTGGAAAATAATTGAACCGAGCGTAAAGAGCAATTTATATTTTTAAAACGATACAACTTTAATTAAATGAACACAAGATTCCTTCCTTATTCTCCCGAAGCCAGTCCCATATTCCGCATCATTTCTCACCCGTGGAACACGTAACATAACTCGTGTGATACCGCGAAAAATGTCGCATCCGACGGATCAATCTGCAGCGTGGAATCGCAGAGCCGAGCAGAAACGGAACATCTGACGGAGCACGCCAAACCGAAACCGTCGAAACACCCTCTGTCGCGGGGCCATGCCTTGGCGATACAACGACGCTCGTTCTCGTCAGGTCGACAGTTTTCGACGGGATCGGTATTTACGGCGTCGTGGCATCGGTCCCGGTCACGTGGCCTATCCTGGCTACAGCTTTCTCTGCATCGTAGCCGACGGTGCGTCAGGTGGCTCTGTTCTCCGTTTCCCACGGGCTTCGGCCTTTATTATATCATCCGATCACAATGCACACCGAAACGTCTTCGTGGATCGAGCGTGGAGAAGCGGTGCACCTGCAGCCGGCTGCAGCCTCGGCTTGCGCCATGCAATAACACTGGCGGGAGTGCACACAAAGTGGCAGCCGCACACCGACGCTGGAACACGGCCGCGTGTGCACCGAGGCTTGTACGTGTCTCATCGCGATTCTACCGCGTGATAGATGCGCCGTGATTCAGGTCAGTTTCTGTTTCGAAAGAACGGAGAAAGGTGTTTTGAGAGAGGCAGAACAGGGAACGCTAATGATGGCGAAACACCGATTCCGTTCTGGTGACAGTGTGTTTCGTTGCTTGTTTAATTCCGCTGGCCAACGGGTGGCGATGGAACGCTTGCAACCCTTTGGCAAGCGCGATGTCGAACTTCGTTTTGCGGGAAGAACGATTGCTGTGCTACGATTGCTGGACAATTAACGACGGGGTGTTCGAGTTCACGAGAGCAAGAGTTGTCGAAGGTGATCTCTACTGGAGAATGATTTCGATTTTGGAAGTTGGAATTATAATTCCGGGAATATTGTAATACCTACGTGTATTCTTCTCCGAATAACAATGTAATAATGCTATAAACAAAAGCAATTTCACACATTTTCCCTTAACTATTTCAAGCAGATACGTTTTCAGGATTTCCAACCAAGCACCATACAAGTTCGATCGAACAGCTCGTCCCACACTTCGTAGACTCTCCTTACAAGACTCCCGGACAAAATTTATAAAAGAGGATTCCCAATTCTTATCTACTCACTATCCACTCCATAAATCATGCAACTTATCCAACCACAGTTCTCATGTTTCAATCCCTCCCCCTTCTTGTATCCACCGGTCGCCATCAATTTCCCATTCACCTTATCAACGTACACAGAACTTCTATCCTATACTAGTCTCGTTGCACAAAAATTGTACACACGCGCAAACACAATCGGCGACATTCGTGCAGTCTGCTCGCGTTCCATCGGATCGGCAAGGGTAAAACGTTCGCGTCATTGGACGATCGCGAAAATCGGACGGAAGTCACGGGATAAATAATTCGGTTCAAACTTGGAGGATCGTTTTGTGAGGCGATAGCGACGCGTCACGGCTTGCTCGCCCTTCGTCGTCAATTTATCAACTTCTTGCCCCAAACCGCATTAATAGTCGGATCTATCGGCCGATATCGATCGATTCTCCACGACCGGGTAAACCTATATCATCGTGATCTGAAACCGGTTGCTCGTGGACGAGTGCAAACCGTGCAACGATACCTCGAACCAGGAATTTATCACGGCGGCGATGCCCGATCGTGCAGCCATTTGTCACCGTGGCCCGACACGATTCGGTCGCTCGCGAAACTGCGATCCACGATCGCGTTTATAGATCGATTATGTTGCGCCTATCGCCGATTGGGATTATTCCTGACGCTTGGTTTCGACACTGCGATTGTTCATCGTTTCCGACGATTTGTGGCATTAGATTGTTTCAGACGAGATGATCGAATTGTTCGTCAAATCGTCAGGGTGCACGTTAGATTCGATATTCTTAGATTTTGGTCAAAGTTATTCGAACCATCGTTTGAACAAGTGGCTTTCTATTGATTGATTTATTGATTTCCAATTTAGATTTGGGAATGATTTTTTACGAAGTACAGTATTGTAATTGAACATTGTACTATTTGCGCGTGTTACTCAACTAGTTTTAATTTTGTATCTCCGCAAGCAGTATACCAAGAATCTCAATTTTCATATAGATTTCTTATTGCTATTATCCGAAGTTCGTGAAGATTGTATCGCAAACTTGTGCTAATAATAATGTCTGAGAAAACTTGTTCTAAAATAAATCACGCCAATCCACTTACAATTAGCTTAACAGCTGACGAAGCATAAAAAGTGTGAGAGAAACTATGACAGACTGAGCAACGTAGACGCAAATTAGAATGCTGGAAGATGAATGCGTTTGCGAATTAATGACTAAAATCGACTTCGCGTTTCGCCGCGTTAATATCAATTATGTTTCTTCATCCGCGTTCCCGTTTGCGATTGGCGCCCGTTAGAATCGGCACAGGGAAAGCATCAGTGGTTTCCGCAACAGCTATCCCCCGGACTGTCAATAATCATCCATCAAAAATCCTTCGGTAAACGTGACATGGTCATCAGATTGTAAATCCGACTGTAAATATCCTACCGGAATTCCCACCAGCTGAACGATCGATGGAACGTAATTAGAAGCGAAAGAAAACGTGAATTAAGCGGCCGGGCAACTTCTTTGAATTATGTAGCGCAGTTTTGTAATCCGCGAATTAATTGAAACGTCAATTTCGCGATTACTACACGCGAGTTGAGCGGCGATAATTGCGTTCGCAGGACTCGCGATGGGCGCAATAGGTGAAATAGAGGAGTCAATTAATGGCAACGTGTCGCTGAGAAAATGCAATTTGTCTCATTGGGCCGAACGTTTCCCTTTCTCGCCGTTCGTTATTCCCGGACGTTCATCATAAAACTGCTCTGGTCATTAGTCGAGTGCGTTCGCTTAATGCTGCGAGCACGTTTCGTAATGATTAACCAGCGATTGCTGGTAAACTATCGATAGAATATCGAGAACTTTGGGAACTGAATTTCGAGATTTCTCCGGGACGTGTTGCTTTCCGTAATAATCGTTTCACGAGATTTTGTTTGTGATTAAATTTGTCTTGAGACACAGCTTATATTATATTATTAGTATTTTGTTATATATTATTGATATTCGTCGTTTATTCTTTTAATACTAAATGCTTTGCAGAAATTTCCTCCATATCAATGCTTTGAGTAGTATAGGGCAAACAGTTGCCCATAATTTGGTTTGAAATGATAATTAACTTCCTCAAATTCATTTCTGAACATCAATCTTCGCCTCTTCAATAATTAGCTTGAACTTGGATCAAGTTGGTCAATACATTAAATCACTAAAATCGTAGATTATGTTTTTGCATCTTTTAAAATTTCAATCTTCCCAATTCTTCCAACGTTTTAGACGGGTATCACAATTGTTAAATATATTCCGGCATTCTTTCAATTATCAACCTTCAGTACAATATTTCCAAAGATACGATCAGTCTCATGTGTATTTAAATGCGGCTTTGAATTCATATTACACGATTTTTATAAAACTTAATCGAAACAATCTTTATATATGCGTTCATACATACTAACAGTTTTATTGAAAAGGCTCAAACGATATCACTAAATTTCAGACAATTTCTTCAATTGACAGTGAGGGTCCTATATCACTGCGTACAGGGCTCACAGTCTATGTTTAATCGAGTCGATCCTTCACTCCATGAATAGAAATATTAACACAGAACGATACAAAGATCTTGAACATATTTTATTAATGAAAACGTGCGGCGAACCACTGCGTTGATGAACGATGGTCGTCACGCGAAAACGACCACAACATTTCGATGGCTTACGCTAACGGGCGATCGAAGTGAAATCGTCGATGGAACGAAGATGATGGACCATTGACGAACCCATTTCACCCTTCGTTGTTCCCGTTTTCGCGCGTAACCGCGTGCCGGAACTGGGTCGTATCCGTGTGACCGCGAGAAATTTCAATAATAACCGTGCACGGTCATTTTCGGTGGCAATTTCGAGTTATGCAAACGGCCGAGAGAGCGGACCGTAGCGTGTATCTCACGCCACGGAGGCAGAATGATGCTTAAGGGTCGATTTATGCGGCTGGAAACGTCGAAACTCGGTCACGACTACGTGCCACTGACCGAAATCAATGATGTCTTCGAATATCGCGGCGGATATTTCGTTCGTCACCTTATAAGATTGATCCTTCTTTTATTATTCGTTACATCTAACGAAATCATTAAAAAATATATCGGTATAGGTCGTCGAAGTGCTAGGATGTTATTCGAGCGTCGCCACTTTCTATGGTCGGACAAGATAACCACTATGAAGATGATTTTGCGACGCACAAATGTTATAAGAGTACATGTCTTCACAATTCACTTAACAGTGCGTTTCTACGAAAATTCCCAAAGGCTCAAAATATCTTGTAAACTTGGAATATTAGCAGAATTCTTTGCCGCGGTGAGAATCTGTTTCGATGAGTCCGTAAATTTAAAGCGTTTCGGGGTACCGAAATTCTTGCCATTTGTCCACCTCTCGAATCCACGTTTATGTTTCACTAAACACTCTCCAAATATGAGCCATAACATTGGACTCATTTAACTTTCCAGCTAAAGCCGAATCATATAAATTATCACCGTTCATCTATGCTTATCAAATCGAAATACTCACGTGAGACAAACATCATCAAAGCTCCAAAATACGCATGTGCACGCGCACCAAGATGTCCAATAAGCTTTCTTTACGAAGAAAAACCCAGAACGACCGCAGGCCTTCAAAAATTCCAAACATAAAAAGCGCGATCGACGAATTACCAAATTTTAGTGCGTGTACGAGCATGCAAGATAAAAAGAAAAGGTATAGTTCCCATTCGAGAGGATCGCGAGGACTACATTTCTCGCGTCATGTGGGTCAAACATGCCTTTCCCACACTTAATATCCCGTCTCTCGGTTTTATTCGAACGCTGCGCTCTCCGGCGTTTGCTACCCTGCAATCTTTCTACGGGGGCCATGCCAGGCTAATTCTAGGGCAACGAAATGCATCCTCGCGGAATCGTACGGGCCCGAACCGTCGAGTATTTCGGCTTTCGTGCGCCTTTGAAGACAATTAAAATGCACGGCTCCTCTTCGACCGGCCCCCACGTATTCGAAGATAAAGTTGCAGCTTGAAACCGCCGCTGGAAATATCTGTGCCGTGACGTACACGAGAAAAGGATACGGCGAACGATTTGACGAACGAGGCTGCTGTCTCGTAAATTGTCCACGAAGGGTTCTTACGATAAACTCCAATACTGTTGCTCCGAATAGTGATTTCTTCTCTCTATTAGCGTCGAATTGCTCCAACGAGAAACGTATTCGGAAATTTTCGATGCTCGTCCGAATCGATTTGGTCGTGATGAAAATTTGAGTCAGTCGTCGACGGAATCGAGTTGAACTGAATTATTTAGCAACGATTATTATTTGGCGTTATTTTGTTATTCTTGGGTAAATTACAAGTGCGTTGAGATAGATAAAATAGCGAATCCTGTTACATTTTTCATAAATTAATACATAGAATATCTCCGCTTTGTTCATATTCGTAATAAATACTTCTATAAGATCTAATCTCCTGTTCTACGACAGGATAATGGAAATATTTCATTCCATTCCACGGGGCACAGAGTGCCGTTCTGAAATCTCACGAAGATTCACTAAATAATAGAAACCCGTCTGAACGGACAGCCGAAGATTTCCGTTTTGAAAAGCATGATAAATTTCCCATGACAACATACATTTTTACGGACGATCCTCTGCTGATTCCACGATAATATCCGTGGTTTGAAATGAATACATGCTGCGTTCAGGAATCGTACGCGTCATCCGGCGAAATGGGCGCGAGGCAGCCTTGGATTTGAATTGACAGAGGCGCGGGTATAATGTCGGAATAGTCACGAGAGTGTTAAAGATCATCGTTGTACATCGCGTGTATACGTGACGGATTTTCACCGAAGCCGTTCACGTACATACATTTCGATAAGAGTGTTGTGTAAATCGGTCGTGGAATCGTCACGGATATCTATCACCCGCGGAACCGATTCATGCACTCGAAACGTAACATTCTGCGTTCGAAAAAGGACAAAGAGAAAGGTTCGGGCTTGGTGGATAGATTTTATCGGCGACGATCGAAGTCTCTGTTCCTGATAGGATACGTGCGCGTGAAACCGCCATGAGAATAGACGATATTGTGCAATAACATGTTCAACATTATGTCCGTGAAGTTTCTGCGTTGGACAAAATGAACCGGATAAGATCTACATACTTCGGTGGGAAATTGTTCGATCTTATTGTGCTTCGTTGCTTTTTCTACGGTTTTTGTTTCTGTTCTTATTTTACTCGGCCGGAGACTTCAGAAAATATCTCGACACGTACCGTTGCCAGCTCTATCCCGTGTTTAACGTTTAAACGTCCGCCACGTTTCATCTAGACGCGTTTTAATCTAAAGTTCTAATCGATAGTAAATCGTGTTTCGGGAAGTTCGCCGCGGGACGAATTATTATTTCGAAGCCTGCTGTATTTCTTAGTATATCTCTTAGGATTGTCATTTAAATATTTAACACATTTGAAGAGTTGCGTACAAACATTTCAAACATTATTATTGAATTGCATTGAGAATCGTCGTTTAAAATTTGTCTCTACTATCCCTTTCATTACGATGTCGTTTGCAAACGTCTTCGTTTCACTTTTTGCACCCCTTTGCAAATGAACATCAATATCATATACTTCAAGATGGTATTTCTATCGTACTGAATAGACAGTCCTCCTCTTCGAAGAAACGGAGAGTGGTTCATTGTGACGAAGAAACGATGCGTGGGGGTCGCGCCACGAGGATCGCGAGTAAATGTATCCCCGAGGGAAGTGGTGGACGGTTCACTGCAGGGCCCGAAATGAGGGGCCCGTTTCTGCGGGACACCTAAATGGGCTCTGCGGCTCTGTTGGCCAACGCGAGTCGCCATTTAAATGCGGTAAGGGCGCTTGTTGCGATGAAAGAAGTGAAAGTGAGATCCTAACCGAGGTATCACCTGAGAAATATTGCACTCTCGCCCGATCCTTCCTCAAATTTTCGCCAATTACGCACACGTTGCCGTGCGTTCCGTTGAACAGAGCAACGGCAATTTCGACAGGTGGCAATTTTTTACGTTCGTAGATGCGATCGAGGAATCGTACGAATGTACTCGAACGATTTCAGCGTAAAGAGAAGATAGTCGAAGGTAATCGCTTTTTCTTCCATAGAAACCACTTTATTTTTATCGCGAACATTTTCATTCGATCCAGGCATAATAGCCACCTTTCGAATACACTTCGATGGAAGTGTTTTAATATTCGCGACGTTCTACCTCCGTTCTTTGATTTCTGTGCATCTGTCCCTTATTCCCCTCCATTTCATTTCAATCCTCCTCCCTCAACTTTTCGCCGGCCCTTTGGTTAATGGCGCGCATTCGATAAACGTGAAATACAAAATGCAATTTGTCGACATCGTTGTTGAATAGTGAGGCCGTTAATTAAAGTTACGAAGGATATACGAGAATGTCTATATGCACTGCATTGCCGCGTTCCTGTTACAAAGAGCCTTAGTGGTAGATGGTTTAATTAATGACACGCTGGATGACGCGACGAGAACAGCCTATCCACAGTTCTTTCGCCGATTCATTTCGAATGAAAGAACACGTATACACATTGTTAATTCGGCTATTCGGGCTTACAACTCAATTACTCCAACTCCTGTTTGTGAAAAGGGTTCGATCGGTGGTGGAATTATCGAACGATCGACTACCGTGAGTCGGGATAAATTGTTCCGCATCTTCGTTCGGAATCTTCGCGCTGTCCCGCCATCTTTATCTTTCGGACTGGCCGACTTCCAGCGGCGGCATCTGCTTAATAATTGTAGATCACGATATAGACGAATGTGAAGGGGCAGTCTGTTTGGAAGTACGATTAAAAGTAATATCGAATCTTCGTTCATTGGAACAGAGCCGCTATACAACTTTTTGCAGTGCGTTATTGATCGCTTAGTTGTTATTAATTGGGATAAGTTGAAAACAGAAATCGTGCGCTAGACTATAATTATATATTAATACATGCAATAATACATGCAGTTAGTTATATATTTATTCACCAGAACCATTTATGTAGGAAAAAAACGTATCGCAGAAGAAATGCGTGCAGTTTACAGTCAACAATGAAATAAAGTTGGACATTTATTTGTAAAAGTTGAAATCGCGCGAACACACCTGCGAGCCACTGCAGGTACAAGCTGAATATTCGAGGTAGTTGTTATTTGTGAGAAAGGTGTTCTTTCAGTACATGTATTTCTTTATGAAATCTATATTAGGACACTTGGGTATTTCGAAACATTGGAACATGTGGAATAACTGAAAGGCGGTATTTATGATTCGTGTATGCATGTTACTTCTGAAAGCCTGGGAATTTAAGTCAGATGTGCGTATGCAACAGTAACCGCAATTTTGCATTCATATTCCCAACTTTGTAATCTCTTTCCGGCGAAAATTATAAGTACACGTTTTCGTTACAATTGGTCACAATTTCGCTACAAGGTGTCCTGCTCAAAATTTTACAGAGTCGCGTTGCATTCTATCGAAATAACCCCGTAAAATTCAAAACGACTCTCTAACTATTTTACTCTAACAACAAGTAGTTACGGTCTCGTGTTATAGAAATAAAAGTTACCTTACTCAGCTTTTACTTTTCGTTTTCGATGTTGCTGAAACAAATGTTCTTCCCCTTTACACGAAGGGAGGTAAGCGACCAGCATCCCAAAGCGTCGCCTACTGGCGGAACCGTCGAAAATCGAGTGACACGCTCGTAATAAAGGAACTACGATCGCAGGTCCCAATGTTTTATTAACCCAGACAGCCTTAGGAGGTCCATGTGAAACCAGAAACCGGCCGCTGTTCGCCCCAGGACATCTAATTCGTTTCCCCCTTGCGCCCAGGTAAAATAATATTCGGCTGCGCGTGTTGTGTGAACACAACTCCATCGGGTCCTCACGAAAATCTAGGAGCTGGTGTTAGATTCCTCTGCGGCTAGGTGAGGAGATTTCAAAAAAGTTGTAACGCCACGCACAAAGGAATCAAACGAGTGAAATAGAATAATGAGGGGAAGGGGTAAAAGGGGAAGCTAGACTGTCTTCCAGGGGATCGAAACGTTACGTATCCTATTACCGAACGGTACTTCAAAACTTGAGCATGAGTCTTGTCCTACGTCCTCGTAAGATAATCGATCTCTTAAGTTGATTTCAACAAAAATTCGGGGAGCAACAGATGTAAAATTGGAGGAGAAGACTCCGACGGTGGTCGCCAGGCGATTTAAAAATCCACGAACGATGGAATTTTAATTGCTTCCCGTCTGTGGGTTAACTCGTGGTGTCGCCGTCCTGAAAAAGAGGCTGATGTCCGCGTGAAGATCATCCCGAAGATTTCATATTGGACACGCGAAGGGACATCTGGACGGCCCCTCCCTCGACCATGAATTCATACGAGAGATACGCGATACAGGGAATGATAAAGGGATGGAATGTTGTTCGAAGAGGATGGTTGTCGTCGTTTAGAACAAAAAATACAGCGTGATTCCAGAAGGAAACGACCGGGGTGCGAAAAGCGCTTCGGTGACACAATTATTTTCCAGTTTATTTTTCTTCTGCTCTACTGGAACTCAGCTTCGCGTGCTTCTGCTAAACATGATTTTTATCGTGGTTGAATAATTTTACTTGCGTCTGCTATCGCCAGCTTTGCATTTCTTCATAGTTGTGCCATATGTGTAGAAAATAGGAAATTCCGGGAAATGTGTTGACAGTCGAAAATGAAAATTCGGGAAAGTGCGGGAAGCGCAACACGCGTAGAAATGAAATGATTCAATAATTCAAATATGTACCGTGCGTGCTTAAAAATCTCAGCCTTAATCTTAAATTTCTTTTTTTCGAATTATTCGTGCATTTGGAAATTCCGATGAACTCACTGGAAAAGTACTTAATGCCGCTAAAAATTATTTCACGCAGCGGTAAATTGAGCACGATTCGTGGAAACTTGTCGTCTCAAAAATGTCATAAAAGGTAATTAACAATATTTCCCAGCTGACAGGATATCGTCGGTAACTGAGAAATGAATTTCCGCATCTGAACGCGTTCATTCTTGAATCTTACAGTCTGCAATGAAACGTGTTTCGCAATGAAAAACGGCATACTTTGTCCCTCCCCTCTCCCTCCGATCCGTCCAGCAATGCGAAACACCATGCGACATCCCGTCGAAACGCCATACCCCGTGCAAATAATCACTTCGCACGTCCGTGCGTGTTGTCGACGGCGAACAATACCGTTCGGTCCGTCGATTTTCCAGCTGTTGAATTAAAATTCCGAAATTTCGGACGATTCGCGCCCGAAATTCGGCTGGTATTTCGCAATGAATGGCATGACACAGAGCCAAACGCGTGGCTTTCATCCGGCCTGTGTGATTGATAGCAGCTCCCTTCCAAATTTTCTCCAATCCTCCCCCTCTGTCCCTTCGATCCCCTTTCACCCCAGCAGCCCCTGTCATTGCTTTTCACTCGTGCTGTTTCTTGCCAGTAATCAACGACAATCCAACCACTCCATTGCGGACGGGACAAAGACGCTGTTGGATCATTGTCCTTTGAAATGGATACGAAACAGAGATGCCGGGCTGCTCCTCTAAGCAGCGGAACGGTCCTTGTTCTGACAGACGCTATCTCTTCCCGGGATACTCTTATCGGGAACGATAAACGGAAACCGCGTAGACGGGAAGGGCATTGTCGATTGGCACAAATGGTTCTGCGTGCGATCTTCGCGGATAGGAACGTTAGGCATCAATGGCCGGAGGATGGAATTTTTCCACTCGTAAAAGAAAAGGGACGGGTTGGAGTATCTCGTCGCGTAGAAAGAAGGATTTCGCGATAGGTCTGTCCTTGGTAGAAACGGTTGAAATTTATTTTCGAACTCAGACCACCCGTCGATGGCGGAATGGTACAATGGCGAGATGGGACAGAAATTAAGCGCGGAGAAATGCTGCGAATGCCAGTTCGTGATTTATTTGCTACACATAACTGTGGATACGGTGCGTTACGTCTTAGAATAGCCAACAAGTGGAAAAGCATGTTCGAAACGAACGCCTACGGATCATTCAGTAATATCATGTTGATTATTCTGCGGAAAAATCGGTGAACAATAACTCTGAGAGACTGAACAAGAACATGGTAGCTTCTAATCAGTGCAATCTAAATATTCAACGTCCGATCTCGCTAAAATTCCGCACGCTTTAACGCGACCAATCTGCGAGCCAGCTTTCGGAAAGTTTGCGTCCCCAATACCTCACCCTGTTAACATATTGCTACCGAAACCCGACGCAGAACCCGCCGCCGATTAAAACCCAAAGCAACATCTGAACTTCCCGACATAGAACTCCGCGGAAAGAGAGCGACCACCCGCGAACAAAAACACTGTCACACCTCGCGCGCAGAGCCAGCTTGAAACGAAAAGAAGCGCGTTCTCGTTGCACTTGGTCAGCCATGATCGATTCCTCAAACATTATCTTAACCCCCGGCCCAGCGCCGCGCAGTCACTGCCGCACGTGCATAAACATTCCATCCCTCTGGCCGTGGAGGGGCACACGGCGACACTTGGTCGCGTTTCCCTTTCGCCGTTCCACTCGTTGTCTCCACTTTTTGGCCCGTGCAATTTCTCGCGGTACCCAGCCGCGGGAGGGTGACGGCGGTCGATTAAAAATCCCGACGGAACGGAGATTATCTCGACGGGAACGTCGGGACCCGAGCATCGGAGCGGCGGCATTAGCGCTTAAACTGTTTTATCGGCGCCGCTGATCGAGATCCGCCGATAGGGTATGAATATGTAAATGACGGGGTGGTCGTCCCGGAGCCACGACTTCGAGAACGCTTCTTTAACCGTTTCACGATTCTACGCCGGTCGGGCGCACTCTCTCCGTCGCGGTGAATCGACCGCCCCGGGGGCTGACGGTCCCGCGAAATTGCGCGAAGATTATCGGCACCGGGAATATCGCCGAGTGTCCTGGCTATCGATCTCTGTTTCTCGCTCCGTGACTCGAAATGGTGCCGGTCTTGAACGTTTCGAAAGACCCTCCGATGAAATTTTATTGCGAGGCTCGCGAGCCTGGAACTGATTGCCTGTTACGCGATGCACTGATCGCGTTGTACTTTTTACGTTAAATGACGGTGAATAATTCTCGGGTTGATTATTCTGATATTAAACAATGACGAATCGTATTTGGGTACGATCGAACGAATTATAATTTGTACACAGTTGTACGCGCTAATGGGATAGTTATTAACAATGCAGAACGCAAAGAAATGGGAAAACCTGGGAATTTTTACTGACACTAATTCCAGGTACTAATACCAAGTTTTCGGTTTAATTTTGATACGAAAAAAGAAAAATATCCATTTTATTTGATGTTTGTTAATATTCAGTCCAAACACCCGTCGCGCAAATAGAACTATGATTAAATAATGAACATACAAGCATCACGAAAACCGGGTTCGTGTAACGAGGACCACGATAAATCAGAAGCAGCAACGAGAAACGGTTCGAGATCGAATGCTCCAATTCGAACGCACCGTCGAGGCCTGGCCAATTATTAATACCACAAAGAAATGGAACGGCCAGCTAAGGCGAGCTCGGCTAAGGACGGTCGAATAATTAAGCCAGCTGTTAATCATTCGATCCGTGTAGCAGCCGTGCTGTTTAATATTTATTTTTTTCGCTTGACGAGTTTGCGCCACGTAGACGAAACGTAAAGGACCGTTGAACCGCAAAGCATCTCATGGTACCCGGTGGAGAAAACAATCAAACAAAAAAAAAACAAAAAATACACCACCGTGAAGTGACGGACGGAACTAACCTATTTTCGGGGCTGGAGGACCCGTACGGCGAAACTCAGCGTGGGGTGCGTTTCTTTTTGGTCGGTGACACTAGACGCCCGTCTAGGGGAGGTCTTCAACGAAGACGAACACGACGGCAATGGATAAGAGAGGATCGCGAGGATGGAGCAAAAAGGAGGATCGAGCAACGAAATAAGGAGAAGGAGGTCCTCCTCGCTCGGGTGTTGGATTACGCCGGGCCTCCGGGCGATGGTCCCTTGAAAAGTGCAGCGGACGCCCGCCGAATTCGATGCTGTTCTTCCTTGGAATTTGCTCGCCAAAGACTGTTGCGATTCACCTCCTCTTGAGACTACACGCACGTCTTGCGTACATACACAGGTAGCATCCCCTCAGTTCAAATGTCTCTTCAGACACTTCCGCAGAATTTAGTACAGCATAGTTTTCAATGAGCGACTGTTACGCAGCATATTCGACAAACGGGTTCACGATTCTTCAGGTAGACAGACAGCGGGTGAACGATAAGTTACAACAATAGTTCGTGCACGTGAGCAATGTGAGCTTACAGCTCGACCTGTCGTACGATCTAAAGGGCTGTCCAAAAAATATCTCGATATAGATATTACCTGTAAATACTTCATCGATCCCCGTATCTCTACCTCGTTAACCAACGTGTACGAACCAGATGCGCCAAGTGTCCCACGGTTCAATGGCAACGGGTTCGCCAGAAAACGGCGAAGCGTTCTGAGGGAATCGGCGCGCCGTTCACGCGGTTGCTTCGAAGTCGAGCCGAAAACAGTCCGTCGAGAGCCCCGAGTTTTAAACAGGACAATTAAAGCGCCACGCGGCAGCGAAATTTCGAGTCGCAGACAGTCGAACGAACAAGAAGGGAACGGAACAGAACGGAGGAGGGCAGGGAAGATCGTGCAAGGGAGAAGGAGACGGCGCGGCACGTACTGCTCGCGTGTGGTCCATCAATCACGGCGTGTTCCCGGCGACAGGTGGACACCAGGGTCGATGGAGAGGCCACATAATTGGGAGAATAGTGCCGGTTTGCTGGTCGGCCGGACACACAGTCATTTATCTTGTCGCGATCGACCGGCCATCGACGGTTCGCCTCGATTCGAGTTAACGCCCGTGAAATCGTGCGTCGCCCGCTGCCACGGAAAATCCTGCCGCGCCTCACTAATCGACGCCGGACACTATTTTCCTCTTGTTACGCGGCCGTTTTACCAGCTGTCTCGCGGACGAAAGCCGAATCGAACGACGGATGAAAGCGTGAAGCTACGATGTCACGGTGCTTTCATTTCGGTACCTGCTGGGATCGCGCTGTCGAAAGGTTCTTGCAACATGGCGTTGAAATAAATGGTTTTTCTTTTTTTCTTTGCGGAGAGGTTCGGTTTGTTTCTACTTTCGATCGTGATATACTGCGGCCATGTGTACATACATATGTTACTATGAATGTATGCGTATTCAATTGCAGTATGCTGGATGAACCATGAAAATCAGTAAAAATAAAATTGATGTGAATGAAGAGTGCAAGTTTAGTAATCTCAGATCGATGGCGCAATATAAATAGTTGAAAGGCGTGACTCAAAGCAGTACCGTCATTCTGTAACTCACTTGGAGCGTGATGATTTAATCTTAAATTCATTGTTGGTAAATTCGTAATTCCAAATAACCGAAATCGCCGATAATCACAGCATGGTTAATCGAGGTTGATAACTTGTAGGATAGCTTGAGTACTTTTTTCTAAGACCTTAGCCTGGGACATCAGTAATCAGAAGCTTCTTTAATTACGTTGACGGTTTCACTGCTCGTGTTTTGATACGGGGAATTACTAATTGGCGGCCATGATTTAGAAAAAACTTCCTTCTTGGAACTGTAGGCCTGCTACTGAATAGATCTTCGCCGCCAAATCAATTGACAGAAAGCACAAAGAACAAAGTGGCAGCATCTCTCAGTAATAGCTAGTAGAAAAACGAGCAGATATGTATATATGATATTCCAGGCTTAAGAATATTCGACAAAATTTAGTTTGTGATTTAGCAAAGGGATTCGATTTCTGTGTGACTGTTGGTCCTTCATAAATCATTTCTTGAACTTGTACGATAAAAAACGTTCGATGTCTTCTATTATTGTATTGTCGATAATGGGTCTCTGCCGTAATGTCATCTTAATTGTGATCGATGCAATTTTTAGATAAGGTTCGCAGCAACGGGGGACATTAAACGTGTCGTCTTTGATTCGATGATGACGACCGGTTGTTGCATATGCATAACGAAGATGCATCGCACGTGGAAAAGGCTTAGACCTTCTCTGACGAATGTTAAGTAGCGTTTATAAACGCATAATTACAGTGATTGAAGCGGAAAGGTTTACGGACTTCGTTGGCACGTTTCAATTAACGACCAGGCGCTAATCATTATTATTCACACCAGCGACCCGTTCTCGCGCTGCTCGACCTTGATCCCGAGATTCTCGAAATGCGTTTAGAAATTCACATTTTCCGACATCTACATAACCGCGTGCAATTTTCCTTATACCATCTGCCACCTGCTTTTTCATGCGTGTAAATCGGTGTACAACGACAGCAAACAAACTGCGGTATGTTAATCCCTTGCATTAATTACTAATCGCGCAGCATAATGAACGTCTGAAACAGTTCGTTTAAGACTGTAAGCCATTTGAGCTGCTAGGTTTCGTACTTCGCCGAAGTAACGTGATTATGCATTGCAACGCGATACTCTCGCAATGTTCCCGCACTTCGGACTTAATATTTCTGGCAAAAATTGTTGTCTGGAAAGCAGATACGAGCGTAGAAATATTAAATTCGAACCAAAATAAGGGTGAAACTTATCATACAATTGGAATACACTTTAATGCAGCTTAAAAGCGTGAATAGTTTTCCTAATGTAGGTCAACGTAAATTAAATCAATGAAGCTATTGAATCAATACACATTTTTTATCAAACCCTTTCGTCGGTGTTTCAACGTGCATTCACCCCGATTCTTCTCAGTCCCGGCGAAACTGCGCCGCTGTCGTAAAAACGGCAACACCAACGAAATGACAATGTCTCCTTACCAACCCCTCCCCTTTTGCTGCCACCTGCGTGGCCTACAGTCACGAAACTTTCTCCGCGATGCATCCAGCGTGTTTTACATTTTGTTGCCCCGTTGCTTATCAATCCGACGAAAATGGCCCGTCACCGCAGAACCCGCATCCCCTTTCAAAGTGTTGAATCGAGACGGCGACCAGTGTCGACCACGTACATTATTTCTCGGTGTCCTTTCTCAACGAGGCTTTATCCGTGCACGATAACCGCGTGGCCACCGAAAAACGTGGCAAGACCGGAGGGCCGATAAAACGGTCGCTCTATTTTCTGGACAACGTCTCATTAACGACCCTTATTCGGCCGTGCACGCACACCGCTATTAACGCTATCACCGGTGCAATTGCGGTTTGGATAAGTAGCTACTTGATGCACTCCGAGCAGAGTTGCATCTGCGACTGCCGATCTGCTTGCCGGTTAATTGCACGCGTATAAATAAACCTCTGTATTTACACGCCTGTGCCAAGCACGCTGTCCCTCTGTTTCTCCTTCTCTGTTTCACGCAGACGGCGTTCTGCGTCTCCTTGGGGTCTCGCCTTCCTCCATCGGCACACGGTGCATCCTCGAACGAGAAGAGGATAATTGAAGGCGTGGATCCACGTTACTCGCGGGGATCGAACGACGCTTAGAGGGGTTGCTTCGATAGGGAGCGATTCGTTAAGTAGCCGTTTAGGCGAAACGTGTTTCACGAGAGAATTGTGAACGTTTTAATTAATAAACAGGTGTCAACTACGCGATGGAAAAACGGGAGGAGATGTAAATGAATTGTGTTAGCTTCTGGTTCGCGTGCCTTTTTGTTGTTTTAATTAATTGTATCGTCGGCAAGAGTTGAGCGTGAAGAAGAAATTGGAGCGGATGATGTCGAATGCTTTTAATTTTTCTACGATGACACACTTTTAATTTTATCCTCGTGGCAATAGTCTGTAATTTTTGGTAAGGGACCTAGCCTCCCCTTTGATTTTAGTGAAATAGAACAAATAATACAAACTTTGCTTCAATTCAGGATCGTCATTTCTTTATTTTGACTACAGGTTAATTTTTAATAATACGGATTAATAATACGAACACTTTTCCAAATACTGTACAATTGAAATTATCCTAAATTATCCAACGAACGCAATGTTTATAGCACAGCCGGTAGCATTTGACGCCGATATGCTCTCGAACCAACCGGTTTTCACTGCACAACGATCGTGCATTTTTAAAAAATCTAAAAGTACCCCATAGATTTTTAATTGGCGTTGCCGCGTTAATTCGATCAGCCTTTAATCGAATTCCTCGGATGCCTGTCTCGCTGGCCGAAAATTTCCGCCGGCAAATACAGAGCTTTTCCAATCACCGGCGTGGGAGGGCAACGTTTGGTCTGATCTGCCACCGATACGCGACGCGTTTCGCTTCCGTTGAATTCCCTAACAAACTTTGTCAATTACGTCGGACTGTAAACTGTCAGTCGCGTGTACCCATCTTAATTGAACAGCCCCCGCGCAGATATATTTATACCGTAAATAACGGCTCGGCGTAAAATACGCATCGTGCATTACGCAGCTCGCAATAATTTATTTCCCGGAATTTTATTTTTGATCTTTCTCTTTTTTCGAAGCCAGACAGAATCAAACGCGACGTCGAGGCTGCTGTTGGAATTGGGAAGAACCGTGCGATGGTTTGGACATTTGCAAATTCAATGTTTGTTTTCCACGATACATGGTGCGCTTCTTGAACGTTTCCGTTCTGCGTATCAGTTACTTGGTAATCTGTGTATTATTTAATTTTCGATACTCGATTAATTCGGCAGTGTCGAATAGAAATAATAGACTGCTATAATTTCAATGGGAACTCGCTTGCCGCGACTTGATCAATAGAATCGAACTCATCGACGGTGAGTTAAAAATTCCCCGACAATACCCAGGGGTGTAATAAAATTATCGACGAGCGCGACAAAAATTGAAACATGCGTCCAATTTGCCCGCACAGCCCCGCCGAGTATAGTTCATTTTAACGTTGAACATTTTCGTCTGTTCAAAGTTCGTCGAATCCAATCAACGTGTTGCAGTCGATGGGAATTTGCTACGGTATTAAAAGCTGCCGCTCGAATTTTATTCCCCACCTTTTTTCTTTGTACACTATCAAAACTTTCTATTCATGTCCAAACGGAAGCATCCGATCGTCGCATCGCAAGTTCGCGTCTTGGCCACGAAATGATACAACGCTTTCAATCGACTCGCGTCTATGTTCGATTTACATACACGCACACGTTCGCCGCGAGACTTTTTCACCGTTTTCCTCGCTCTTAACTTAGCAATTCGCCAGAATGCCATTGTGTCCCCCACCCTTTGCGAAACGAGTCGGGCTTTTTCAGCAGCCTCACGAGCCCTTGAAAGACACGCGTAAGTCGGATCGACGAAACGCAACAATGGTGCCGCGAGATTTCGCCTGGAATCGTATCAATCGCTGTCGAGGCAGAATCGTTCTTCGACGTGTTACCTGCCCTACGCGGGCTCGTTCGCCCTATTGTCGTCGATGGGGAGGAAGAACGGTTCACAATGGTACACCATTGATACGCCATCGATACCTGTGGAACCCACTGATTCACGTTCATGTGCCGGTGCGTCGTAACTCCGAAGGGGTAGCGCGTGGAAATAAAATCAGGGTGACATCGATGCCTGTTAACCACTTATTCATATATCGTTGAGTGGAGGTTTGGAGAGATGCTTCCACTGTTAGATATAGGTGTGAGGATGTATGGTGTGGTACGTGGATGTTTAGTATCCCACGATTAATGTGTTTGCTTTCGGGAAAGTGCGATATTCGGGGAAGCTGATGGACAGAATTGTAGTGGATAAGAAATTTTTAAGCATTTTTAATTGAACAGGAACGCTATTGAACGAAGGCATTGGAGGTTAAATAAACGCCGGGGATATGTGTCGGACGATTGAATATTGTAACGAAATTGTTTAGCATAGCTCAATATTTTCGACGTGAAGGGAGTGCTCGTATAATTAGTAGAATACTCCAATAATTGCCATCATATTCACCTTAATTTTATGCGTACGCGTACCCACTTTGCATCGTCTTTGTGCATCAATAATTGTGTAACCTATCACATCAGTAAACATATCAGTCGTGAATTTTAGAAATGAATTGGAGTTGAAACCAAAACTCTTTTGCGAACATGAATAATTGTTGCACATGTTACCATTTTCCTGCCAGAGCCCCCATGTATGCATTTCTTTGTCCTTAACCACCAATTTTCTTGGCACCCAAACCCACCCCTTGCCCACTTAACTCAAAGGGTTGCCGCTAGAGAGTCCAATCGAGGAGACATCGATGCCCCATTGAATAAAAATCTCACCGATATATTTCGGCCAGGAGGTAACAGGGGGGGGGGGTGTCGCGTGTTTCCACGAAATAAAGGGGTGTACATTTTTCCGCGCCCGATCACACAGCCAATCCACCCCTTCGGCGCTCACTGACGTTTATTGCATTGTTATTAATCGATCAGTAAGGGTTCTGCGTGTCAGCCTCTCCTCTCACATTGCTCCATTCTCCCCCCCCCCTGTCCCTCTCACTCCTTCTCTCCCTTTGAACGATCAGGATGCTACCTGCTCGCAGGGGGATGTTTGCGGGCACTCGTCGTTGTTTGCGCATGTTTGGCGGACGCATAAACGGGGACCAGCATTGTTTGATACAATGGGTTGGCTTTAATGGACGTTTCTCGCAATGGGAAATCGCGCTGGGGCAGGAAACGCGTTTTTTAAATGCGACTGGCAAGCGAGACATTTGTACAAGCAGTCGAGCCGAGCCCGTTCGAAATGTAATCGCGCGTGCAGGGATGAAATATTCATTCTCGCGTTCCAATATCGAAGGGAGGGGGGCTGATTTTGTCGTTGCCGGACCGATCGAGAGATTTTCGCGAATTAACGACCCCTTTATTGCCTCCCCTTGGATAGTGGAGGCTCTCGCGGGAATAGCTTTCACTAGAACTGTTAGAATTCTTGTTCATTGAAATTGAGTGTGTAATTACGTTAAACGTATTGCGAAGAAACACGATTTCTCTCGGTACGCAGTCTGATGTATCAAGAGGCACACGCAAATGATTTGACTAATTTATTCGCGGCGAGTTACAGTCGGTGCGAGTTTCATGCAGAAACTTTTCAATTCATAAGAACGGAAGCGGAAAAGAAAGAAGCGCCGCCACTTACCCCCTCTCCGTTATTAACATTACAATCGAATATGAGAACGAACTCTGCTTAACGCGAAATGCCTCCGTAACGTGGCCCATGTAACATGTAAATATCCGACGGATAACTTTACAAGAATATACAGGACTGATACGATTCGCGTGCGCCGCACTCGTCATAATAATACGAACAGCGGAAACGTTTGGGAAACGAAGGAGGAGCGCCTTTATCGTGAATTAATGCCGTGGCAATCGCCCGCTCGAAACGTAAGGGTTCAATGTCTTTATTGTCAGTTGGAAATCTTCTCGAGCGGATGTATTAAGCGGGACTCTAAGGAATGAAGTACGATAAAAGCGGTATAAAAAGCCGACGGACATGGAAGCCTGATACGTTTGAGAGACATTAAAACGTTCGATGGTACCATCGGCGTAATGTATTCTTAAACGCGTCTAGATAAAATTGATTCATGCAACATGCAGATTAAATTCCCGTGTATTGATTAATGGAGTACGGAATGATTAATGCACCCCCCCCCGCCTCCATAAAGGTAACTTCACGAGGGCCGTAATTGAAATCGTTTATTTATATTCCTTATCGGGGACTGTTAATGCATGTGCCACATGTGCTGTTAGAAATTTTTATAATTTCGTGCGAACAATTTCACGATGTTCCATTGTCGAATAATTTAACCGCGATTACAGTATGCGGAACGAGCTTCAAATTTTGTCAAATAGAATATTGTTTCTGCGTGACATCGAATGCCTTTAACCGCACGTCCTGCTTGATTTAGTCAATGGCCGTAACGGAATCATATAAATTTTGTTCACGATTAAAACTTAAATTAAGTACTATTTGTAATACATTAAACTAATAAGAAATTATGCATGGAACTCCGTATTGAGTTGTTTGCATTTGCGGATCGAAAACGGCAGTTACGGACAACACTTTATCGCGTACGTTTTAATCAACTTTTAAATTCAGCCAGAATTACGAGAGAATACGAGACCACGAGGCACATATTCCCGGTTAAAAAGCTCATTCGCTACTGTCTTATCGGCGTGACAGAGCCTGCTACGTTGTATTCGAAACAGCTGTAAAGTTACGGTTAATTTGGAATAACGAGGACGTCCATGGTACACTTAACTCGATAAGAAGATAGGCGTAATGGGATGACGTGTTAAGAGTGGATTCAACGCACGACGAAGAAATTTTAAACCATGTTACTTCTTTTCGCGGCTTCGTTCGCACAGGGACCTTGCTTGCTTCTTATCGAGCATGCGTGGTTTCATTTCTGTGCAAACGACGTTTTGGCAACTCATTTCCCCACTTTAGGATACCTTAATGACCGAAACGCCTGCTACTTTCTTGAAAAGTGTGTGCCGCGTCGGGTAATAAAATAACACCGATGTTACGGGGATGGTTCAAAGGGAAGGAGAAGAACAGGAAGGATATACTCCGGCAATTTTGTTGCAACGGGTTGCAGGCTGACGCGAACATTCCTATATCCCTGGATTATATTTTTCGTATTTTAAGACGGTAGCAAAATAATACTAATAAAAATGTATCGAATTTTTATATTGGTCTCAAAATTAATTCTGCGGGACTCCTTCATGCAGAACGATGTATGATACATTTATATTCGAAATTTACATATAACGTATCACCTACTGTTTGAAGAAAAAATATTTGATCACTTTTTCTCATTGACAGACAGCGGCAAAGTAAAAATATTCTACACGCTTTTATTGTCGCCTGTTTACCATCGCGCATTAAATATTTATTCGGTAAAAATTGTAAAATGACTCTCTGTTAAGTGGAACGAAAAATGGCAAGCAGAAATGGACGAGTTGCTTTTTATTCGTTCCTTGGAATTGACAGGAAAAGGAGGCACGTCGAGTAAGTATTCAAACTGAAGTCAGGTAAAACCTGGAGCGGAATCGCGTAAGAATAGTGAAGAACCTTTTTAACCTCAATGGGTTCTATTATACTATTGTGCAGGGGGTTGAAAGTACCGATGAGGTGGTAGCTTCTCGATGGAGCCACGATCAGACGTCGAGAGTTTCATTTCTGCACTCGAATCCCCAACAGAGGATCGATTCGAAACAATCGTTTCTTCAAACATCTTACAACCGATTCACGGAATAATAGCAGCCAAGCTTTGGCTTCTCTGATACTTGTATCTGCGTCATTTTATACACGGTACGCTGCCATAAAACGATCGTCGCTTAATGGCAATGCTTACAACTAATTACGAAATTTCGCATATTTGCTAATGTTAAGTTCCCTCGTAACTTCTGTCGAAAAATTTGATTGCCACGAAATAATAATTAGCATCTTTAAGGAACTTTATATATTTCTCTCGATTCAGATTCTAGCTTTTCCCGAACAACAAATATAATAAATATACGTACAAAGAAATTATTGGGCCGCGCAAAAAAAGTAGGTGAAAAAAGTGAAACTATATTTACGAAATACTAATTGAAAATAAAGTCTGCCAAGGGTTAATTAACAATTGATCTCTTCTCCACGTCATATAAATTTCTGTGGCAATAAGTCAAACAACAATAAATTCGACAAAAATTACGATGTGTCCCTTTTCTTTTTAACAAATTTATAGGAACACCCGGTATATATATACGCAGGCACGTCTAAACACAGAGACCGTTCCCGATATCAGTCGCAGTTGCATTGTCAGTCGGAATGGACGAAGCTTTCGAGAACCTCTTCACTACAGATCCCCGACCACCATGCTGGATCCTTTCTTGAAGTGGAAGCATCTTCCTTTTTTTTTTCTCGTTCCATCCATTTTTCTTGGGCCACCTGTGCTGCAGCCAGTCCAGCTTCACCCTTCTCCCCCAAGCTGGACCATTAATCCGCTCTAGTAGAGAGCCCAAATATCGGTCAGTTGCACCGGCTGGCTGGGATTCACAATGGATGTCCTTCATCCGAACGGCCGATTTTCCCGACCCCTTCAATCCTCAAGTGCCTCCTCAACTGACTTTCATACGCGTTCCCATTGATCCGGCGAAGGTTTGAGGATTTCAATAGTTAGAACGTCCTGCTTGTGTTTCTCGATGAAGGTTGATAGGATAGAAGGAGGATTAGCTTCTGGGAATGGATCATCTTCACCAGCGTCGTCCCACGCGGGAAATATTGTCCGCTTTGTGGAGGATGAAGTGCGGTTTCGAGAGTTTCTGATGTTTAAAGTAGTTTAAACGGTGTTCTTATGATTGATCGGTTAAAGCTGCGTGGGATTTCTGAATAGACTTTCGTCGTGCGCAGGGATTGCAATTTTGTAATGGGGGTGTTGTTAAGTTCACGATGCTTTCAAGATGTAACGGTGCTCCCTATGTAGGGGTCACTTCTTTAAAATGGAGAATAATTTCAAATACTCGCAATCGAAGAGAACAAATTTATTTATCGCGCCTAACAAGTGCCATGTATTTGCTATTTCTACGTTCTGGTCTCTTAAGTGAACTTCGACGCTCAATATTCTTCACGCACCGTAACACTAGGCGGCTGAAGGGGTGGCAGTCCGCAACGAAGTAACACATCGCTACTCAGGTGTATACGAACACGACAACAAGTTATCAGAAACACGACGCTGTCGTTTACCCTGCATCTGGCTGTTCGAGCCAAGCGCATTGCGCAGCTGTAAAAATTATTGAAACTTCGACACCATATCTCAATTGAGCAGTTCAGTCCCGCCTCGTAGACTTCTCATCCTCGCCACAACTAGAAAGCAAACAAGCCCAAACACAATTGGATAGAGAGACTTACAATACCTAGCCTACTAATCTATCAGAAAAACAATTGAAAACAAAAATCTTAAGCAGAAGATACAACTTCAAATCCCACCTTCAGATAAAAGTTCACAAAATTTCTTGGCCCCGATATCAAATGTAAGAGATTTCGAACTGCTTACGCTCTACCTGGGCACATGGTTAATGTCAACGCGGGACCCGCTGGCACACGTACCCATAAGACACCATAGGTCTTAGGGAAAACGTGACCAAGGCCCTTGAAGGCGCGCGTCTTTTTGGCGATCACGATGCAGCGAGGGCATTTTTGTACCGATCGCCGTTTGTATTAGTCCTGACTGTAGTTTTGCCGAACACTAAATAAATGCTAGTTCGAGTTAAGCGTCTAACATAGAACGGCGTTGTCTATTTACGATCAGTTCCTTTTCCGACGTATACTTGCAAATTAAACTCTGGCACAAATCATTTCGACACTTGCTTATTTAATACGAAGTAGAATTTCGCCGGCTTTCGAATCAACCGTACGTCCTGCACCAATGTCTAATTCCGGCACAAGACGCGCGAAAAATTGGTCGGAGAAGGCGTGGGGCGTTCAAGGGCGCTAGAGGAATTTTTAATCCGATGCCGATGGGACTTCGTTTTCCGAGAACAACGAGTTCGGGGCCCAGTTTGGCGCCGGTTTAGTCCAGGACGGTCACCCGGCCGGTTTTTAACCCGTTTGGCCAGTTTTCATGACATTAGTCTCTTACCGGTTTCGTAATATATGCCGCCCCTTCCCACCGAGTTCCGTATACGATGATAATGTTTAACAGATCGCGGCTGAAGCAAAAAGAAAGACGGATGAAACGGGAGAAGGAAAAACAATGTAAAAGGGGAAGACCGGACAGTACATTCTGCATCGTATGAAGGTATACGCGGTGTCGTTCGGCGATCTTCGATTTCCCCGCCGATTCGTTCGGCTAGGAAAATGTCAACTATTCTTAGACTGCTGTGTTTCATTCGTGATTTCCTCTGAAACGAGGTTTCTATTTACAGTGGTGCCGTTCGCTCAAAGTTGATTCATTCGGCGAGATTTCATTAAGATTATTTTCTCCCGTCGCGCTGCTCCGTTTGCGATCATTTCATTTTACTTTGTTACCGGCGGGATTGTTCTATTTGCGGTTTGTTCGTTTCGACGTTTGATTAATAGCGACGGACAGTTCGCAAAAGTTACGTCGAGGAATACCTGTTTGTGCGGCGAGTCCGTTCGCGATTCGTTTCACTCGAAACGATCGCGGCTACTATCGTTCATAATAATCGCCGCTGCGACGATCGAGCGCGATTGTAAAATTTTCAACGGCGATCCTTGCACGTGCTTGTTGTAATTCTGTTCGACGATTTCTCGCGCGGAATAGTCCCGCTTGTAGTCATCGGTTAGCAGAAGTAGCCGTACCGTTTATAGCCGTTCCAGTTGCACGAATTCCATTTTAGATTATTCTGCGTTCGATTGTTCCGCGCACGGCCGGCACGGTTTCCAATAGTTTCACTTGCGTTCATTAAGCTCATGCGTCGCGTCACGTGCACTTGCTTCGGTTGCAATGGCGTTACCCTATCGTATGTTCTGTCTTAAGCAATTTTATCTGGAACTCCGAAGTTAATAGTCGTTGTAATTTTCAGCCAATTCGCTGGCAACAATTTCGCCAAAGATTGCAAGATATGAGACAACTTCGCCCGCGGTCCAATTTTATTAACCGCGGATACTTTGCTCCTGGAACAAATTGCCTATTGCACTCGATCCAGTTTCCAGTCTCTACAATTTCATTCCTGCCAATTTTATTCGCAACAGGTGTGCAAATAGGTGTTTGAAGTTTTTTTATTTCGTTCGAATTCCATTAACAGTAGCCCACATATGTATGCAATCTTGCGACACACATGTACATTCACTGGGTCTATTCGTGTTACCCTTACTTGAGTATATATTTATTGATACATTTCCTGTACATTCTTGCAGAATACGCATTTTTCAATTTGGCCCATATCTACGATTATTGATGGATAAGAAATTTATCCTTATTTCGTAACTTTTGATGAATATAATCGATTTCAAGAATGAATTGCGAAATTGTTATTTTAATCGTTAGCACTTTTCGCGTTGAAACAGCGATACTTGTTGAAAATATTTCACCACTGGCCAGTCGACTCGATAAATTAAGGAAGATTAATCATCGAGTCAGCGAGTTACACGTGTTAATTGTGACAAACTCGAAAGAGACGTTCGATGGATGCAATTAAAATTCTTTTTATGTACCGAATCGGTCGATGTACCAGTCGAATTTAAATTAAAGATTCCACAAACATCGAAACGAAGAAACCTGTTTCACTCCTTCTTTAACTCATACTTAGCTTCGTTTATTTCGTTTGATGTTGTTACTTATTTATCCATGGATTCTTACTTCTCCAATACACATACTTTTTAATAAAAGATGCACTTAGACTCGTATAAAAAACGTTGATCCTTTGATCGCGTATATTATTTCAGTGAGGGTGTACGAATTGAACTTAAAATTGCAATATCCATTAGGCAAATAACACGTTTCTCGTTACAATGAAATCGAGCAGTAAATCATTTACACGTTTCAACCCGATACGTTCGATTCTCATAGAAAAGGATTATTGGTATTTTCAGTGTTTCATACACGCGTAGAATCGCTGATTAACGAGACCGTGATTCACTTGACCGGAAGCCTCCGATCGTATTCCCGACGCTTTGAATTCTTTTTACACCGGATACGCGGCGAATTGAATTTAATTGAAAATCACTTCTGAATATATCGACAAGCGGGGTGCGCGTACAGTCCGACATCTATGCATCACATCCATTATGTTTGATTAAGGACAAAATAATACCGCCCGCGTACCTACAATATTTGTCGTTATTTGTTCGATTTTATCGAACGACTCGTCGGGAAAAAATAATTAATCGACGTACATTAATATCCAGCTTCCCACGTAACGTAACTCAAAGGAAAATCGTGAAACCGCGATAATTTTCAAACTACTATAATTAAGTTATCCCCACGAATCCGCGGATACGTAATTATAAAACATATTCCATTACGGATCCGATTAAACCGGCATAGTCGTGGCGTTATCAGTGATCGAATCATTTAACGAAACATACTTCAGAGAACTCCCGTTTGACCGCTTTCGTTTCGCGTGCTCGCGCGATGAACCGGCTACCGGAAGTCGGGCAGAGCCGTTCACAGCCGTGCAATCAGCCGAGAGCTATGCATTGGAAAACCGTGATAATTAAATTGGTCACGTGGCCGTATTTGCGACGGGCCCCCGATGGTTTCTTCGTCGTTTTTAATCTAGTTTGACGCGCTGCAACGCGGCACTCTGTACCACCTTCGTGTCTGTGTAAAGGTGGTCCGCTTTGAATAGCCTCGCAGGCTGCCTCGCAGATCATCGATGTGCTTTATTTTCGAGGGAATTACGACGAGAGCGGCTTAAGATGGCTTGTAAACAGGTCGAACGGTTGATTAAGAGGGAAAGATTTCTTGCAGCGTTCTGCTAGGGCGACAGCAACTTCCTTCGCGAACGAAACTTCGTGCTGTACCTGTTTAAGTTGCTCGAAGCGCGTTTAATTCCATCTTTATGCCCAATACCCGGGCCACAAGGTGTGACGTCTTGGGTGTGATTTGATGCATCAGTCTTGTGCTCGTGTAGATAGCGAAATCGTATAACTGGAACACTCTATGCAGTTCGGTCCTACCTCTGAGTTCTGGAATCTAATCATCACATTACACCAGTCGAAATTATACTGGTATCATTGTATTTAATAGTAGTAATAATAATAATAAAATTGCAATATTAAAGAATTCGAGGTAATGCGGTAGCCATGGAATTAATTAACGTGATAAGATTGTGACAAGCGAAATAACAAAAGTCATTTAGCAATCTCTTCATCTATCTAATAGCCCCACCAGCAGCACAATGTCCGTTGCATTTCACCATTCGACTCGCGAGGAAAACGTCAGACATTTCGCTTGTCAATACACGTATGCATGCATTCATCATTGAATTACGCAAGAACCAGTGCAGTTGCCCTATCACCCCTTTACCTTTCAATCGCTGGATACATAAAACTCACAAAAATTCCGTCCGCTCGCCACAAAGATCGCCAGGCATCAACCAATCGACCGATAACGCCTCGTCGGCGGTATTAAATTGGAACGAACAGCCACAATCTCTGGTATTCCAACGTTATCACTGAACGTTCCTTGGCCGTCTCACGTTTGCGGCTCCAGCGAAGAAAATTCGGTGACCTTTTTCCCTTCCAGTACGTATTTACGGTATCCCGTGAAGGTGGCTATACGGACGGAGCAGGCCGTGTTTCGTATGGGCGTGGGACTTCTTGGTGGTTTGTAGCGAGGTCGTTAATTATGAAACGCCATGGGTTACGTTTCAATGGATGATTGATGAACGCGCGGCGATCCTCATCTAACCTTCTCCTCGCGAAGGGAGGAAGAACGGTGGATGAGAGGCAGAGAGAAAGAGAGAGAGGGACAGAAGGCTGAAAGGAACGAACGAAACGAGGGTATAGAGGAGCGAAAGAAGATCCAGCCGGAGGTACCACTCTGGAAACAGGTTTCTGATTGTTCAGAGAAGCCAGCATCCTCGGTTTCTCCGCTCCCGGAACACGATCGCGAAGAGCTGGCTACTCTTCGGGCACTACTACTTACTTGCACGTCCCGTTGTTCCTTGTCGATTTTGACGAAGTGTTACGGTTTAATCGATTCACAGTCCGTATGAAAAGGATCGCCGACTTTGCGAGGGAGAATCGGCTGCCTCGTGTTCTAAGAGCTTGTTGATTGTATCGCCACCCCTCTAAGAGATGTCGGTGGCTTCTGTTGGCTCATTGAAACACAGCGAGGGAAGAGGAAACTCGCATACTCTTCGTGTTTGACGGTTTTTTTTTCTTGTCAAATTTCTCAAGTTATTGCGCATTGGCGTTGCCGGTACATAGGTGCTATGCGGCTGGTTCATTTCAGTCCTGGTCATATTTCAGCAGCTGGCCGATGAAACGGTGATATTTAATAAAAAAGGAAATTGAAATATTCGTAGAGATATAAGAATTGCATATATTTCTCGATAGCTGCGTCTCTGAGAGTATTTATGAAAATGCGTACTTGTATTTAGGAGAATGATTAAAAATATACAGCGTTATTTCGCTGCGTTTGAGAAGTGAACAATAGACGATGTTTAGATAAATTGTCCTGACTGGAATCAGTGAATCGGACAGTGAATCGACTTTGCTCATTTGTTTAGGGGCACCATTCGTGTCTACGGTGCCATTCAAATGTAAAAGATTTACGGTCGAAGCCCATTTGCAATGATTTCTTTTGTACAGGAACAAAGACAGCACTCTTTTTTATTTAGAACTCTAAACTTTGTTACGTTTACGTTGCCTTAGAAGATTTGAACACACTTTTAGAACCCGCTATTAATTATCATTCCTTCATGGTCAAGATAAAAACGGTCTTCCCTTGTTACGAAATACAGGCGGATTTCAATTAATATCAACGAACGACTCTCTATTAACTCTATTAACTACGCTATACATCGCTCCACTCACGTTTCCGTTGAAATCAATTAACTATTGCTAATCTAGCTCTCGGCGAACCACTCAAGTTTCGCACTTCTTTTTGCCAATCTAAAACATCCGTACGGTCGGGCAATTTGTCGGGCGAAAAACGAATATCGACATCGGTCGGTAGATGCGTCGGACGAACGAATTCGCTGATAATGCCTATGAGCACGGCCATGCTGCCGCTGATAATGACGACGACGATCATGATAATGATGTTCGTAATAACGATCACGGTGTCGGTGATGACGGTAACGACGAAGATGCCTATCGCAAATAAACGTCAGGCCACTTTACCGCTTCATTCTCGCGAAACTTATTTTCATGGCCAGTTATTAGAACCGATTAAAAGTCAATTACCGGTGGCGTATTGGCGTCGATTTCGCGGCGCTTCGTGAACGGGTGTACGCGTACCAGCGATACTATATTGTACGTATAAAAAAAAAGAAAAAAGAAAAGCGAACGTCGATGTATCCTGTTAACGTGTCGGAAATTGCCTTTCGTCAAACGTAATTCGTCCGTCGAACGGCGATCGTAGAGTACAGGGGGCTATTTCGATGAAAAATACTGTCGACCCGAGCCGTTCGTTCGTACCTCGTTTATTATTACGGAATTACGCAGCACGTATACATAGTAATTCGATGAGATGAGATGAGACGAGACGAATATCCGGGGAGAAACTGATTTACGGAATTTTAGAATACTCGAAAGGAGTATGAGGTACGAATAGCGCGCGGTGTATTTTGTTTATGATTCGTACCGAAGCACAATTCGAAAAATCATATACCTCATGCAGGTATACTTTCAACGAATTCTTCAATTATCGACACACCTGTCGAAAATCTCACGACGCGTGTCATGACGTTGCCAAAATGGTTGCTTCGCGAAACTGACCTTCCGATAGTTCAATAACTTTTCACACATAAAATGGTAGCACTCGTGCACGACGATTCACAATTATACTTCCCGAATGTTCACCACAGAATTCAGGGCTAAGGGTCGCCCGCGATCCTCGGACCAGTTGGTGGACCAGGTGAACGCGCGACCGCGAAAAATGTCGTTGCTACGTGTCGGCACGTACTCCGTGATCACCTGGAAGATAACGTCGGCGCTTTTCTTGTTCATCCCCGGGATCGCGCAAAACTTGCACGTGTGCTGTCCACTTGGTCCTCGCCGCCGACGAAGAGCGCCGGGCTGCGGCGCAGAGAGAAACAAGAAGGCGAGGAACGCGAGAAAAGCATTCGAATGAATTACAAAACAGGACGTGACCTTATTGGCGAAACTGCAAGGGTCGATCATAAACTTCTACATCCGACAGTTGTTCCCCGTTGGATAAATGATAGCAACAGTTGTGAATCGTTGCTTCTAAGAATTTTGAGATCACTGCTAATTATGAAATTGGTCCGATTATTAACAGGATTGTCTTTCAAATATTGAAAATTTTTTTTAGAACATTGATAATCATGTTTGCTTCTAAGGCGTTTTTGAATCAATTTCGTTAAGTGGCATTAGTTCAAAGTCACTTTTAAGATCCACCGTTAACGTAGAGAATGGTCTAAGTCGTTTGACATTTCAAAATGCAAAGCGTATTCATTATAAGAGCGAATATTTTGTGAAATACTTTGGTACATAGCGAAAAAATATGTTTTAATAGATCCAAACGCAGATATCTGAATATTGCGAAATAAAAAAATAGATGACTTCGAGCGAGTGTCGTAATCGCCGGCACAATTGCAAAATTATTGAAATGCTTGCTAGGAAATCTATTAATATAGTAGTTATGGCAATGGTTCTGCCACTACGTTTTATTAACTTACATGCTATACTTAATTCTGTGCCGCGAATGTCGTGAAAAATTGGATGAATAATTCGATCGAGAGTAAACCAGTTTCCATAACACTCGAGTAAGAGTAACCAAGCAACGTCGAATACCCCGTGACCACGTGTAATTTCTAAATAGTTACGAGTATATGAATTATACATTGAATGGTATTTCCAGGAGGATGATTTATCGTGGAGATAACTCCATAAACGTATCGGGCAATGGAGTATGGCAAAAGTGGTATAAACACACGATATTAATTCCTCCGGGTATCAATTAAACATCCAGGCATTGAAAACAGAATGTATTCATTTTGTGTTCTCGATCGTCGATTTGCCGGACGTTTTATTCTTCGACCGAATAGTGAAGGGGTTGAGAAATAAAAATACAGCACAGTTGCGGGACATTTCATCGTGTGGGGCAAAAAAAGTAGAAATCGTCATTTTTCCGAGCAACAAATTAATTTACAGATTTGTTAAACTTTATTTCCTCAATGATATAACCTCAGTATCTTACCAACACTTTCATTGCAGTTTGGCATTTACAGTGAACTTAACGGTAGGTGCAAAAGGTATATTGAAATCAGAAAATTGAAATCAGCAGTAAAATGAAACTCCAACTCCGAAAAATAAACAAATGAAAAAATACTGAAGTCCTTCATGCAAAAACATACTTAACCCAAACTCTATCCAAGAAGACAAAAATAGAAGCTACACAACTTACCAAAATCAAGCTCCGTAGCTAAACGCATAATCGAACCGTAAAATCGACACCGAAAACAACGTCGAATCTTCTTCCCTTTTGTCCGCCCACATAACGACTCGATTTCATCGTTCGTTCCATGAATCTCCGGCAGCCGGTCCTCGGCAAAAGCCGATGAATGAAAGCATCGGCCAGCGTGCCGATTCAACTAACCGGCACGATGGACTTGACAATGGAAAGAATCCGGCGTTGGACGCGGAAGCTCATTAATTAACCGACGAAAACCGTTTAATTGTTCCTGCGTTAGCAAGAACCTGGTGGACGGACCGTCGGTGTAACGTGTCTCGGTCGTTCACGAAGGAACGATGGCGCGGGCGAAAATACTCGTGCGAAGTTTCTAAGAAGCTCGAAATCCGATCAGTGGCGGCGCAACGGACAAGAAACGACTCCGGGGCCTGTGGTCGATGATCACCGTTGGATCTCACCTGGGACGTCACCGATGGAATTCGATCCCGCGGTCACGATCGAGATTTTCGTGAAACGAGCAACCCTGTTCATCGATTTCCCCTCGATCGATCGCCGATTCATCCTGCGTGCTTCGGGTCTTTTTGCCCCTTTACCCTCGAGTATTCCCTTTGCTCCTTCTTGTCCCTCTCCTCTTTCATCGGCTTCTGCCTCTAAACGACACCTCTTCTCTCGCCCTCTAGAGTTTCTCTGCCCTTCTCCGTTCTTCCTCTCTACCTTCATCGAGGCTTTCGTTCGATGTTCGCGCTTCTTCGGCCTGTGTCTCTCCGATATCCGAATCCGTGCCTCGTCACCTTGTAGTCCTCCCTTTTTTTCTTTTTTTTTTTTACCATGGTCCTGAGCTCCGCCTGTCGGTACTCGATCGTTGTTTCTTACCGTGCTGGCGTCGCGTCGTCGTCGTCGTCGTCGTCGTCTCGATCGTAAATACTGACGGGAACTCGAGTAAGAAGTTCGAGATTCGCGTCCTCTCGAACTGCACGGACATTTTTGTCCCCATTGTGAGGATTGTTCTCTGCGGCCAGCTCGATTCAGAGAATGGATCCGGAGGATCTACGAGGATGTGATTGCGCTGCTGGCTGTCAGCATCGTGGCGACGGAAGGAGACGGTGATGAAACGGTTTGAAGAATTTGGGAGAAGAGTTATTACAGTTGGCCTCGCGATTTAGCGCGGTCGTATTCGAAGACTTTGAACGGTCGCAGTTATTGACGCTGTGAACCGTGAACGGCGTTGTATACGACGCTTTGGAGTATTTGGGAAAATGGTAATTGGCAATCGCTGATCTTTCATGGAGTAGTGGAAGGTCCGCGAATATTCAGTCGTCGTTGAAAATTGTGTGCCACATATTTGCTTCCTTTAATGCGCTTTGAATTCGACTAAATATGTGCATACTTCGTTTTCGGATTGGATCACCAGTATTATTAACCCTCACGCTACTAAAGCATCGTTTCAATTGCTCTGCACACTTTTAACGTCTAGCAGATGGTGAATTTTTACTTTTGGAATATATCGGAAACGTTTAATTGCAATTTTACAATTAACATCTATCGCTGTTCGCAAATTCTTGACGGCACTGTAATAGTGCCTCTGTATAGCGTAACTCCATCTAAATATGGTAATACCGTGTTAGAAAATTTGCGCTACACTCCCGGTGAGGATCCTTTAAAAATATCCTCTCCATTCTAAAATGGAACAAGAGCGGCATGAGTAATGTCAGAAACAAACATAGAAAGAACGTTCACCCTTTCGCTTTCGCCTGGTGATCCTCTATTCTTTTTTCCCTCAAGGTCGTTGTTTTTTCCATTCGCTTCGGGACGCTGAACCGAACCTCGGCCGTGCAAATGGCAGAAACGTGGGCCGTTCTCCTCTCGTCCGTTGCTTCACGTGCAACCTATTACTCAACGTCGCCGGCGTAATTAGCATAATAATATCTGTAACTCGCGGTTGCAGCGCTAACTAATTACCGGTATATTAATCAAGGCATTCGACGCTGGAACCAGGCCAATCCCACCTATACGAGATGTCAATCCGATTTATCTGCGCTGCATTAGAATGTCAACCGCGGGCAGGACACATCCGACGCTATAGATCTCTTCATAGGTCCCCGAGGATCAACAATTTTCCACTGTCAGCGCGGACAAATGAAACGCCAGGAATCGTTGGCGTCGTTGACTAGCGCGAGGGAAAAGAAGGAAAAGAGTCGAGACCCTCGCTAATTGGAACATAGAGCCTCGTTATTGGGCCTGGATATTTGTTCGAGGAATATTGCACGGCTTATTGATGCGCGAACATACGTCCGAACGACTTGGGGTAGATTGTGAAAGGAAATTAATGGTCGATCATGATTTTCTCGAATCGGCACGATTCATTTTACTTATTCTATTTTATTCAGCTCCGATTAAGAACAAATTAGACAGGCATTGCAAACACTTTTTTACAGAATTATAGAGTGTTATTGCAAAATTAACAACGAATAAGATGTAAAGCTGACAACTTATTCTAAAATATTCACACGTACGGGGATTTCACAATATAATGTTTAAGGATGACCATAGATCAATGAGCCTACGATTGCGCGTAATAAATAAATTAATGAATAGAAAGAAACCGTAAAGAAAGACAGCGAAGTGTTCTTTATAACGTTGCACGCAGACAGAATGAACGGCTTCAATATCTTTTCCTGTTAAACATGTCTTCGTTCGCAAGGAAAGGGTTACGTAACGCAGAACATGGGTTCGCGAAACGAGTCAGGTAATTCGTCGAAAGTCGATGTGTCGGCGATTAGGCAGCATGCCAGAGATTTTCGGCCCCGATGTTCGCAACATCTGTGGAGAAAGTGCTATGGCATGTTGGGGGCCTCTCGTGAGTAGACGCTGAAGTGTGTAAATATAGGATAATTTAAATATAAAGTTATGTGGATACATATTCCGTGACAAGGGAGTAAAGGACACATTGCCGCAACACATCTGGGAATTTTATATTTTACATAAGCCAACGTTAATTAGCATATGTAAATAACGCTTCAATGTTACGAACCATTCTTTCATAACGTTCCTGTACACCGTGTGTTAAGTAACGCGTTGAAGTATTTATCGCCGCAGTTGAAATTTTGGAAATTCTTCATTTCGTCGAATCGTTGAACATTATCCTAACGTGCTGGACACCTGGAAGTGCGCCTTCTTTGAATGCACTGGATAGGAGGTCAACGTATTTCCGGGAGGATGGACGGCTCGAATTGTCTTTACCAAGAAAATTGCGAAATCGACTGAGCATTTCGACATCAAAGGAGACGATCCTTTGTTTCCCCTTAAACACGATTCTGTGCTTCTGAACGAAACATGCACACTCACGTCGTCGTTGGCACTCCTGTGCAATACTTCTACGTACCCCGATCTCCGTCGAGTGATTAGCATCTCAGGGACTTGCAGACTGATTGGTATGAAGAGAGTGCAATTTGGCCAGGGGAAAGAAGAACGTAAATGCCACGAGGTGAACAACCGACAGCGATGAGGAATTACTCCGATCTCGTTCTTCTGCTAATTTTAGTCACGCCCATTTCTTGGGAGGAAGCATCGGACGAAAAGAAATTGTATCAACGGAATTGTTAATGAAACCATCCATCAAATGATAATCATTACTTGGATTGCCGCCGTACGTTGCACACTGTTCAACAGAAACGTATTTCTAACGAACTTCCGTAACGACGATTTCCATTGGCATGGACGCGCGAGCTAACGAAATCGTCGATGCACGATTCGATAAATACATACGTGGTTACTGTTGTCAACTCTGTCGACTGGCCGACCACGAAGGATCCTCGTGAAATAAAAACGCATAAGAGGTTGATTACCTAACGCGTCTCGAGAGCAGATTCGAGCCAAATGGGAGCATCAAGAAAGTCGGCGCACTGGATGATTAATTTGAACATACACGCCGGGAAGCACTTGGCAATTAATTCAATTACTATCGAATCATAGTTTTCAACGAAACAGCGACCCTCGACAAGCTGGTAGAAAAATGAAGCGAAATGGCGGAAGCCTAGGTGATTAGTCTTCGTTTGCCAGGGCTTCCTGCCGTGTTCACATTCCCGTGTATGATGAAGACCACCGTTCCCATGAAGGAAATCCGCACCCGTTATTCCGAGCGAAATTTCTCGAATGCGAAGTTGTTGCGTCCCTCGCCTCCCCCCGTTTGACTACGTCGAACAAGCGCGAGGACATACACGCGGAGTTCTCACCGCTGGGCATCCTTGTTTTCTCGAGCATGTAAATGTCCAGAAACATTCACGTTAACAATAACCATCGACCTGTACAAATATTGCTAGCTGCGAAGCAACGTTGCAATCCCTGCGCTACAACTTAATCTGATATCTGAGGGGAGATGATCGAAAGCAGATTTTTCCCAAACATTAAACAGCTTGTGTCGAAGCGGCATCTTTTTTTTTTAAGATAACCTGACAGTGTGAAAATACGATTGCAAACACGTGTTTGTAAATCAAATCGTCATCGGCACCAAAATAAAAAAAAATAATCCATAAATTTGCACACCTTCCGCCTAAATAAGTTTGCCACCTGCAAGGAAGAAGACCGCATCGAAACCCTTTAACACCTGATCCGCCCGACGAAACCACCCACAAATAACCGCGCCTCGCGCCCGGTTACCCATGAATTTCGTTCGTCCAACGTACAAATGTCCACGCTGTGGGCACGGTCCTCCTCTGTCACAGTCTCCGCCGCTCTATAAACCAACGACTAGTCGCGCGTGGCAATCCACCATGAAGATGTTCGCACCCCGAATTCGTCATTGGCCGTGTAACGAGAGTTTTTCCAGCGTCATCGGAGTCCGCGGCGCCGCGACGCGACTCGCAGACAGTTCGCAGCACGGCTGCGCCGGCCAGTTTTGTTACGGTAATATGGCGTATTAGTCACAGCTTAATGACGAAAATAAGAGGCGATTCGCAGCCGGTAGTGCGATTTGGCCGCGACGGGTCAGGCTAAACGATAATCACTGCCATAAAGTATCGAGATTCTTCACGCGCGCGCACACACGCCATACCATGCATTAAGGCTATTCCTAGATACGCATTTGCTGAAACAAGTAATAAGCGTTTCGCCGCCGGCCGAGCCCAACGACGATGGCCGACCTTTCCGCCTTGGACCCGTGCAAAGTAGCCGCGAAAGTTTCTCCCGATAATCGAGAGAGACGAGTCGCGTCGGGAGATACCTGCGTCCATAATTGATTCTGGTATTCCCTTGTCGAGAAGTGCCGAAAATCCGACTCGCCTCGGAAAAGGTTATAGATACGTGTGATATTTCGGGTGGATACGGCGCACTGGGGTGACGTATTTTATTTCAGAAGGTTAGCAATATGGACAACGATATCGGATTATATTTAGATCTAATTCGGTGCTTATAAGCAGTTCGTGGATAATATTTCATTGCCTGCGTAACCGTTTCGCCAAAATAGTCTTTCGCAATTACCAATTACTTTTTGAACTTGCCATTGCGGGGTGCGCGTAACTCGCAGCCGCAAATCACCCCGAATGATCCCGCCACAGTTTCCCTACGAAATTCCAATTCCATATCCATAGACGCACACCTCGAAATCGGCCAACAATCTTCGTCCGCGAAACAACCGTGAAAAAATTAACCTACAGGTTCGCGAATCGAGTCCGCGAATAAATTCCTCGAACCGGCCGCCTCCGGCCGGTCGTCGTCGCAGAGGAGGGAATCATTCACCCCTGGACGAACGGCGAGCAATCAAAGGAACAAAAGCGCGAGCGTTCCACGGTGGCGCCCAGGAGGTAGAGCAGTGGGCCTGGTCAATTAATTCCGCTCGTGCAAGTAGTTCATCAAGTTCGCCGGTCGAATGTTTATACGAGCCGACAGTGGAGGCTAACGAAGACGCCGGCATGCGGTGCTCCTTTTGTTCGTTCTTTTTCACGTTCCCCGGGGTGTGTCCTCTGACCCGAACCCCGTGGCACCTACGAGCCCGAGCACTGACAGTCTGCCGGTATAAATAGAGAGGCCGAAAATATCGTGAGCGGGCAGCCGTTCTCCGAAACGGGTTCGCAGCCCGTGCCGCGGTAGAATCCGAGGCGAACGCAGCGAGGGATAAGAGGACCGGGCCTCGTGGAACGAGACAATGCGCACCGTGGACAATTATATGCGACGAATGCGTGTCGCCTGTGTGACATTGCGCCGGCGACGAAGAGGATGAAGAAGAAGTAGAACAAGAGTGAGGGGAGGACGGTCCTTGCGACGACGAAAGACGGCAAAGACCGCGGGGCCAACCTCCGATGCTCGACTGTATATATGAGAATAAGAACGCGTGAAGAGAACGACCTGGCGCCAGTATTATCTCTGCTCCAGACGAATTTCTGACGGAACACCGCGGCGGCAGTTTTCTCCACGCCGGAGGTGAGTCGTTCCGTTCGACGGGACGGATCGAGAGACGGTCGATCGGTGGTGTTTGATGGATCGAGTTGGTGCGTCTCGGATGGTCCCGGGGATCGGCCGGTTTCGAAGTTGTTTAGGTGCCGATTTGTAATACCGATGACACATGAAACATACGCGCGGATATATTTATATGTTTGCGGCTTCACGAGTAAATCCCGGGACGCCGTGGAACGATCGGTTAATATATGCACATTCGAATGAGCGTGGAGAATTAATTATGGACGAAGGCGATTATTTGTAATAACTCGAGTTTCTTGACTCCAGATTAATAAAGCGAACTTGTCAGCGGACATTTTTTGGAATGCTGCGGTAAATCGATGATACACTCCGCTTTCTTCGTTTAACGTTTCCAATTCATCTGCGCCGCGAGATCACGTACGATTAATTCGCGTGCCTCGACCAAGTCTGTACATCGGTCGCACTCGACTCAGGTGCCACGCGTAATTGATCGAAAAGTTTCGTTCACCCCTGCCGGCCAATATTTGCCAAGCACGCGACGATTGCACCGCCTTCGTTTTCTGCACACTCGAATGAGCAATTTTCGTTCGAATCGATCACGGATCGCGGAGGCTGCGGCAATCGGACCCGCCGTCCTCTGGACCGTGAAAACTTCCGTGTGCAATTTTCCAGTTTCAAGGTCGCGTGAATCTGCAACGCATAGTTTCACGCGATCGGTCGCCGCGCCGACACGTTGCCGGTCGATGCACGGTGAAACGTATGTACATGAGTCGGTACGCAGCAGCTCGAAGAAGTATTTATCCTTTATGAGCGGGGATCACGCGATGCCGAGCTGATATCGAAAATTATCCAAGCTATCTGAGGGGTAACGAACGCAGCATTACAGGTGTTACCGGTGATCATTAGTGCTTTCATACTTTTCTACCTCCACGACCTCGCGAAGGTACAAGGAAGAACGTTGCCTTTAGCAGAGTGTAATAGAGGCGGGAAGAATGCACGGGGCTGCCAGTTTGATTTCCTTGATCGGCTATTGGATCATAAGCGTGAGCCCGAAAGATCGTGCTGAAAATTTATGTTGCAAATTACACTGCAGGCCGGCGAGGGCGAGGTCTTTGCCGCAACGTGCAATTTTTTTCAACTAGATTGCGTTCGAAGTATTGCGATCAACGCGCATTAACTAACTGTAGAATATCGGGACGTACTGGCCAATCGTTAGTACCTGCAATAATAATTACAGAGAAGCGATTTGGAGGATTCTTCCCTTCTGTCGGCGAAGTTCGAATAATTATAATTAAAGGATCGTTAGTGTTAAATCCTTTCGCGAATTTGACCGAACCACCCCAACAGAAGTTTCCCATTGTCGCGAATCTATATTGACCGTCTGTCAGTTCGATGGTTTATTAAATCGATACGAGAGAAACAACGACCGAGCATACTTCAGTAACCATGCGGCATTTAAACGCAACGCGGCACGGAATTTGTGACATTCACCATCGCGTCTAAGACCAACTCGAATCAATCTACGTCCTCCAAATTTCTCTATTCATTCATCACGCCCGTCAATTCCGGGCTCAGTGTCTTCTCTGCTTATCGTTGAAGCAACGATTGACAAAGGTTCTCCGGTTATGTCAGTTGCCTGGTGGACGCGCTAAAAATGTACGCCGGCCAGCGACGGCGTTCCTCTCACGTTAAAAAACCAAATTAGCTCGGGGTCTAATTAGCGTCGGCCCCTCGCACCCTTGTTGTTCCAGCATTCAGTGGCCCGTTCTTTCAGGCCCGTCTTCTTCCTACGTTCCCCTGCCGCCTTATTATCTTGACGGCGACGGCGGCACGTTATTCGGTCTGCGTCGATTAACAAAACTTTCCTGGCTGTCACCGCCGTCTTTCCGCGAGGAACGCGTACACGTGCCTCTTGTTTGCGCCACTGTACGTTTACACGTGTTTTCAATTTGTCACTACCGAAATACCTGCCCTGCCCCGCCCCTGCTTCCCTCTCCCCGCGATCATTTTGCAATTAAATCGCCGCCGTTTCGCTGAACGATGCGAACCGTTTGCACGGTCACGGTGGCTCCGTCGAGGTATGAGCTCGCGGAGATTTAGCGGAGCCTCCGCGATGCTCGCGTTGGCGTAACCCGCGGAAAATGGTAGCAGTGGTTCATTTTGTAGTCGTGTAATATTGTATATTGTATCCATGGCGTCGGTTCGAGGTTGGATAAATAATTGTGTCGCGCTGAGGGCGGCATGAATGTAATGAGACCGGCACAAGTAAACGATATTCATCCGTGGGAGAAATAACGTTTGTTCGTTCCCTCCAAAATAATTTCCAAAGGACTGGAAAAGAACTTGAATAATTCTTGCAATTTAATTGCGTCTAATTTCCTCGCGACATCCACTCGAATAGTGAACACAATTTCTACAGACCTTGCACTTTTACTGTTAATTCTGGAAAGAGGAATAAGTCTACTGGAGCAAGTCAGCGACCAATCAGGCGAGTAAGGAGGTGTTGCGCTTTTTAGTTCGTGCGCTGATTACTTTTAATTCATCAGCCGTCCCGCTGCACACTTTAAGATGACACTTCGATATACCTATTACAATCGTTCGCGAAACATTGCTGTCATTAAGAAACCTGACACAGATTCAGTATCATCACTCCCTTGCCACACCGTGCACGTATCTCGCGAAGCTCACATTTTATTCCCGTGCACCGATCATATCTACGTCGTCCGCGTCGACCGTCCATCGGCCGGTTTATCTGCCCCGATAATTCGCGTCCATCAGAAAGATGCACGCAATTCGAGAAAAGTCGAGGAACGATTGAATCGTCGATTCCGCATGGGCACCATGATACCCGCGGATCGGAAGAAACCGTGAACGTTGCCAACGTGCACGCGCTACGCGGGCCTAAAATTTCTCGTCGCAGCGTGGCCGCCGAGTGGAAAGACCGTGCGTTTAACCGGCGGCGCAACTCGTCCCATTGTGCGCTAAATTACGGCCAATTTACAGGAATTTTTGTGCCCCGTCGTAAATGAGGCCAAATCAGACGAGTTCAGGCGGCGCGGGGGCTGTTGAACCCGTCCCAATAGCGGCTACTTGGCAGCCGACCAGCTTGCCGGCCAAAACGACCATTTCAAAAATGCAGATCACGTGGCCGATTGGACGTGTACAAATAATCGCGGGACGGAGCGCATTGCGAGTTCCACAGCCGCCTGGAAATTAATGCGCGCTTACTCGCGCGATTAATGCGCGCTCGCGAAAGTCCGCACCGCCGCCGATGCATTCGATTGTCTGTTTTTCTCGGACAGGGAGTCGCGGGCGAATTTTTTATTCAGATTTATGTGGATTTAATGCGCTGACTTAATGCACGTGATATGCATTCCACCTTCCGGGGGGGTAATTTTCTTCGGAATTGTTGCAGACTTGATGGTAAAATTTAGGATTCTGCGGAGTTCGCCGCCTTCTGGTTTGGGTAGTAATTTGAAAAATCGTTTTTGTTGGTGCAACGAAGTTTCTATTTTTACTGTATTGATGCAAGATTTAATTCGTCCACTTACTCCTGTTCCAGATGCGCCCAAAAATCTTCTATAATAATTTAACAAAAATGTCACTCGCGCCCGCAATATATAAATACGTAGCGTGGTGGTTATTGTTAGTGAACAATAGGCGATTACGTTTAAAAAATTATAACAATATTAACATCAATCTGCATATTGTAATAAAAGATTTACATTATATCGAAGAGATGATAACCAGATAGTAAAATTTGTACGCAATATGCAGTGTCCAGTAGTCGTCGCGTAGCATTTGCACTTACGAAGCAGATCGAACATTCCGACAACGTTTCGTTTTTATTCGTGATAAGAGTTAACGGACGCGGGACGAGATTACTAGCTCTTCAAGTTCCTGGCCGGATCGCAACAGTTTCAAGATGTTATCCGCTTCCCGTCGATATTATCCAACGTCGGACGAGTGTTCGCGATACGACAGGCGCGTCAAATATTCTGCACCCTGAATAATTTTGTCCCTGACAGAGCACGCGAAATGGCTCGCGTCGAAGCACGCCGAATAGTTTCTTCATAATAAGCCGGCTCGTAATTTCCCCTCAATTAGCGACCGGCGACGAGTCACGCAGTCGACGTCGCTTCCCTCTGTTCTCTTTTCGCGCGTCTTAATATCTCTCTGCCACCGCGGAATTAATCGTAAGTGATACGGACTTGGGCAGAGAGAAAAGACGACGACGGCAATGGCGATTTCCGGGGCAGAATAATTGTTCGTTTAAATACCCGAAATTTTTGTGGAGGCATCGTTTACCAAGGACCCGATTTACCGAGAAAAATGATTTGATATACTTACACCATCATTGATTTTCCAAACGAGGGTAGGTACGCTTTGCTGCAATTGGACAGAAACTTTGTTTCATACCGCTGACAATCAGAATAAACTTACTGCGAGAATATTGACGAAAATATAATATTACGAATATTATTAATAAATGTTTCTTCGGCAGGACCGATCGCGCTAATCGTCTTGTTCAGAGTTAATCACAATTCGATACCCCTGTCGGTGGACAAATATATTCGAGGCGGTCCTAAAATGAGACAAAATGCAACAACAGAAACAAATTTTTCTGATACGAAAACGGAACAATGTCGGAGCGTTGTACCGATTTCTCGATGCGTGTCCGAAGAATGCCTTGCATGCGGCGGTCCTCTTGTTTGCCTGCTTTGTAAGTTACTGTCACGAAGATTTAGTAAAGCCGCTCTCAGGCCGCGGAGTCCTCTGACGTTGATGGAAATGATGACACGATGAATATCGTCGTTTTGCCGCTTTAATTTAGGGACGCACTGAATTTCGGGTTTGTAAATCAGAGCTTAACAGGGCACGCCGGCTGCTTTGAGCGGCGCGAGATTTGTCGGATGCCAGGGCGCAGCAGCGCGACTTTATCAGGCGTTTCGGTCTCGAGCAAAATGCTCGATGCTAATTGAACTGCGAACCACGCCAGGGAAACATCTTTGGGATTTATTTCTCAGCCGGCACGTTTTTCTCCTCGCTTTAAATGACGGACACCGTTTTCGGTTGTTCACCGCTTTAATTGGTGTGAAATATCTTTATCTTTATTGAGCAATTCGGTGAGAAACGTTCTGAAATGATGAGATTGCTCTGTTTTATTTTGTTAGAGCGATTTTTAAATTCAGTCTTTTCCTGTACCATTTATCGGTTAATGAATTTCGGGTCAACGTATTTTTCAAGGAACGTCCGAAAGATGCATTGTCGTAATAAAGTAAAACATTTTGCAATAACCGTGGGCCAGAAATGCGTCAATATTGGCGAACCACGCGGTAGTGTATTTATGTTATAGGGTCAACGAGAAGACTGAATTAAAATAAGTAAACCATAAAAATTAATTACGAGTTGCAGACCATGTATCTGCTACATAAACCGCATACGACTTAAAGCAGTTTAATTAAATGAATGACATAAAGAATAAAGGAAAATAATAAAACTCTTATCGCAGCGCCATTGTTTCAAATCGTATGCATCTTGAACTACGATAAAAAATATTAATTTCCGTCAATTTATCGACGATGGTGCTGCCATGGCAATTTTCCGACATACTCGCATTTTCGTTTCGTTCAGCGATCCGTTTATTTCTTTGTTTCATGTCCAGTAGTGAATTTTTCCCAAAATGAGGACAATATAGAGCTAATTTGTGAAATTCCACGCCTCTTGGGAAGCGATGCGAGTCCATTATTCATGTACGCCTCGACACTTGTTACATTTCGCTCAAGGAAATCGAACCGGCCGTGGTCATGGAAAATAAGTTACAGACACCAACAAATTTACATCTAGGCAGGACCTCATAAATCTAACTGCCCGTGATAAGCAATAATTAATGCTTTGCAGATTACACAGACAATTAAAAAATTCCATTTAACGCGCGCGATAAATCACAATTTACCGTTCCCATGAAATATTATTTATACCGTTATTAACCGTGCGGCCGTTCTCGTCATGCTCGCCGCGATCTACATATCGCGTTTCGCGTGCCCTCGAATTTAGCGTGTACGATTTTGGAAATTCCATTCCAATACCGCGCGGCAGATTAATTCAAATGGATTTAACGAAATTTACGAAAATGTTACTTGGACAAATTAATTAAATCGTGTTCATCGAAATTTAAACAAATTTTACTTGGACGTATTGGCGTAAGTATCGTATTATCGTGTTAACAAATAATTATTATTTCTAAAGTAAAAACTGAACAGATTGAGCTTACTCTTGAAACAACTGTAACGCGAGAAATGCCGTCCAAGATGTGCCTAATTATCTTCTAACATCACATCGAATAACAAAATAAATTAATGTAGACATTAGTAAGTTAACTGTTGGCTCTCAATTACCATAAGGGCAAGCGCCAGCACGGTCGAAAAAATGTCGCAAACATCCCTGGCCTCTGAAATTTCCCCCATCAATAACGCGGGTACACTGCGCGTGATAAACCTTTAGTAAACAAATCAACATGTGATTCGTTCAAGCGATTCGCGTTTTCGTCCCGCCACTAATGTCCCGTGAAACGCGCGGCGTGCCATCGTGGCCCGCGAATTAAAGAGTGAAATATGTTAATGGAGTTCTCGAACAGGGGAACGCGGCACCGACCCGATGGTATCTTGATTAAGGTGTCTGCTAGACGTTAGTCACTCCACCGGCCACGCGGCTCGTCCGCGAAAATCTAATTTTCGTCGGGCTGTTCGCGGACCGAAAAGAAGCAACCGTTTCAATCTTTCACGTCGCGAAGGAATGATATCGTGGTAATGATCGCGTTGGTACTCGTTCCAGCGTTACAGAAAACGGCTCCAGTTAAAGGTGGAAATTTAGGGACGATCACGAAATGAAATATTGGCGAAGATATAGCTGGTCGACGGTAGATGCTATTGAAATATCTCGCGCGTAAATATCTGTTGGTAAAACGAAAGAAAAAACTTTAATAAATAATGGAATATTTATTAAATGGATGGTAGAAAAATTGATACAATAAATGGGACGGTCGTTGCAGACGATATTTGTATACTTTTGATGAATCGTAGCGTGCAGATGAATCAGAGTGACATAATATTTGTAAAGTGAAAAGGCACTTTATCTAGAAAACTTGGAGTGACGAGAGTGAGAGAAAGTAGTTATTGCTGTGGATAGTGAATAAATGATTTACAACCGTTGATATAGATAAACCAACTCGTATTTGTGGAAGTATTTGATGATTACAGCATTGGTTCGAATTCTTTACAGTACGCACACTTTATTACAGGTTGATAGAAATAAACTGATCTGCAGAGGTGCAATACTGCCATGATAATACAACTCTCAATATTATCAACATCATTACTCCAATATCTACAGAGTCCCTATCTCCCAGCACAAACACTTCTCAACCCCTGAAAAGGGACGCAATTAGAAACCACATGGAAATATCTCCAATTTACATGGCATCTTCATTCTCGTTTCTCTAATTGTTACCAACCGTGGGAACTTGAGCCTCTTCCACCATACAAAATCAACCACACTGTTCCTGTTCCCTTTTCTGCATATTATGTACTTCAATATGTCGGGGATATTTGTATCCACGAGGTACAACTTTTCTACAACAGACAAAAATCGATGGTATTTTAATTGAACCGTGAATGGCCGACGGTCCTTCGACCCATATCATTATACATACATATACGAGATGGTACATATCGCGAGGCTTCGAAGACAATTTGTCCTGTGAAGCGGTGTGCGCTGGCTGCTTGCTAATTGGCACCGTATTAGACATACTCTTTATTATCGCTTGCTAATTGAAAATACTTCGATGCTGCACACAGCAGCGTATGCGCGAAAGGGCTATATTGGAAGAACTCGGCGTTGTTTGTTCGAAGCGTTTTTGAGACAAAAAGAATCAGCCAACTCCAACGATCGAGGCAGGTGATTCACGAATGTCGAAGGTAAAAATAGGCGGTGGAAGAATTTTTATTCTGCCGCTGCGGTGGGTCTTGATATGGGGCTCGACTCTTTCGCTGTTAGCTGTTCGATTGTTCAATTTCTTGTTTAAATATTTAGTATTAAGTAGAACGACGTTTAGTATGACGTAACGTCAGCGAACGGTGTATACCACGGGTAGATTTAAAAAATACCTGAGTCGGTTGTGTACGGTTTACGATTATTTATTATGTTATCGATATTAATTTAAAAGAGAGTTAAGTTGGCGCTTAAATATTCCACTCAGTCACAGAACTGATCAATCAATTTCAGGGTTCAGTGTCTTTAAACAGAATTTGTGGAAATATATTCGGTTGAATGTCAATGAATTGTAACAAATGTAATAGAACATATTAGAATTACTTAAAGTTGCAAGTGTAACATACAATAATTTGGGACTAAACAAATGTTTTCGTCGGTGTATTCAATCTGAGATTTTCCGATACTTGAATGCTCCTCGTTGGATTCACCGATGGTCTCTATTACAAAATTACCGGGGAACAAATAGTGTGCAATTTATTTTGTAAGCATGGGAATTAATAATAGTTAGACGTGAACGTGGTTGATTAGGATGCTACTCAATTTACGATACCTATAACTGTATCTCTTTGGATCGTATGAGCGATACTTCTATCGGCAAACTTCGAGTAATTGGGATACAATATCGGCGACCTCGACTGTGCCAGCTCTGAAATTATGGTATCCAGTACTGACGACTGTCGTGTAATTGGTGTTCGATAATTGACGACTTTAAAGTGACTAGAACTCGATAACGACCCCCCAAGTCATGGAACTCGATACTGGCCACTCTCGGATTGTGGAATGCAGCTTCGAAGATCCCCATGTAATTGAAGTTTGTTAAAGCTAATTTTTCGGTCGGTATTGACGATCCTGTAATTATTGCATTGCTAACCTTGGACTAATTGGGCCTCAAGTCTGATAACTTTCAAGTTACGTAATTGTTCTAGATGGTCATTTAAAAATTTCCATAATTCGAGTTATTGGAACCCCGTGCAGATTTATTACATTTGTAACCTGTTATCGATTACTGATTAGCTGTTTCTGTTCTACTAACTCCAATGTTACCAACGATAGTCTGCTAACTACTACATTAATATCCAACGTGATAAACTTCGAGCACGGTTGAACATTTTCACGCATATAAATTCCTACTACGTGTCCTTTCAATTGAACTAGTACTCCAATTACAAAATGATTGCAAATCTGTGCTTAGTGCTTGGTGTGATTCAAAGGTTCCATTAGGAACATTACAAAAGTCATCTGCCAACTGACGGGGATCATTAGTTCCAGTGTACTTTCTATCGCTTCTTACAGTGCGATATCTATTTCTCAACCGGTTCTTCGATGCCAGGAAACATATAAAATCTATTGAGTTATATCAGCTAACCCTTTCCAAACATCGACGAATTCTGACATCAATTCCATCCACGAATTAACTAATTGAGGTTTTCATTTTTGAACGGTACCGGGCTCATTCGCGCAGATTGTCAACGATAAATGGTGCGTGTAATCAGCGAGCAGAACTCGCGAATCATGTAAATGTGACACATGACATCGCCTTCCGTGGTTGATTCTAATTATCACAGTCGCGAGTGTACAATGTTGGTATTGAGTTATAGGGGAACTCAGAAGGCACATTAATATTCATACGTTGCTAATTAATCCTAATGAATCCCTCTGCTTTGCATTATGTATTTTTGAAACTGTACATTGGAATAATCGGCGACACACTGGAGACGCAGTAGTTTTGGTTCCATACGAAACTATGTTATTCAGAATTGTACGAAGCGACGGTCTTAGGAATATTTTAGGTTGAATTTGGAAAATATTCAGATTGGCAGAAATAATCGTGAAATTCTTGCTGCAATAAAAATTGATATTACGTGTTCAATTTAATACTGTACCCGCACGATTTCAATCAATTCCTGTGTTTCATTATGAATTCAATTTTTACGCAGATATTTGCGCATATAGCAGAAACGAAAATAGAATGCAATAATAATATATTATTACTTACACCGCGGAACTCGTATAGTTAAACAGGCTGCAGTCATTCTAAAAGGATATCCTGTCAACGTGTATGGTATACGATACCAGGTGCCACAACAGAGTGTCATCGCAGCATAATGCGCAATGTATACTGCGAGGCCTTGGTCTTTTAATACAAATATTCTTCGGCGAACAATTAAGAAGATCGATTGACGAGGACGCTCCTAATAGTCAGCAGCACGAATATGAGTAAAGTTGGCCGGCGTACACGAGAAACTTTTAAGCTCCTCCGCAGTATCCGTCGCTCATTTAGGGATGAAATTCCGGGATTATAACTTTCGATCCGCGCGGCTACTAATTCCGCCGCGTAATTAATATCTGCTGGATAAAACCAGCGTGGAACTAAGCAGCGGATTTTCCAAAGGGAGCCTGGTTTAAGTTTGTCAATAGTTATCAGTGCACCTCCTGGTAAATGTAAATAGCATTCAATCGATGAAATTTGAACGTGGGCCAAATATTTATTTAACAGCGACCGTGTTACCAAAATATTAATAAAGAATTAACAGACGTACCTTGCACAATGCATCGTTCAAGCTTGTACGAATTTTTAAATTTTCTGTTGTCGCAAAAATTCAAATGGATTAATCTCCGTTAATTAGGTATAATTAATAACAGCAACTAACACGAGTCACTTCTATATACGATTAGGATTGGAGAATGTATCGATCATTGAAGAAAAGCTGCGCTCCCAGCTCACTGGTACATCAACGAAAGAATTATTCGATCGATGTAAATATAAATGAAATGTTCCATTACTTATCTACAAATATCGAACTATTTCGACATTCTTACACAGTATGTACATTTGTAATGCCATCCATTTACAATCTGACATCCACAGTGGATCACGTAACCGTACAATTTTTCCTTCCCCCCTATTATAATATCTCGGCTACAATGCTGAAAGATCAACAATGAGGCAACCAACCGTCCACGTAAGAAACTCTCCAACACCCAGCAATTCATCTGACGACCACGTACACCACTTCAAGAACAATGTATTGCAAAACACCTCCAGTCCGTGCCAAACGTCCACCCTTCACCATTCTGCGATACTTCATCCGAGCAAAAGGTCCTGTCAGTCGTATCACTTGCAACCTCGAGGCAGTCCAGATCCTTGCACGTATTCATCGCGAGCAGCATCAAAGGCGAAAGAATTAGCGGTCAAACGGTTGATTTGCTCGCACGACACGTTTCACGTGGCAAAATCGGGCGACGTGGACGTCGGGACGTGATTTCGAAAGGTCAGACGCGAGTTCGAGTCGGTATTAGATAGTTTAATGACAGGTGAAATCGCGCCGGCTACGTCGCGTCGTTAATATTAATTGGTCGCGTTCCCCGGTATTTGCGTTCGGCTCTGCGATCGGGAGATCTCTGTCGGGGCAGGCAGAAATAATCATCGTGTTAGCGGCGATGTATCGATCCTCGGGTATGTCTGTCGCGGATCGTGGAATCACGGCGACGGGTACGCATGCCGGAAGTCGAAGGGCTCCGCACTGAATTCCGATCGTCGCGTGGTCGTTTTGTTTCTCTGTGTGCATCTATCGTGAGTCAGATGTCTTTCAATTATGCTATTAGGTGGTTCGATTTCATAGTGAACGAGATAAGCTGGTTCATTTTATTTACCAATGTCTGCAGTAGTTGGGAATGAATATTTGAACTCGACGTATCTTTGGAATATTTAATTGAAATAGAACAATTGGTAACTTTCGTCTGGTCGGATTCTCTGCGGCGCGACATTTAAACGCGCAGTTCTCTTGTACCGTTAAGTTAATCCCTGTACCCTTGAGTATCGGGTTCCCGTTTCGCTAACAAGTTTCAGGGGAAAATCACACGTTGCCGCGGAAACGTGAAGCGGTTTAATGCCTGATTTTCAAGTTTTTCTTTCACCGTGGCGTCAAAAGGAAATGCAGAACCGAGAATCTAAGCACTTCCCTCGGATAGCGCGTATCGGCGTGAGTGTGAGACACATCGCGATTCGAAACACCAAATCGATTACGCCTATCCGGCATTGAAATCACGGCGGTGGTGTTCGTACGTTTCTAAGGACGAATCGATTATTGTACACACGATTCGGCCTCGCCGCGAGAGGTGTCTTACCTGTAATGATGAAGCCGTTGTTGTATGCATGTACGTGCCCGTTGCTAGCGGCTGCATATGTTAAACAACGATGCATTACCATATCCGTCGGTGCTTGGCGTTGCGTTCGAGATGCGGAATCAGCAAGCCGCGTCTTGGGGGCACGGGAACGAGTAATTGAGAATCCGCCCGATTCGAACTGCACAATTCCACGAACGATCGCGCACAGGCCTGCACTGTGCAACGTGATGCTGCATTGAACGGGGAAATAGAACGACAGCGATGGCGAGATGACGATCTTGAAGAGCGAGCTGGCGAGGAGCTACTTGTTCGCGAGTGTTATTGATGAGTGGTAGAAAATATATTCTATGGCCGGAGGGAAGGAATGGAAGCGCCAAGGTTGGACCGGAGGTTGATAGATTGTAATGTCTGCGGGGAAATTTTAGATAGCGCAATCGGTGGCCGGGGTTCGCGATCCAGGTGTGAGCTAGCACGTTAGAAACGTGGATGGGTGTAGGGAATAATGAGAAGATTGCCGTCGAGTGGACGGTTGTTTGTGATGGTAAAGGTTCGATATGGAAGTGGTGATTTCGTATCGCCTTATGGGTATTATTAAAAGAGTCCGTCGAAGATTGCGGCGCACGAGTAATTGACTTGGGATTTTGTTTCTTATTTGATATTTATATTTTGCATATCTAAATTACCAAACTTTTTGCATCTGTGCCGTTCTGTTTAAATGCGTCTGTCGAACACCGTGGCGAATTTTGAATTCACTGTTGCTGTTTTTCATAATGAACTATTTTTTAATCATTTCGGGGGTGAAAATAAATTACGCCAAAGTAATCTGACGCGATGCCAGTGTGTACCTCACTCGTATTACAATTGATTGGTCGAGGTATTTAAGAAATTTCTGTTATCAGAGATCTTTTATACGGACCGTTTAATTGTTTCCGGTATTCACTCTAGAAATATTAATCTTTAATTTTATGTATATGCACAGTTTATTGCATGTATACTACTTCTGTTACTGTATATTATAAACGGACTTGCACTTTTTATATTTATACAGGCTACTTCAATCGTTAATAACTATAGAAACCATATTGGGGAATAAAGTAAAACTCTATACAGCACGATCGAGTGTTCGACAAGTCTAAAGTTTTGTTTTAACATTCGCTGCCATTTCTCGAATATGTTCGCTGTGTTCTCAAAACTGTTCTAGCGGGCGACGACTTCTTGTTTCTATAAATTACGATCCCGTACACGATGTACCATCGTAATAGATATAATATACGCATTAACAAGCAGGCCAGCCAGCATATGAGAAGGATTTCCGTGCGGTTCTGTTGCACTGAATAAGCTCGTTTGTTCGATAAACACTGCGAGTAGCTTGAAAACGTTCGATCAGCGGCCGTCCAGCCTATTAATTAGAAGCGGTCGGGTCTCACTTCGTTAAGAGCATCTGATGCGTCATAAAGGCGCGCACACGCGAGGAAAAAACGAGAAGAATCGTGGTCGAGGCATAAGGAGGGCACGATGCAAATAACCAACAGCGGAAACCGCTGTGGGATCGTCTTGTTAACGCCTTGACTTATGGCTCGTTTACGAAGACTGCTACAGTATATAACTTTAATGGTAACACTTGAAACCCCGTTGAAAAAAGTTATACGGTCACACGAATGGACCAGTGAACACTGCAAAACATGAACTTGACCCAATAATCTGATTTCGGAAGCTTACAAATTTTGTGTCCTAAGTGAAACATTCAAATACGAATTATAATATTCCAGTTCAGAAATGCTATATTAAAATTCAATTACTGGGATCAGAAGGTTCAATTTTATCATGTTTGTTCGGAACATGTCCAAGAGGATATGTTCAGTTTGCATAGCTTCTGAGATACCGGAAATGTCCTACAAGTAATATTTATACGCACATAATAATAGTAATAATAATGATTTTTCAGCTGCTCAATTAAATTCGTGCACAAATATAAACATATTACTGACAACCGTGTGAACGGTACAAGAACTTACTTCCAATTTTTAATGACACGAAATACCTATTAGAATATACTGTTTCGACCAGTTCTCCCAAAAATTTCATTTCGAACGCCGCCACATATTTTCACAAAGTTCCCCAACCGACGTCGCACCTCCGTCGCACACTGCAACTCGTAAGCTCGCTTCACACTCTACATCCCAGCAAATATCAAAAGGGCGGCCTCGTATATTTCTTGCCCCCTTCGGCTGACCGTCAGTCCCCGGCGTTTCAACGTCGAAGCATCCCCTCCTCTAATTCCTTCGTCGTTGCGAATCCTCTTAATATCCCGGCAGAACCAGATTCAGACGTGACGCGTCAAATTACAGCCGCCGCCAGGACACGCGCAGTCAACCGCGATTCACGCGTGTACCCACTAAACACGTGATAGACGTCAAGGAGGAATAACGAGCGACTCGCGTTTCCGGTCCGATCGAAAGTTCAAAGCGCAGCGCCCGGGGAATCCGCGGCGACGATCATCGCAGCGTCATTCCTCGCGAGGGTATACGCGTGTCGCAATAATGTACGCGTATTCGTGGAACGCGGCTAGAACATAGAGGACCATTTGCTTTGATGTCAACGGGGTGTCCTTCGTTTGATGCTAAAAAGTGGAACAAATGGGATGGTGAAAAGGGGGCTGATGTCTGGTTTGTCCGTTTTTTCTTCAACATCTACTTGATTTGATCAATTTTATCGTTGACGGTTACCCTTTAGCTGCGACGCTCTTACAAGAGCGACGCCGAGAGGGTGATCCTTGCAGAAATTAACACGAAGTACGCATAAAACACCTGGCGATGAAAGTTGAATGTCCGGTTAGCAGGGGACGCGATATCTCGCGAGCCGTATGCAACGCGTTAAGATGACTGAGGTGTCAGCGAACGTCGAGTGTTTGAAGAAGAAATAGAGTTTCTTCTTGAAATAGAGATTTATATTGCAGAAATAGAACCGGCGTGTTCAAATCGAGCGTGGAAATCACTATTTCATGGTCCAGATGCTTGCTTAAAGACCCGGTTTCTTGATCAGTCTGCTTGCGCGTTGGGCCGGAGCGTGATGAAATTTCTTTGTATAAGTTATTATTCTCATTCTCTCGTTAAGACGTGATTAATTGGTCGATATTGACGTATCTACTGGATGACCGGACGACATTCGAAACACTTTTCAGAATATTCGCAACGGGCAACTGACAGTTTCGCCTTGTGATCAGGGAAGGTTTAAACACGTGGCGTGCACATTGTGTAACTGACTTCGTAAATGATACTACGTAGCAAGATATTTGAAGCCTCTCAACGCTTTGAAAGAAATTGACTATTGAATACCTTCTGCTATTATCCGGTTCCGATAAAATCACCGATACGGTCACTATGGTGGTGGCATAACACCCCTGGAATCAGAGTGTCGGATACTGCAGGAGGATAACGCGTCTAAACATCTACAGATTCCTGTATGCAAATCGTGGGATAAACTGCAGCCCGGATATCAAAAGAAAATTCAAACTAAGCAAACTAAGGATAGGATTGCCCATTTTTATAACATTCCTAATAATTCTATCTCCTCTTGACAAAATATCCCGAAATCACTCCGAATCCGAATTCTTTCTACGCTTTTACATCGGTTTGCTTTTGCGAAGAAAATGAACGTAAAATATTGTAAACAATTAAGACTTCAGACTTATTGAACGTTTCAGTTGCCCAAGCAAGATTTACATATAGACAAGTCTCATAATTATGCGATCATAGATTATGGTTCAGGTTTGGGTTATGTATAGGTTTAGTAGCTAAAACCTACTAAACAATGAAATAGAATACATCATTGCAAAAGCAGTTCGCAGATACCCGTCGTGAAAAGTAAACGGGTTCAGAATCTGTACTATCCAGCTGGCTGCACATTGTGCTCGAAGACCGAGGAGGAAATCGTGGAAGTTCCTCTCCCTGGGTCCACCCGATGGTTCCAAACGCCTGTACCCGCTCGTGTACCACGGAGGATACAAGAGGACGACGGGAAAGTAAAAATCTCCAGTATGTTTCTTGCCCGGCCTAGCAAGAGGCTCCGTGGCAAAGGACGGTCGCTTGTTCAACAGGGACAGAAGGTGAAAGAAATCGGAGGTGTTTCTCCCTCGCAACCACCCTGCTCGTAGCAACGAGTCCCCGCGTTGAAGCAGGACCCTGCCGTGGTAGGCGGGTAGGAGAGGGGGAACCGTAATCACGAGCAGGTACAAGGTACACGGTACCACGTAGCGAGGATTAATGATTCGCCTCCGCGACGTCGTTACGAAGCGAGAAAGCATTTTCCATTTTTTCCTTGCGCCGCCCTCGGCACACTCCTCTCGCCTCCTGGCGATTACACTCCCGGGGGAAGATCGGATACCCGCTCGACTCGTTCGGGCGGATCGCTCCCGTGATGCTGGATACTCGCGGTGACGCCTCGCCGACACGCACGGCGACGCGTCCTCGCGTGCCACCGCGCGTTTATCGGTCACACGATCGACAGATCCGACGATCTAGATGCTCAATTTATCGACTTTGAGCTGCTCCTCGGCAAGGGAAATGGGTTTTCGAGAGCGAAGATGAGGCTACCGGCGCGATTGCTGAACGGCTTCGGATCTCTGAGGTGTTTGAAGAGAGGTCTTGTTTTATAACTTGCTCTTCGTTTTAGAGGAGAAGAGTGTGTCTTGGGAATGTAATTTTCAGATTATGTTAGGCTAGGGTGACAAAAGTTCCACGCCGAAGAAAAATGTGGAAAAGAAGAAGAAATGTTCCAAGAAGAAAGCCGCGTAGCCTCGAAACATTCCCGCAACAGATCCCGCGGAATTACGTGGGCGATTTTTGCCCGATCCGAATCGAACGCGGCGCGACCACGTGGCCGCGTGTCCAAAACTGTCGACGAACAGTAATATTCCGTATCGCGGTTGCACGTACGCATGCACGGAGTCCGGCAATTATTACCACGGCAAACTGGTTGCGTCTGATTGACCGTGTACGCGCCGTGTTACGCTGTTCGTGCTCGATAAAGCCGCTCGAAACGTCCGAAAATTAGCGGATCTCTCGGGCTGGTCGGTTCCGTAAATAGTGGCTTTTGCTCGGAACAGGTGCCGCGATATTCATCAATATTCATCGGCGGGCGCCTCGGGTACACGGAATTCGTAAAAGATCAGCGTAATTCCACGATTTCTGTGACTATGGTCCTCCGTCCACTATGATTACCGTCCGTTTTGCGGAAAAGAAGCACACGAACGAATCAGACGCTGATCGTCAATCAGCGTCCCGATTAGGCTGTCCACGGATTCATCACCTGTCCTCTTCCCAGCCCGGTGCGTGATTTTCCGTCCTCTCTGTTGCCCGCTTGTGTACAGAGCTCCAGAAACGAGATAACCGGCGCGCCGATTAGTATTCTAATCTAACGGTTCGAATTTAGGCCCGCCACCTGTTCCCAGGCTCGCAGCCGCAACAGGATGTTCTAGCGAACGGGTTCCGAGCAGCCTCCATTTCTGACGAGAGGTTTTGCGAAACCCTACACGCGTCTGATGAACTTTTACTCTTGTTACATTGAACGTTTAGACGAGTATGCTTAATTGCTTTTCCATAGGCGGTACCGTTACGTGTTGCACAGCGATGAGCACATAATGGAGCAAGGTTTTGCGGGGGAATAATGGTCAAGCAGAAGTCTAGGGTTTCGACGGGGGGCAGGAAGATTGAAAACCCCTGGTTTGGAGCAACGAACCAGATTTTCCCCCTTGACTCTCGACGCGCGCAAGGGGAACCCTTTAGGGTTGCCTATATCCTTTCTCTAGGGTCTTCGCCTACACCGCAAGCTGTTGCCAGGAATGTAATTAGCCGGCCTGCTTTTATAGAGCACGGATTCAGAAAACTATTTCTCACGGGTCTTCGCGCCGTTTCTTCGAAGGACAACGCCGGGCGATGAAAGACCTATCCTCGCGAGATCGTTCGCGGTGATCGCGAAAGAGCGTCCTATTACGGGCAGGAAATGAAACGTCGGGATATTTATCATCTGGAGTACAACGTTGTTCGCCTTTTCCTGCTACTATTTTTTTTTCTTCTTTTGTCCGACTTTTTTTTTATCTTCGCGCGAACTTTTCTTCGCCGTTGCCCACGTGGACGCCGAGCGTGAAATAAAGTTCGGATTATCTGGGGCGGGGTAGAGGTTCGAATGGAATTTACCGATGACACGCTCGTGGAATTTCACTAGACGACCTGGAAATGATGATCATGGGCGGAATTCGAACGACGTTGTCGTTGCGCCGGAATGAAGGTAGAGTTCTTGCCCGATTATTGGTCATATCTTGGCATTATTTTTGCTAATCGCATTCCCAAGTTGTTTCGTGAAGCTTGACCCAACGAAATACACCTGCAGCGTTGCTAAAAATCCGATGGAACCTCGATCCGCTCGCTCGTACCGAAAATTGTATAATCGCGATGCGTCGAGACAATCCGTGGACGAATTAAATATCGAAGGGAGCGCAAACTAGTAACGATACGAGTGAACCTATTCTATTTCTATGTTTCCGTAAGCGACTTTACCGAGTGATCACGCACGTGTTCAATAATAAATACGAGACATTAAGAATCGCAGACCTGGAATCGATGATCCATGATCGCACGCGGAAATCGTGACCGCGTCGCATCTCTCGTTCGCCCAGGAAACCAGAAGATCCAGCCAGGCGGTATCAAAACTTCTCCGCGCAACACTTTGCACGCGTGTCGTGCTGCGATTGCTGTATCTTCGCAATTATTTGCAATGTAATCAGCGCTCGCAAAGGAGCGTCGTTTAATGGCCACACCGGAAGAATTATCGGGCTGCTTTGCTGCACGCTCAGCAAGGCGAAAAACAAGATATCACCAGTGGCGGAGAGATAGAGATAGAGAGAGAGAGAGAGAGAGAGAGAGGAGCGCGTAACAGGTGCCAGACCAGAGTAAAGATTCTTATTGCCAGTCGATCGATATTAATCAATGATCCAACGAGATGCAGCTGGGCCGTGACCATAAACGTCAGTCGTTGGAGTTGTAAAATCGTGGATTTATAACTTTTGCCCGTCCCCGGCAAGGACTAGCCTTCCTTCCCTCGTTCCCTGCTACCGAATCTCACGATGCTGCTGCTTCTTCTCGATCCTCTTCGTTGAGTCACGCTTTCTGCCTGTCCTGTCCCGTTTATTCGTTGCCCACTTTTTCTCGGCCGTGCCGCGCCAGAAAGGATTGACGTCGAATATTTTATGCCTGTAACGGGAAGCAGGTATATACTGTACAGGACGAACCCTCGCAAGCGAGTTTCGACCGATCGAAACTAAAATAGACTCGCGAAATCCTTGGACTTTTAGGTGGGTTCGAGAAATTTTTTTTTTCACGAAGCGGCTTGTCTCCGTTCGGCGCTGGTATTGCCATTTATATTTGATCCGCGTGTCCGTCGAGAGTTCGGCGCAAGTTTATCGTGTCTATTATTGTTCCTTTTTGCCGCGGGGAGTTATCGTTGTTACTTTTCTCCTTTATTTTCATTTCGTCGAAGAATTCATTGTTCTCCTGTACAAAGATTTTCGATGCTACAGAATCTCTTATTGGTTTGCTCGATGTACAACAATATTATCCTACCATTTTGGAAATGATGTTTAAAGAATCTTTCGCCCTTCGTGTCAATATTTTCGTAGAAATGGCGACGCACGAAGGTAACATCCCAGGTAAGCGATTTCGGTGTCCAGAATTTCGTAGCTCAAACAGACCTCAGAGGAGACGAAAAGTTCAATATTAACTCATTAACGCGCCGGCGAAACGTTCCCATAAACGGGCAAACACCGCTCGGCAAATATTTTTGTCGAGAGTCAACGATCAAAACGTGGACGCTGGCAAACAGAACTGGAACTCGTCCTTCGGGGAACGAAAAGTAAGGAACGAAGGTAAAAAACGAGGAGGGTCACGTTAACGAAAAAATAGCAGAAACGTTTGTGGTCTCGCAGTGAATTGAATGAATGGGCGATCGATTAAATCAACACCCCCGTCTGCTGATAACACACTGACGGGAGATCGACGTTGGGACCGGCCGCAGAAATGGCGATATATTCGATTAATCGAGCGTCACGCATCTCGCTAATTAGCATATGAAACGAAAATCTTGCCCGGGCGCCAGCTTGTCACGCGATCTCGATGTCGCACGGTCCGATGATTTCTTATCGATCCACGCCCGGGAAAACTCGTTTGAACGCGTATCTGATCATTGGAGTGTTCCGTGAATAACAATATTGGCCAACAATGAGAAGTTTTCCGCTCGCGTCGCCCACGAAGACAGCTGTTTGCCGCTCTGGAACACATTAGTGTCAAGGAAGGTAATTGCGACACGTTGTTTGCCGTTTGTTGTATCGATGTATGCCGATAGAAAATCCAGTCCCCTTACTATTAGAGGCTCGATCCAGCCGCGACGAGTAACGTTGTTTCTCGGTCGAAACGTGTACCGCGTCACTGATATTGCGATATCACATTTGGAGGTGACAGCTATTTGTTTAATGGAGATTTAACCCTTTCGCGACTACGTGCCACGAAAATATTCCCGACTGAAATAAACACGACACTCTAGCTTTTCCTGTCATAACTATATAATTATAACTCGATGTCTGGACTGACTGATCCTATACATCATTTCTGGTACACCGAAACGTAGGGGGGTGTCGCGTCGAGAAACCTCGATGGCCACTGTAGGTCTCTCAAAAGTCTGTCCATCCCGATCACTTCCCAGCAGACAATAAAAGGTTCGACCATTCGGTATCTCGAATTATTAGGGAACAACAACGTCGTTCGTAAACAGCACTGGAGCAGCCAGAGAGAGGCTGAGCCCTGGTCGAAGAGGAACGAGCCAGAAATGGAGGATCGGCAAAAAACTGTTCGAGGAAACGTTCGGCGATGGCAAAGGCGATGCCGGGCGGGGGAAGATCGTCCGGGGGGAAGACAGGGTAGATAGGAAGGGCGGCGATATTATTACTGATTGAAATTCTTCGTGGTCAGAGTTGACTTGCCGCGCGCACCGGCAGATTGCGCGATCAGTTTACGTTCCCCTCGTGGCACTAAGCCAGGCAGCCATGTCACTTTTTGCTCGTTTCATTGCTCTCCTCTTGTTTCTCTTCTCCGCCGTGCTGGATCCAGCCTCTCGCGCACGATACCCTCGCAGGGTGATACGGAGGAAGCTCGGTTCGCGACCCTGAAGAGGACCTTGCACGCTCGGCACCTGTTGTGCGGGTTACGCTGATCCGCGAAGGCACCGTCGTTTATAATTTCGTTTTTTTTTCAATCCCTCGCGAACCGGGGACACACTTTACTACCGGTGATAATTTATCGTAGACAGGAACATACTTATGCACGGAAATATATTTGTACGTATATTTGCATAGGACAGGGCAGAATATTTGGCGTCCGTTCCGTTCTGTGGTAATGCGATTAGCATTGTATAATATATGTGTTGGGCTTTCTTGAATTGGTAACATGTAATAGCGTATAGTTTTCTTGGCATCGGTGGATATTATTGCTCGGCTGAGCAGCGTTCGCGAGAAAGTTAATTTGACGATTGAAAAGTTGATTTGGGCAATGGACGAACCGAACGGACGAAGACTTGTCGTCGGTGAATGAAGGAACTACGATAAAATGACATTAGCGGGGGCCTAGAAGAATTTCGTTATTTATGCGTAGCACCAGTCGCAAAATACGAATGAAGGCGTTACGCGATAAATCGGCAAACCGGAGCATAATATCCAGCGATATATTATACTAATTCGCGATCCTATCGGAGTCCTAACACATTTCATTGCATGTTTCAGCGTAATTTCTGACGACACTTAACATTACACCCCGTTGCCGGTGACGTCCGAAAGCCACATCGAACGGGCCATCATCTTTATTATCTCAGCTCTCATTGTGACTTCTCGTTTCTTGTTGAAGATTCCGGCATGCTAGCGTGGAATAAATTACATATTATCGATAAGTGTAATTGCGCGGTGCTCGACAGCTATCCTCCACCGGCCGTTTACATTAACGTTTCCAGCAGGACGATGATTTCCTGTTAATTGCACGGCCGACACCACTTCCGTTCCACCATTGGCGATCCCGACGCAACAGCGGCGTCGTTGTTCATTTTTGTTCCTTTATCGTAGCAACGATCTCGGCGAAGAGATGAGGCTCGTTCCCATTCAATTCTAGTCGGCGGTCCTCGTGTCTGTATCGGTGCAGTCGCACATCGAATGACGCAGTCGCAACGCGAAGGTCGCATTTTTAAGCGGCTGCATCATCCTGTTGACGCTTCGTTCGACGATGGCTAAGGATAACAGTGATAGTTTGAAGACACAAGGAATCTTGCAGCGGTCGACTCGGCCTGCTCGCTGCAGACCTTTGTTATTCCCCCTGTGAACGCCTTCGTGAAAACAGTGAATGGATGTTATCATTTGGGAGCTACAATTCATTTTCTGTTTTTTTTCTTTTTGTTTTTAGCGGTTCGTCAGATCTTTTATATTAACATATATATATATATATACATATATATATATATATATATATATATATTAGTAGATTTTGAGATAATCATGATACGTTTGTACTTTCGTTTACGATTATTATTTGTTCGTTAATCGACAGAATCAATTGCACTGGATTGTATGAAACGTTATCTACTGATCGAATTTTGTCGGACGCTCGTGCTGTCACTCGACAAAGGGATAAATTTTGATAAACGTTAGATACTGATATGTGGATAAGCATACATGTAATTATAGATAATAATTATAGGAGATCGGAGAATTGCGGATTGCAAAATATCACGGGAAACTATGCGCAATTAACTACACCGATAAGCTCTATTTTGCATCAACCTGCTTCTACTAGCCTGCTACGAATTGCTTCAACTTATGTAAATTCTTCATTAATAGTTTCGCACACATGGAACGCATAACCTGTTCCAGTTCCAGTAAATTATTTCGAGCCCGCGTCAAACTGCTACTACCTGTATCAGGTTACCTTAATTCTTGTCTGTCTGTTCATGTAAGTCTCAATTGCACTTGCTTCGAGTCACGATTCCCCGATTTAGTTCTTCCTCGATATGCATCGTTTGCTCTAATTAATTTTCTTTATCCGGACGAACAATATTTGCAACTTGCAACAAATATTGACAACAATACACGTCAAGTTTGAATTTTTCTCATCAGTATGTATGTAGGCCCGTGCTTCACGTTCTTGTCCAGAATTGTTGCTAATTTCGTCTAGTTCATCCCACAACTTATAAACAGGGTTGAGATCTGGTGATCGTGATGGCCATCGTAATAATTATATTAATTGGAACAAAATGCCCATCATATTATTCAAAATATATTGCCTGCACAATAACTGTCTTTAAACGAACCATTAATATTGTAATAAGCAATTAAACCTATATAGTAAAATGGATTTATTTTAAAATACTACGGTGTCCCATTACTTATGAACGGGCGTGTACAGAGCTTAACGACTATCATGTTATCGTGTACAGAAATTATTGCAGAACACAGATTGCTATCCTTTGTTCGTACTATTAATAAATGCAATTATCTCGAAGTATCAATAAATGTAACTATGTACACGGGAAGGCGTTTTTAATTTTATATTGATTTTTTTGCACGTGCATCCGTGTTGGGCGCAAATAGTGCCACGCAATTTAGAACTAATTTCTATCGTGTATGTATTGGACTTAAGTGAATGATCGAATACATCGATCTGACATTAACTTTAATTAACTAGGAGAAAAGCGAGGCGATTAACCATACACGGGGCATAATTACTTTGTCCTGTATACGTATGTACTCTTCCTACGACGAAAAATGCTGGGGTCGGCACCGGTTTCTCGATTCCTTGGAGCTATCGAAAATTTTCGTGTCGTTCAAAAAATATATTTTTACATCCATCACTTATTTTTAATAGATGTAAGATGAACACTACTCATATATGTATACATTTATTTACTGATTGTAATTGGGAATCATAGTTTTAATCCGTTTTACTGTGACGAATTTTATTTCTTGAACTCATACAATATACAATTTGTTACCTGGATGAATTTATATTCTTCGTTCAATCGAATGTAAACTTAATTACCCGAATGGTACTTCTTCTATTCGAGAAAGCAAATCGAATACTGTATTACAAAATTCTGGGAAAGGGTAACAAAGACACGGGTACAATAATTATTGTACCGCGGTACCTGAGAAATATAGGGTGTTTGACAAACGGAATCAATACCGCAAACGTTAGACACGCATCGATTGTACCACTCGGCATTCCAAAGTAACGAGTAATCCCGAAATCGCCAAAAACCTGACACGCGCTGCAATCACGAACCGCATTACCCCTTTCCAAACAAAAAAAAATGCCGCATTAGAACCGCCTACGCACAGCTATCCCGCAAACAACGTTTCTCGGAGGAAAATCCAATCGGGCGAAAAATGCATCTAACAAAGCAACCTTCTTATCGCTACCGAACACCGGCATTACTCAAATCGAGACGTATCTCGCTAACTTAACCACGATAACGAGACCAAATCGCGAGAGCAGGAAATAGTCGGCGATTGTTCAAGCACATAGCTTCGAGCGTACACGGAGAAAGGTGTTTGCGGACAGCCTTGGTGGGCCCTGAAGAACGGGGGCCCCGCATTGTTGGTAGGTGTACCGCCTGTCGCTGGCCTCTGATTCATTGCCGCGCCTTGCAATTCATCATTCTACTTCTCGTGTCTCAGCATCGTCCTGCCCTCTCTTCCTTCCTGTCCTCCCACCGTACTTCTCTGCCCCTCGTTCTCTCTCTCGCTCTCCCCATTTCTCTTTCCGTTTGTCGCGCAGTTCACCTTTAACGCCGATGAGAACCGCCGAAAGCTTTTCATTTAGCCACTTGATCATCAAGGACATTGTTGGAAAATCGACTTCCTCGTTTTTCTACGATAGTACGAAACGATTGAAATTTTTTGACTTCTCCTTTCTCGGCGAAAATTCGAAGGGATAATGATCTGCGATGCTCTGGCAAGAGGCACTTCATCGTTACGACACGCAGAATGCTTGTAACGAAAGGATGTTCGTAATGTCGAGTCCTGGGTCCCCGTTGGACCGTTCCAACTCTGTCCGACAGAACGGTAAAAATCGCGCGATTAACGAGGAGGCCGTAATACGTCGGTCGCGCAGCTGGCAATTAGAATTGTGATTAAACGGTGTCGAGATAACAGGGAGCGTAAGATAACCTTAACGGTACAACGGGGACCAAGATGATAGAGAGTGGGCCTCGTTGAATTTCTTCGATTCACGCACGTGGCAGCGTGTTCGCGAACGAACGTTCCTTTTCGTGAAATCCGTCGATAACGATCCGCTGAGAGACATCCAAGGGTTGGCGGCCTTATCGTATCATTGAAATCGTGCGAGAAGCGATTCGTTACGATTGCTAGACTACCGTCCGCTAAACGTTGTAATTACCACGGTTTAATGGCCCATCGACTTGAATATATATATATGTCTCAGACCGCAGGGAAAGGTCATACATATCTCATAGCGCGATTAACGGCGGCTGTGAATAAATCTGTGCATCGGGAAGGGAAAAATCGGCGTCGTGTCAGGAGGGATTGGAATGCGTCTTTCGAATATATACGTGCGAACCATTAGGGGAGTTACGCTGCTAGATCGTATCTGGCCGCCATTTAGGATCGGGTTACGTTCGAAGACAATTTTACGGAGAACGATAAGGTGATCTGGAAGCCAGGTAGAGTTTATAGCTGAGGCGGAATGGAATTGTTGCTTCTTAAGTGACAGCTTCGAAGTTTCGTGATTGTGCGGGGCATAATATATTGGAGATTGCTTGCCCAGCATACAGGATTTATGTCCTCCGTGGTACCTACGTCCGAGGATCCTCCACTAATACCAAGCGACTATTTATAGTTCGGTTGCCTAGATGGTACCGAAGAAGTGGGACTGTCACCTAATTCATTACTTTTTCTCAGTCGGCTGGCGCGGTAATACGTTGATCCAATAGAACTGGTAACGTTTGCGGAATTCACGAGCCGTTAACGTTTCGTAGGTATACGTGGCGAATATTTTTGAAGCAAATGTGATTGCTAACTTTATGAGATTGTAAACGAGGGAAAGCGGATGGGAAATAGTTGTCGGGTCGCTTGTGACCGAACGATTGGCGATTACCAGTTGACGATTGACACGTTGATATTTAATTTAATTAAACCTATTCTTAACGTTCGTTGCAATCAATTCATTTCGTTCGTTATATTATATTCATCTATGCTGTAATTACAGGGTCGTGCATTCGCTATCATATTCCAACGATAATGCAACTGGTCCAAAAAAACAAACTTGATTAGCTATTAGTTCAGATACTTAATTTCTCGAACAATCTCTACGGTAATATAACAATCCTTACGTATACGTGGATACATTCGTTTCTACACCTCCTTAATTGCGAATAACTTTGTTGGACTTCCAGTCGCGTTATTTTCCACACAGACAGAAAATGTTCGAAAGGCTTTCGCGAAAGCCGCTGCGCCGAGTGGACCAGAACCGAGGATTAAGCAATGAGAACTTTGCGAGCACGGATTAAAACTGCTAAAATTAATTCCCGTAATTGCGGCGGAAGCTGATGCATCTTACCGGGCCCACTGGTCTCGCGAAATCGAAGGGATTTTCTCTCGTGGTTGGCAGCGGGAGAATCGTCTGAGAGGAAACCCTTCTTACCTTAGAGTCGGACTTAAGATGCTCTTACGAGTTTCAAACTGTCTCGTGGGAATAAGGGTATCGTTTAACCGAGCGTCTGTATTATTAAAGTATTTATTGGAGATTGTTCGTGGTTTCCAAATATTTTTCCGGCTGCATGTACCGTGTTTGAAGCCAGAAAAACCTGGGTGCCATTCCCCAATTAAAAATATGTAACTCAGTTGTCTAAAGTTCTTATTACGAAAGGTCTACATCATTTTACAATTGGTCGCAATATAAAGTGTAAAGTATCGTCTAATATGTTTCTATACGTTGATTCTCCTAAATATAACATTAGTTCGTTTTACCAAAGTGAATTACTAGTTCAGAACAGTCCACTACAAATCGATATCCGTCTTGTTGCAATCGTACAGAACTCCGCAGGAAATAAAATCTCCAGCAATATTTTACAAAGGTCATCGCTACCTTCGCGTTGAATTCTTTATTCCGTTTAAAACAAGAGAACGCGACCCTGCCTTCGTTCAGCTCTGTGCCCCCTCGCTGTCTAGTCACCGGTCTTCGGGTCTAGGGCTTGGGCAAACTTCTAACTCGTTCGTCTCCTCGCATTAATTAATTAACGTTCTCTTAATTGAATCACTCCGCGAAACAACGCCGCATTAACTCCGCCGTTGTCCCTCGCGGATCCTCTCAAGTGAGTCGGCGACATTTCATTTGCTTTTCACTCGTGCTTCCTTACCAGCTGTTTCCATTCCGACAGAGGGCCGAGTGGATTTTCATTAGGGACGAGTGCGGCTCCTCTGTGTGCACTGAGATTACATTTTCGAGACATTGTTTAAACTTTCGCCCGCTGTGTCAAGAATCGAGTGGAGCCGGAAAGGAAGGGGTTGGGTTTGGTTTACGAGGGACCGCAGGTGTGGTAATATTTACGAATTTAAATTTGCTTTCACCCGCAACGAGCTTTAACTGTTAAATTTCGGAAGCCCGTCGGGAAGGCGATACATAATTTCGAATCCAACAGCCCCCGCTGGAAAAGGGAACCCCCGCCTCATCGACGTTCCTTCCTCCTCGACGTCGACAAGTCGCCGCGAGCCGGTCCCGGCGGCGTTTCACGATTCGTATCTACGGTTTCTTCGCCCTCGAGGAATCTGCGAAAGAAAGCAGCGTCGGAAAACGAAAGCGGAACGACGGTGGCGAGAGGTGAATCGCCGCGGAGGGAGCCGCGCGAAACATGAATTATTCCCAACGACGACTGTCCAGAAACCGTGGGGTATTCGGTTTCCCACGATTCATAACGCGTTATCAATAATTAATCGCTTTGGGGGAACAGAAAAGCGCGGCGGGCACGGGATCAGAACGGAGTAGCGACTCGATGTTTCACGGAACAAGGACATCGATCCTCCACGATCACCGGAATCGTCAGGGTGTGGGACCGTCGCGGCGCGGCGCGGCGATCTTGTTCCTGGAATATCGACTTCCCCGTACCGTCATTCTCATAAATCTTCCCTGATGACAGATCAGTATGCGATCCTCGTTATCGATGGGCGCCGATTCAATCGATACACACGTATCAGCCCGCTGGACGTCCACTCCTCCCTGAAGATTCTGTCCTCCGTTAAGAAGATGGTGACGAACGTGGAATAATGTTGGCCGACGATGTTCAAGTGATTGATTTTGATGGTTCCAACGTTCTTGGGGATTTGCTGAGTTAGGCACCACACATGCTGTATGCGGGATTCGCTGGTTATACGACGGCGTTCAGTGTAGGCGTTTAATAAATGGTTGCAGCGATGCTGTAGCCGATGGATATTTGTGGCACTGTAAACACGGTGCCAGGAGATCTTGCTGTGGCGTAAGAGGCTGTTGTTGAACGTAGAACGACGCCAGGGGTATTTAATAAATGGTTTTATTGATGCGGCACTGGGTTGGATATTTACGGCACTGAAAGTTACAGCTGGGCTTTTTTTTGTTGCTGTTGCTATAGGTTGATAAAAGATTGGTTGTGGACGAGGGACAATATTAATCTTTCGCTGGGAAGGTAACTGCAAATTTCTTTCAGATTGTTCTCATTTTTGTGATGCGCATCTTAATTTATTAAAAAGGTATATCGATCGGACGTGTCCATACGCCCACTTATTTCTCTCGCGTTCCGCGCTCAATGCATAATTAAGAAGGCGTCGGGGACAGTACAATAATCGTCGAGTCGCACAACCTTCGCTGATTGAAAATGTTAAAGAAATATTTCTGTTGTTTCAGGTAAGAGCGCTGACGACAAAAATCAATGCAACCCGGCGCGGAATTAAGTAGTCCGAACCAATATTAAATATGCATTTGTCCGGTAAGTTCTTTTATTCCACAACTTACATAATCAACACGAAAAGGATTCTCGAATCGACAGTGAGAAACAAAAATGCGCGGACTGTAACGTCTCAGTTATTCCCGACATAATATCATTTATGAAACAATTTAAATCCGCGAGAATCCGCCGGCATTGAAAATAACGATATTCGATGAAACATCCCAAAAGCGTACTTTGCTCACAGGTAAAAGCGCGCAGCAAGCACGGATCGGCGTTCGTCAGTAAATCTTGACGAATTTCCGGATTACTCCGCTCCTTTTTTTTTTCATGCCCTCCCGAAAATTGCTGTTCGATGCACACGAAGCTTCAACGGTGTTTATTCGCCATACGGAGCTTATCGGTTTAGTTCCGACGTAGCACACACCTCTCCCCCTAGCTCTTCGAATGCGAACAGAAAAAAAGAGTGTCGTCGATACGACGAATTTATTTATTACCGTTTATTTTCGAATTAGTCACAAACGTTTCGCTGGAAGCTCCTCGGACTTTCGTCACGTGCTCGGCCGCGAAATACCCCCGCTAAACGAGAGGTATCACGCGTGCGTTCGCCGCTTATCGCGGAACTGAATTGTTAACCAGCGCCGGCACCGCGCGAGAATCGAGCGTCGATTGGCCGTTGCGTTTTTCACGCATAAATTACCGGTTGCAGCGGGGCTCGGACAACAAATTTTCAGCGCGCTGCACGCGCTCGAATTTTTCCCGGCGCGTTTATCTCGCCGCGAACGATCCCGTGATATATTTATGTACCCTGGTCGATGTGTATTTATACGCGGTCGTCCCAGGGGAGTTGCGTGGTGGTTCGCAGGAAATATGCTTCACGGAAGCTCGATCCGTTCAACGAAAGGTTATTCCCGATGTCGAGATACACCGACAGCAACAGCGGTGGAAAGCAAAAAGGGGAAGAAAACTGCGAACAATGAAGTGGTTTCGCACGACGCGTTGACTGCTTTCACCAGAATTTCGATTTCGCGTTAACTCAATCGGTAGTAGTTATTAAAGTGAGGTTTTTAAACGTCGTGGAATTTTCAACGAAAGGACGTCTGACCGGAGAACTGTTAAACTTTACACTGTTCATTTCAGCACGCCATATGTTTCCTTTAAAAAAGAGAAAATGGAAAACTTAAGTAAAAAAATTACATTTTTTTCTAATTTAAAAAATTTTTATAGATATAAAATTTGTTTTCGCATTAACAATTACTACAAATGTGAAGATTAAGGTCTACCCTCTACAACAACCCCATTACAGATTGATATTGGAAACCGTGTTTGATGAGTGATCTTTTTCCACCTGGATTCTATATGATGTTTGAGCAAGTAACGATACTATCTTCAACGATGAGAAAAGAATATTATACTCGCATTTACGACGGCATCGAGGAGCAAACGCGTTGGTACAACAATATCTATTTCAATATCTGCAACACGCGCGACCCAACCATTGACTTGCGCTACTTAAAAAAACGTTTCGAAATAGAATCGAGCCTCCCCCGGAACAATATTCCCCAATTGTACCCGGCGCGTAGTACACCCACCGGTTCGATTCCATCTTCCAGCCAGCGAAATCACAATTATTTCGGTTCCCCGTTCGCCATCCAATAAATAACGCTGCCGCGCGGCTGGCCCCGGAGTAAATCTTGCCGATCGTTAAATCACGCCGCGGCGTGATTACGCTTTCGCGAGGATCCGCGTAATGATCGCTCATTGCTGATATTTCATCGCGTTAAGTACGGGCCGGGCGTTTATCGTACGCCCGGCCGAACCGTTCGTTCGGTGGCTCGTTAATTTCGTTACGAAAATATTCGTTCCGGGCGACCGTCCCGCGCACAAACCGTCCGCCCGCGAACGCCGGACGCCACTTCGCTGCCATTACGATTATTGCCAGAGCAAACGAGGCCCGAGCGACGTCTGTTTACGGAAATGTCTCCTTCCGCGGTTGTTTGACTTCCGGTTGATCGATGGCCGCCCGTTCGGGCACCGGGAGCTCGTTAGCCGCATCGGTTTCTGCACTTGGGGGCGTACGTTTATGGCGAACCAACGCAACCGGTGGAAAATATGATCGGACAAGGAGAATGTTGTTGAGTCGAACGCTTCTGGTTTATTGACATTCCGCGTGCCTTACGCCGCGCGTGAAATTCATGGCGGAACGGCCGATGCTTACAAGTTGTATCGCGCGTCTGTTACGTGTCAACGTGTCTGGCAGGAGGGAAAGCGTGAATATCGGTTTGGTTGCACGTTCGATGCTTGCGTTTGAACGATTACCTTTTACTGCCTCGGCATAATTACGCGGGGGACAGTTGACGAGTAGTATACTCGCCCCCCCCCCCCGATGGCTTTCGTTCGAAACAAAAATATCGCACCCGCGCAGGAAGAGTGTCACAAGTGGAAAATTTTGCACTTTTCTTTCACATTTTATTGCATGAAATAGAACGTAATGAATCAGCGACGGTATCACCATTTCGTGCGCGTTAGAATATTTCTGTGAGAAAGTGAGATATTTTGAAAATGTTCTTTTCTCCCAGAGTGTGTCCAATTGAATAGTCAATACGGACTATATAAATTACCACTAAACGAAACGCTCGATGCATCATTTATGGTGAAAAGAAGATTATTATTCGCCGCACGTCGCGCGCATTTAGAATTACGATAATATTTCGCGATGTCCACAAAAGTGTGTACATAGAGTTCCACTCGAAAAACGCTGCCTCGTGCACGGACCCCCTTCTTTATAACGCGCCACCTTTCCCGGTCGACGGGCTCCGGTAAAAGTATCAAGGTGCCTGCGTTAATTTCACCCCGGAACACGAAACGTTTAACGATGATAGATACACGGGCATAAACGGACCGGTCAACTCCGCAACGCGCATTATCCGCGAACCTAATTACCATGAAGTGTCGTGCATTCCAGTTGACCGCACGTGTATAATGAATCGTGCCGCGTCGCGCATACAGAACGGTAATTATATTTTCATCCATCGACCGGCGGGAATAATTAAAAGGCCATATTGGACGCCCCGGGCCATAAGGCCCCGGCTAAGAAACGAAAAAGTACACACTGTGCTCGTTTGTAGTGCGTTTGGTGGCCGTGTCTATCTGTGTAATTATCAAAATTCCGCGCGAGTCGATTAGGATTGAAGTTACACCCCCTAAACAGCTGTTGCGTTTCACGCTACCGTGTCGGGGCGGCGGGCAATTTATTTGATGCACCGATAGACATCTTTATGGTCATTGTGAAACAACAGAATCGACCGCGTCGTAACATATTCGTTGCATTCTTTACCAGTGCGTCATAACGGATTTTTGGCTCGCCTATCTATCTGAGTAATAAATTAGAATTTCATTTACTTCAGCTGCAGAACGTTCATTTCTTATTTTGATAGCCGTACTGACTTTCGAATTTAATCGAGGGTGCAATTAAATAAATGAAAATACACTTGCAAAATGATATCTTTGTTATTTGCCAAACATTAGCCTATGCTCTCAATGAGACACGACCAGACGTTTAAACGCCCAATCGCGCGATGTAAAATATCTTAATGCATACACATTATTGAAATTCTGCTGCGAACAAGCACTTCCGCTAAATTCTGCAACTACATGGAAACATGAAACATCTAATCGTTCTGTGCAGCCCCCCCCCCCCCTACATATTTCTACATCTTAAAACTGGCCTTTTAACTTATAATCCATCAATAAACGGTCTGCGCATTCGATCGTACCGAACGCGTGCCTCGCCAGCATTGTCCGACGCAAATCCTCCCGTTCACTGCCAGGGGAGGGGAACCGCTTTAATAACGCCCGATGTTCATGCTGGAACACGGTATACGTCAGCTCGGGGCGGTCGTAATAACTGCAAAACGGGATTGCGGGTACCGATTACGCCGGAATTGCCTGCAAACATTTAATATCGTCGAAGCGCGGCAAACGCGTATCGGTCCCGTGAAAATTGACGATCCGGCGAGAGACGGTGACAGGGTCGACGATGCGCCATTGACAGGATCTCGTGCGTGCTTTCTTTCTCTGTCTGTCCCTTTCGCTCGCTCGGTGTGTGTGATCCCCGCGAAGGTGTGTGCACAGCGGTATAATTAACGACGCGTGCATTTTATTCCCCTAATTGCGAATACATAGAACGCACGCGAATGTTTACACTCGTCTGGTATTACGTTATTCGGGGTAATTACAGGGTGTGCGCGATAGCCGATGCATAAATGATACGTATGGAAGCGTTTGCTGCTGCTGCTGCTGCCGCCGCTTGTTTGATCGAGGATGAACGAAGTGCTCGTTATTGGAGCCGAATAGAACTGCGTTGGGAGTGTATCCCCTTTTTGCCGATAAGTGTGGCTGGGATTTTTGAAATTTGGACAGACAGTTCGGGGGGGGGGGGCTGGATGTTTGGTAAATTCGATGATAGTCTGTTGTGGAAAAAGGGTCGGCTCAATGGAAAGGGAATAGGCGGTGTTTGCGTTGGGTAATGTTGTACATTATTAAAGGGCAGTATACAATTTCTTTGGAAATGGATGGAACGGTAAAATGACGGAAAAGTATCGAAAACTGTGTACGAAATGCGTGCTCTGTAATACATCGAACGAAACAAATTGGGACGCCAATTCCAGAAGGGATGAGAACTTTGATCTTTGATCTATCGCTTTTACGATGTGATATATTTCAATTCCCTGTTACACCTATTGGTTTTATCGGGATAAAAAATTGTAAGCCTTGAAATTTTAATACTGCTGATCTTCCAATCTCTGTTCAATTGATCCCTTAAGAATTTTTAAATAATCATATTACTTGCTCGCGAATATTTTATAATCTCATTAATATCAGCAGGTACAATTATATTCAAAGCCACTGGAGAAAATGACGCAGCGTTAACATAGAATCCGTGATTCTTCCGAGATCCCCGAACATAAAAACACATACTTTAAATAAACGCAGCGGACTGGAATTATCCGAACGACCGATATCTGTAAGATGTCGAATCCCGCAGAAATGTTGCGAAAAGCGCAGCTGCATCGGCTGTTCGCCGAGGTAATCAAGAAATCGCAAAAGCTTAACGGGGTAGAGCGAAAATTCATCCCCCCCGGGTCCTACCCTGACGAAACGTCAAAATCACGAAACGCACGGTCATCGCGAAAGAATCAGCGCGCACACGGCATACAATTAACCTCTCGCGTACCTGGTCGGACACGCGCGCGTGAACTTGAACGCACACGCGTATCCAGTCAGCAAGCAGCACGGCGTAATCGCCGATGATTGCCCTTTATTACAGCAACGGTCAAAGCACGGCCCGGAATCCGGTTCACTCGGCTCGTTCACGGCGAACGATGAATTCGACGGTCCACGAGGACGCGACCACCGGTTCCACTCGTTACAGAGGGCTGCGTGTGCCCGTCCGAATGCACAGCTTTCGACGAAATCGGCCAACGACACGCAAACCACTCGTTCCGTGAGGACCGATCGCGTCGGCGATTGTTGCGAAGAACGGCGCTGGTCCTTCAGCGATACCACCCTACCTGATGGGGATCTTGACCAATTTGGCTGGCCGCGAATCGCGTGGCACGGTGCCCGGCCGAGATTCATCTGCACGTAGTTGGTTAAAAGAATTGACGGCGAGAGAAATTGGTTGGCGTTGAGATTAGAGGATCGCAAGTGGATGAGGGAGAACAGGAGGTTTTATTAATTTTATATAGCAGTTTTATGCGTAATTGTCTTGTCGTTTTTAGTTTTTATTCTCATGGTTTCGTGATTAACCGTACTCGGTGCTATTGGTACATTCTCAGGAATCATGGAAATATTCGAACATTGTCAACAGGAAGAAGTAATATAAATAAAAAATTGTAAAGTGGAATATGCGATTGCGGACAAGATAGAAAGTAAACATTCTAGATGTTCGAAATATGTAATTTCTTGGTTACCAGACTTTGTTGAACAAAGATGTAATCTGCATCTAACAAGATGCAATAAAATTCGTTAGAATTATAGAAATAATGAACATGAATTTTTTGTCCGGAACTTTAATTCTATATTAAGCACTTCGTACGCACTTTGCCCAAATCTGTTTTAACCGATCGTTGCAAGTTCGGGCGTACAACCACGACCCGCAAAGATATGGATGGAAAAAAGACGCCCGATCTGCCAAACTTTTCGTCGAAGGCTCACCCCATTGAATAGTTAGTTGCCAAAGTATTGATCACCGTGGATCTCGTGCACTATAATTTCGCGGGACGTCGATTGATTCGCGTCAATACCGATTTCAATCACTTTCAGATTTGCGACAAGCATTTTTTAATTGCCTCCGAACACGCGACGGGGTGATTCCACGGTTCGGCTACCCCTGTTTCAATATTCCAACGGAACCATTAAAATGTCTGTACGAGATCGGTTCTGCTTCTGCTGATCAAATATTAATCGCGGATCATCAAGGCTGCGACTATATTTATGTAAATCGGGGTGTTTGAACAAGGGCTGTCTCAGAATACGGTGTTGCTCAATGTAACACACGGCATCCCGCAACTCATCCATAAATGCGAAGGTATTCCGTAGGAATTTCGACAATATTAACATATTTACGTTGAAATGGACGGAATGCTTACCTGAACCGCGTTATTCGTTACCATCGGCGCGAACAAATTAAATGAAACTTGAAATTTTTACCTTGAAACGATAACACCTTAATTACCAATATAAGGTATAACTGTAACCTTTCGAATATAATCGCGTTCTGCAGCAAAGGAAAAATATATAACAGGTTAATTATACATTGCTTGCGATGACTGTATAAAATGTGGAAGAAAAAGAATAGAAAACGCCTATTGTTATGCCTATTCCGAATTCCTTCAAATTGCGCGAAGCCTGACAGTAACCCTAATCTATCCAGCAATCAAGCAACAGAGACACGGTGCGCCCATGAATAAAGTTATATCACACCACTGGCAGGAGACACGGACGTTGTCAATGGTGGCACGTCGATGATACTTTAGGGGACCGCGACATTCGAACGTTCCGTTCGAAAATGGAAAGAACGAACGGACAGTAGCGGAGGACGGGCAAAATTATGGGTACGATATCACGGTCGTTGCACGAAAACGGTCTGGAAACTTGCCAGTTGGCTCGTCTGCGTGTACGTTGCACTTGTTGCGACGGGGACGTCGTAGAACGCCCCGATTCCTACCACGAAGACCCGGAACGCATCCTCGATTCGCCCGATTCATTGTGAAATTTTCGCCCAAAAATTTGCGCTCAATGACACGCTCGCAGGAATCGCGGCGAAGGTGTGCTCATTACGTCAATTCAATCAAATATTAATACGAACTGTATTGTTCGATCGACGCGAGTTCCCCCCTGTTGAATTGAACCTCGGTCGCCGATGTCTTCTTGCCAAATATAGTCCTCAAACTTCCACCGAACAGTTGCGCGACCTTCTCGCCTTCATCGAGTCCTCGAGTTATCAACCTCGTGAACCGCAACATCTAGACCCACCGTTTCCCCAAACATTCCCTCTTGAACCGCACCAACCGGCTCGCCCCGAAGAATCTTCATGCATACACGTGCCCACCGAAGGGACCACTTGTCCTCCCCTAAAATTCCAGCCAAGGTCAGCGTAGAACAGAAACCCAGTAGGCCAGCGTGGAGTCACGCTCCGAAAATGGATATCGTCGTCGATGTCGCGATTCCGGTCGGGCAATCGCGGTCGCTATACTGGTTGGCCGATATTAACCGGCGAGTATACTGGCCGGCAGCGGCAGCAACAGCTTCGGCAATGAAAGATGGGAACGGTGGTTTCTGGAGGTTGCGGAGGCAAGAAAGGAAGACTGGCAGGGAGGCAAGAAGGAAGAGAGGCGATGAACGTATCGCTGAAAGCGAGCAAAAGAGAACCGGAGACGAGGAGAAGAGGCATGCCTGGCCCGCCTCGCGCTCGCTACTCTCCGCGGCCAGGTTCAACGACACGCCTCGCCTTCTTTGTAGTAAACAACCTGGTGTAGACTCGCTCGTTGCCTTCTAGCGCGAGTATAGTGGTTCTCAGTCGAGATTCTCCCCGGCTTCGCTTAATTAACAATCACGCCAGCCTACGAACGATGTTCCAGCTTCTGATGGTTCCTCGGCCCCGTCTGCCCGAGGGCCAACAAAAATCTCTGACCCGCAGATGGCTGCCGCGGTTGGAAGCTGCGTGGCGACTTGCAGCGCCTCCGAAGCGTGGCCGTCGATCCTCTTGGCTCACTGGTGTGGATCGTTTTGTTGAAATAATGTTGCGGATTCTCGGCGAGGTTGGGCTGCAATGTTTCGAGGTATGCTCGCTGTGTACCAAGTTGACGTTGCAAGTTGAGGCGTTTCGAGGCGTCCGGGAATTTATGCCTGGAGCTTCGGGATTAACGGGGTAGAGTAATTCGGAGTGAATAATTTTGCGAACGTTTGGAAAGGTTGGTTTGCAACGCGTACAGATAGGCCGAAGTTCTCGCAATTGCGTCGCGACTTGGATTCCTCGATGACGTTCGTCGGACGAGTTTCAGCTGATCGTAGACATTTCGGAGTTGAATCGAAGACGATCGTTTGGTAACCGAGTGATTATCATCCACGATCTTCTGTAAGCTAATCTCGTCGCACCTGGTTCCGCCCCCTCTATTTTATACGCCGATCAATCGTCCGCTGCAATTTCGATATTGTATTCCAACGTAGCGTATTAAAGGGAGCATCTATTTTCTAAAACCTTCCGTGTTCTGCGCACGATATTTATACGATCGAGAAGAACAAAAATTCCAACGCCCCCCTAGCTCGGTTTAATCTAATCCAAACCTTCCGTGTCCGTATGCGACTTGAACGTAGGGTAGCATATGTAATATGTAACGCTCGTAATTAAAAAAGGCGAGAGAAACGTCGTCGTCGGGGCTTGGCTCATCATCGATCATTTCACAGCCGGCTAACAGGACAACTATGTATTCTCTATGGCGTGTTTACCATAATGAGGCCAGGCGATCGTGCAACGACCCGCGGCTCCGAGGGCAGCCAGGCCTTCCTTTCTTACGGCCAAATTACTAGGGAGAAGGGATTAAGAAGGCCCGTGCCCGTGGTTTCACGAGTTACATTCACAAGGCGTGTAGTTTAAATCGGCCCTCGCCCCGTGGGAATTGCGGTGTACGCGACACTTTTTCTCTTCCTTCTAGCCTCTTCCACCTTCTCTCCTCTCCGTTCCCTTTATTTTTCTCAGCATTGTGACTCGGTCGCCGACGCAATCGCACAGCGATTCTCAAGTTCGTCCGTGCGATACTCCCTTGGTCCAAACATCGGTCGAGTCGTTTGGAAAAATGTATGTTAACGACGGCATTTATCATTGCTAAACGTTAACGCGAATTATACAATTTAATAATGACTTGGCGAATCGATACTTCTTGGGTGTCGAAGGTGATGATTCTAGTTTCAGTAGTTGATTGGCATCAACGTTGAACCAGTAATATATAGAATTAAGTTGAGTTTTATTTCGGGGACGATTCATTTCTGTCGCGTTTGGATTACAATATGTATGACGAGGGTGATAAGGCCCGGGGTTAATTAATTAAGGGGATGTGCTTGTGTGACTGCAGTCTGAGTGACTATCGCGGATAGGACAATCGATCAAGAGCATCTACGCCCGTGAGGGGTGAATGTTTCAATAGTTAGTTACAGCTCTGGAAACCTCCCCTTTCGCGTTTGTGGCTATTGCTTCGTTCTTGTGTTGCATTTAATCGAGATACTTTAAATAGTGGTATAATAAAAAATCTGGAAAATCATGAATAAAATACACATTTTAAAACCCTCTAATATTCCTTTATTTCTATCGATAAGAGATAATAAACTGTAGTGGGTATAATATACCACAACGGAATCGGGAACTTCGTAGACATTCTTGATGATATTCGTTAACTAGCTATACACAGCTGCAATTAACGCAATTATTCTGAGCCCCGTGGTTTGCATGGCGCATACTTCCCCAAGCTATTAGTATCAATATCCCTTTGATTTCTGTTGTATTCTATTCCAACAAAATTGCTGCGCAACGATCCTTGTTTCATCCCGTATAGTATACAGGTTGAAGATTGTGCTGAAAAGTTTAGGGGAAATGAAATAAGTGAAACAAAATGAATGAAAATTGACCTCCCGGATATTATGCATACACCATACATTTCGTATAATGGTACAAATTCGGGTGATCCCGAATGAAGAGCTTCATTAATATGCATATTAACATAACAATCTTTTCGCGAAGTTGTTCCTCAATTTGTCGAAAGCACCATGAAAGTCGTAAAGGGTAAATCGGTCGCTATTGTTTCTAGCAAATTCAATTCATGTTTCGCGAACAAAGGGAGCACGCGTTACGAAAGCATTAAGAAGTGTTTAATAACGTTTAAGGCCACACGTTGAAAGCAACACGGGTGGTATATGCGATTCGTAGTTGGCCGCGAGTGCCATCAACGCTTTCATGAAGTTCACCGTGCAGCATCGGTAACATTTGTTACTTAAGTGTCGAGTTAATGTGGTATTGTGTTACAAAAGTTAAAGGTATTGTATTAAAACAACATCGTGGATGGCTCAAAGTGCGCCGATTGAGACTGACTTTGATTGCACGTGTGATATTTTATGGTCTCGATGAGGTGCAAATACTGTCCCCGCTACTTACGCCTTGGCTTATGTTGAAATATGTCGGGGCATGTTACGAGGCTGAAAACCGACGAAAAAGTCCGGCAGACGTGACTTTTACGGTTTACTTGTGAAACAAGTTACTATGCAACTCGAGCCAGTGCAGATAAAACTGCGATTAGTGTTGGATATTAGAATGCGTGCGTTAATCGCTGTTTAAATATTTATTGAGATTATTTTCGGTATTTGCCGTTTCATGTTCTACTATCACATGGGTTTGTCTAAGTCCTTGCACATTTTTACACAATGAAGAACGTGAGGGGGTTTCCCGGGAAATTGCCGTTTTTCCGTTTAATTGTTCTCCATCTAAGGGAATTATTGTAGTAGAACGTTGACAATTTAGAGGCATGTAACAGTAAGGTCTCTGTATATTATAAAAATGCGACAATCCAAGAGGAGACGTCTGTAATCTGAAGAATTCGGCAATTGCAACGACTTATCGGCAAACATCGACAATTAATTATATAATCTACAGGTGCCTGAAAGGATTGTTAACGCATTAATTTACACAGAGCATCCACGCATCATCCATACCGTTCCTACACGTCCATAAAATGTAGATAGCTATCGGGCATGATTTACACACGCTCATTTACCCCTGCCCATTAATTGCCTGCTGAATTGGTTCAAGCAGACAGTGTTCCTCTTAATTGTCTATCTAGCGACAAGTACCATCATGTACTCGAAGGACCGTTCGCTTTAGCAACATCGAATCACTTTAGAAACACGAAAACCGTGGTTTGCGATCGCTGATAAGATCCGATAAATCACCAGCGTTGTCTATGGTGTCTGTTGCTCAAGTATTCAGACTTGGGCTATTGCTTGGTATCCTTCTATTGCAATATATAGGCTTTGTTCGACTTAAAAGTCGCGAAAAAGTTTCCCTTAACGCCGTCGAGAATATCAGCACACATATACGTATACATATTGGATAATGAAACAATTTACGCGATGCGAAATTGACAAGTGCAAGTACGTGTATGTATTATTTATTTTTCTCTAATATATTATTTTTATTTCCGCGCCTTTGTTGCTCAAGCTATCAAACGTTATCCGCAACATCACGTCAGTTCCACTTTTTAGAACGTATAATTTTGTCAACTAGATGAGAACTGTAGGTACTGATTACGACAACGGGAATATTATCGCGGTTTGCCGTCGATTTAAGCCGTCCATTGAAAATACAAATTGTCCCGAACATACGGGACATCTTTCCTAGCTTTCGTGGCATTCCTTCCTAGGGCGATTAATTAAACTCGACGGATATTGGTGCACGATTTACAGCTGCGCCGGGGCTCTCGTCCAGTTTACCTGTACAAGTCGCTCTATAAGTGGCGGTTAAATATAGCAGGCGGCCCTTCCTTCGGGCGTGCAAAATCGAAGTGATCGTCCGGTCATTTTATCACCGAAATTAAACGACGTCCTCTTTATTAAGCCGATATAGAAGCTGATAAGGCGATCACGGATAGGAGGGGCCGGTTAGAACCTGCATAGGTGGAAGGGAAGCTATACATCACACTGAAGGCATCGGGAACCATAATGACTAAATTGCGAACTTCCAGTGCGGCTGCACTTTCGTGCCTTGATTCGGTCTGACATTTTTGCGCGGAAGTGACGGCCGTGTGCCCGGGCTATATGCCGTTTTGTCACTGCTTATCGTTCTGTGAAAACGCTTTTCATCGCCGATCTAAGAATAGTAATTACATTGTAGATCGTATCGGTAATCGTGAAGCAGCACGCCGCGCCGATGAGATAAAAAATATGGGGTACGTATTATTCGATGGCATAAAGAACGATGTATAGCTGTTCGCATGTGCTTCGAGTGTCAGGTGTTGCGCGTCTAATTTAAGTGTACGAAAAGGAACAAATGGCAATTCGAATGAAACGCGGAGTGGCAAATGTTGCGGATTCAATAATAATTTCAATGTTATTACAGCGACGATTTCTTCATTAACGCAATTGTGTTTGAATTCGAAATTTCACATCGCCGGGAACGTTGATCTATTTTAATACTAACCCTCGCCTCATTTCTATGCTGTTATCGATGAAATCAACAGAAATCGGTTCGTATCAAGAGTCCATACCGCGCTACTTTCTTGTGTCGTCTATTGATTTCGTTATTGTCGCGAAACGCAAACGTTCAGCGTTAGAACAATTATAACAATTTCTGTCCAACGTCTCAATTAATCCACGCGCGCATTAAGCAAGAACGCAGATCTGATTCGAAAGCGGCGCGCCATGCAATTTCAACCGTCGATCGCGCGAACTTAATTAGAATTTATGAAGAGAGCGCGCCGCCGCCGTATAAACACAACGACATCATTTATGCAGAGACGCGACGTACCGCGGGGTGCAATTAATATAAATGATGGATTATTGCCCGGGTCTCTCGACAATGCCGGATGCTTGTCGCCCGGGAGACGAGCGCACGCCTGTTTAACCCCAGTGTGTGTACAATCTGCCTAAAAATTGCAAACAGCCTCGAGCGGACGTGTCTGTTCGAAATATGCACGGCTGGAGCTTGTTTAATTTTTTTGTTGTTGGCATATGTCACAATTGCCTGTCCATATTTTTCGCCAGTATTTGATTGCCGACTGCATTTTCTGTGACCATTTGTACAGTAAAATTGAAACGACAATTATTCCATTTCTCTTTCGGCTAGAATTGCGTTGCACTATATCGGCAGAAATTTAGGTAGAACGGTGTAGCATAATGTATGATAAATAATTGACCGTGAGAATAGAAAATGATGACGATGACGGTAACTCTTTATTTAGAGACGTTTGGTGTCGAAGGTATGTCTATATAGATATTTATGTGTAATACGTGGAGAAACGAGAGCAAGCGGTAAATTGTTATTTATTGTCGATGAAGGTTCAATCGATTGGAGTAGCGCAAATTGAATTTTTTAAGGAAAGTAAAGGATCGCGCAGAATTCGGTTTCTGCTGATCATAGTTTATTCTTACGGTTGAGTTTGCTTGAAATCGGTGGTCGAAAATATTACTATCATTTAGCGGATCTTCGAGAACATTGTATTTCGAAAAGAAATAATTGAAATTGCTAATTTACAAACTTTGAATGAAAAAAAGTCGGTTAGGAGATAATAAAGGAACAGTAACACTTTCCTTTAAGAATAAAGTAATGGGTTTGTATCTTTTTCTAGAAAATAATATCGCGACGAACTGAACTGCCCGACGTAAAACGAATGCACCAGATTTCATGTACCAAAACTGCGTATTTCCTTAGTAACACGACCGCGTTAAAAACGATTGAAATTACTGATACGGTCCCCTTACCGACTGATAAAGATAAAAAAGGAACAAGGTTCCACATGTTTCTTCTTTGCTGGTTTATTTTTTACCGATCCACAGGATGAAAAATGAGCGGATTGCACGAAATATTGCAGGTGGTGCCGTGAGAACAGTACCGGAGGATTCATCGGAAACTTTTACTTATTCTTCATGCATGTTTGCGTATTCATCGATGCGCTCAGAAAAAACGTATTTCCACTTTTCATACACACGGCTCCAGCTGTGACGGAATTTATGCCCCGTTTCATATAATTTGCCCGATGAAACAAGAAAAATAAAATTGCGGTAGAACCCCGGCTTTATTAACGTTCATTTACGCGATCATTTCTACTCCCATATGGTCGTAGTATTGTATATTTCAGGCGACACGTAAAGTCTCAAGTGCACAACATATTAATCGAATGAACAATACTAAAATATGCCCCGTCCTATCACCCACATCCGTATCAACCGATAACGAAATAGCAGAAGCCCAAGCAAACTAATTTCTCCCGTCAGCCTAAGCATCATCGAATTAAATCACATCGAAACCAATTTACCCCAATTTCTCCAAATCGCCCCCGCACTTAATCCGATCACCGCGAGGCCAGGCGCATTGCCGCGAGCCTTAATCTATGATACTCGTAATATGGAGTTACGGGTTCGATAATGTATGGAGTTTGGACGATTCTGCACCGCCCTATCTACATATGCAGCACGCCACGCCGTCATTTCCAACGAGTACTTTCAATACCACAATCCTATATTGAAAGGTCGCGCGAGCGCGAAAACAAAGGGGGCCTCTTAAAAAAAAAAAAAATCATCCCCCGTACGTCGGTCGGTCGGTCCTTTCATTCGCCACATGTCGTGGCTGGGACAGTAAGAGCGAGGTGAAACAGAGGGAAATAGAGGACGGTGTTCTACAGCCGGCGCCCTCGTCGTCTGTCTCGTTTCACGAGATACAGGAACAATGGAGCGGAGCCATTTCGACAATTCCGTCACGCGGTCGTCGCGATATAGGATCGCGGGGAAACAATTTTTTCGGCCGCAACCCCCCCCCCCCCGAGCTGGACGAACCGGGTAGCGACGCGTGGGGACGGCGTTTCGTGTCGGACAGAACGGTGGAGAGAAAAAAATATCTACCGGCTCTGGTAACGACGAGCACCTCGACTCGGGGTCGTTCTTCGTCGAGCCTGTGCCACGAGGAGGAAGCAACCCCTTTTGTACGGCGAGAAAGAGGGTGTGTCGCGTGTACCGAGCGCGGCCTTGATGCCAGAGAGATTGAAAATAATAACGGTCGCAAAAAGCCGCTGGATAAATGGAGGGGGGGGGGAGAAAAAAATACGGGAAGGAAAAAAAAAGAAGCGTGCGACCGTAGTTTTTAATCCGCGCACGGGGAACGCTGGCGGTTGTGATATGCAGATTTCACGGGTCACCTTTTCCCCGGTCCCGTCTGTGGCCCTTTTCTTTCTTTTTTTTCTTTCTTTTCACTGTTTTTTCTTCTCGTCGTTATAGGTATACTTGGGCCCGTTAGTTTTTTCGACGGGATCTACGCTGCGAGATCCTTTTACTCCCGGTGTTGTATCAATCGACCGTTACTCGAGATTCGACAGACAAATGGTAATATCGGTGAATAATGAAGGATCACGTTTCGGTTTTCCATAGGGCGTGGATGTTTTTGCAGGTACGGTATATGTGGCATAACTTAGAATATATGTAGCAGCAGCCGCTCTTTTACTGTTGTCCACGAATTGGAACAATTTATAGGTGAATTTAATGAAAAGTACGCGAATAATATGGAAAAATATGCCGGGCGAAAAATATATGTATGCATATATGTATTATATAAAATAAAAAATGTTTTGCCTACATTTCAATGACGATATCTCTCCAGGTTTTTCGCCTTGATTTAATACCTGAAGCAGCCTACTTATTAATGCGGTCTGTGCTAAATATTGTACAAAAAATATTTGTAACCACAAAACATTTTATGTTTTATAATTTATATTGCATTTTATATGTTACGCGTGTTAATAGAAAGAATACTTCAGCTCGAACAAACGCGCGGAGGCAAGTTTTTGTTCGAACTATCCCTGGGGGCAACACGTATTTTGTATGGGCGACGGGAAGAATTTCCTGCTTTGATTTAATAACGAGTCATAGACAGTCCTGTGTTAAAATATCATTTGCACGCTGACAGCTTCACACCTTTCCGTTTTCGTTCACTCATCTATTACCTGTTTGTCTTTGTAAATTCATGCTAGCAACGTAACAGGTTGTTCTTTAATATGTGTACGATACTTCAGATGAACGTGGAAGCATTATCAATTATAGGTTGCGCCTCTGTTCTATTAATTGCAATCATATGCCTAGAGGAAGTAATAAAAGTAATCATGCGCCGGGTTTTATAGCATTTTAAGTAGCTTCCACGTGAGTCGAATGCGATAGCCAATTTTTATGCTGTTCAATGCGCCGCGCTGGAATGTATAATTCTGTGCGCTTCTACGGCTTACGAATTTTTTTTTTATAAAATAGCATTTAATTTCCGGTAATTTTATATAAGCGTGTGCATAGATAAGTGAACGCGTGAACATTACGGTGCCGTGATATTGCACATTATATCTTGACATTAGAATTGAATGGAAACTGAAATCGAAGGAGGACTACATTTTTGTTATTCTTACTTATATCTTGCCATTTAAATATTTTAATTACACTTCAAAAGAAACACCGAATTCTTTACGATTGCTCTACGATGCAAGTGAGTACCTATACGAGGAATACAATGTGAAGATCGATTAATGCATATTAAAAAATGTATATGTCACCGTACTACAATAGACACACAAGTTATTTTAAATCGGCGATAGTTTCGAACTGTTTGGGAGAAATTCGTCTCGATATAAACCAGTGGATCTATATTAGAATATCGTGGGGTTTTTCAATCGAGATTTCAATCAACCATGCGAACGCTTAAAAGTGTTCGAGAAAAGCGTGTTCCGCTGCGTTCCAATAATAAGTATGATATATCGTCGGCACGCCTTCATGTATCAACCATGAACCCTTCATCCGTATTTATCGTGGAAACGTGTAATGCCTTGAATTCCAATAAGCCACCGCGCCGTGGAAACAATGTAATGCGGTATTATCATTCGTTACCGATTTACCCTCTTTCGTCTACCCCCAATATGGGTCGATCTTCGTCCCGCGATGCCATCAATCGCGTGTGCATCACCATGTCGACCAGGAAACTAATTCACGGTTCGATTAAAACAACTGAGCCTCTGGTAGACGCGAGAAATTGAAAGAGAAAGACGCGCCCCGCTACGAGCAACCGAAATATCCGACAGAATTTCGTGGACCCCGTCTCGGCCGGCGATCCAAGCTATCTCGCCTCTCGAAATACGAGCAAACGGGTCTCGGGAATGACTTGAACTCGAAGCTTCATGCTCGGTGGCAAGAAAGTTAACTTTGTAGCTAAACAGAGGCGCGGTCTGCAGACTGAGTAAAACATCAGCTCGAACGAGGGGAGCCGTGGTTGAGAGAGGCTTGCGGCCCTCTTCCCTGTCGTTTCCATCGCATCAGCAGACGTCGGTGCTCGTGAAAGCTGTCATTGTGCCGGCTCATCTCTCTGGATATGCGGGTCTTACGCGCGAAAGCGGCCCGGGTGCACGCGAATCGCGAATGCACATGCTCCGGCCGGCTCCTTCTAGCGGCAACGCGGTTTTTTGCTCTAGAAGTACGGTCCCTGCAGTCAGTCACGGCCACGCCGTGCATATCCACGTTCACAGCTGTCCCGTCCGTCCTTTTCATCCCGCTCAAACAATAACAGCCATTGTCTGTTTGCTTATATAACCCCTGGACCACGGCTCGAATTAAATCCTCCCCGTCCTCGCCCCGCGCGGTTTTCGCCCGCGAGCGAGTACGTACCCTGTGGAGGATCGACGGAATTTAGGAGCCCGGTACCCCGGTGGTTATGCGTATCGCTAAATTCGCGACGATTTTGTTTTATGCGCGCTGGGCGCGCGTATGCTTCTCGCTGAAGGAATTGGACCGCGTCCAATTTCGACGTTCCGACAGGGGAGGAACGCGTGGTTACCTTGTTTTTTTAATGGTACGTTCTTGGGGATAGATGTTTTAGCGTCGCGCGCGAGCTGAGGAATTTTGCAATTCGCACGATACGTCGAAGTATGGGCGAATAGTGGGATTTACTCGCCGAAGGATAGAAAATGAGTGTCACTGAACGAGCAACGATGACATTGATGAACGCGACGAAAACGTCGGGTTTCCAGCGAGCGGACTAATAACCGGATGACGCTGCTTCGTTCGAAATATTGCCAGGGCACCCTTCCTCTGCCCTTCGAACCCCTACGACTCATATTTTTTTATCACACCGTACATCATCTGTCTTAATAAACCGCACCTCGCTGCACGTATCATTGGTAAAACAGACCCCACTGTCTTCGGGCCGAATCCGTTCTATCCCTTTTTGCGGCAAGCATCTTATGGAACAACTGGGGCGAAGAATTTCGTGTGTTACGGTTCAATGGTTATTGATGGACTACATACGAAACATTTTAAACCGTTTGATCTTCGTTTTTCCGCCATCAGGGACTGGGGCAGAAATTAAGTTATAATACATTTAAGCGAGGCCTCGTTGACACGGGGGGGAAAAAGATAACTATAGAAGCATGGTGTAATCATGAGCCACATAAACACTCCAGTAAGACACTTAAATGGAAAGTGTGTTCCACAGAAATTTATTCCCGTGCAAAAGTAATTACTATATTAGAAATAGAATACTCTGATCAACCAGTGTCTAATAAGAAAAAGAATTCTACAATTATATATTTGATAAATTTATTGTGAGGAACTTGTCTGTCAAATCGAAGTTCCGCATCTCTTAATATGACTGGAATTGTACTTAATATCGCATACTTGAAACACGATAAACGTACACGACGGGGACAAACAATTCTACACGGTCTATAATCCCCTCCTGATCTACGAGTCTCATTTTTTCGAAGAAAAGTAATGGTATCCGCCGGCAAAAACTGGTTAATAACTCGCAAGTATCTAAACGCCATAACCACTACAGCTGACAGATCATCTGATTACAACAAACGTCTCGCGAATGCTCGTCATCGTGTTTCTTGTCCGGTCGCTTTACGACTCGTGGCATTTTTTACGTTTCTTTCCACGCGTGTCGACCAGTTCTTGATTACGCGGCAACGCAACGAGCTTTCTTGCGTTCGCAGCCGCGCTCGCGATCACGATCGCTTAATGGCAGTTTACGAGCTTAATGTGCATACGGGAAGATTCATGGGCGGTCGGATTCGAGCGAATTTCGAGCAACGATGCACGTGGCCGGGGCCCGATGTAATTTGTCCCGCGCGCAAAAATTCGAGTTATGAACGCGCGAGACGATGCAATGACTGGTCGACATGGAGGAAGCGGGCCCCTACAATAACGAGAGCCCCCTAATGAATGCCGCCGCCCCGTTTTTGTCCCCGTCGCGGTTTCTCGTGTAAAAGTTCCCCGGCCACTTTTATGGCTCCCTCGGGCGCACGCGAATTCTTGAAAAATTACATCCGTAACGTACCGCGATCCAGAGCGAAGGTACGACTCGGTAATTGCAGGGGCGATCGGGCGAATGTTTATCGGCGTTTGTTTGAAATGCCCGTACGATTGCATTAGGAACCCGCGCGGCTGTTAATTGGCGACGAACGGTTTAGTTACTTTTAATATTTCGCACGTTCCTGGCTGCGGCACTGCACTCGTGTGCACTCGTGTGGGTTCTGCGCGTGTTGCGCGCTTAACGAACTTGTCAGATCTAGCGAGAATTGTATGTACCTTCAATTCGCGTGCACGATATTCCCTGACATAGAAGTGTATCAGAACAACGTGCTGGAAACGGAGTAGAATCGTTATTTTCGTCGAGGTGAATATTTTAATGAAATTGCTTTAATTCTTGCCATACTAAAACAACGCATGTGTTGCAAGCACTCTTCTGTTTAACTTCTGTCAAACCAGGACGAGCTACGAAAAAGGGGAAAAGTCTCCCGATTCACCAAATATTAAACAGCTTTATCGGAACATTTTAGTTCGCCGTTCCTCGATTTTTTCTTGATTCGCGAGGTATCGTCGAAGCAAACGGAGTGGCGCAAAACGAACGGCTCATAAATGGGTTACCGATTAAGCTCGGTCGATGCCGAACGACAGACGACAGACGACAGGACCCCAGGCGGCAGCAACAGCAGCAATTCTCCTTGCTGAAGGGTCCTCGTCCACGGATCTCGGTGCCGAGCCACCCTTGAGCACGACTCGCTCCTCTCTTCGTAGACCCCCTTGTCTCATGGCGTCTACGTTTCACGTAGGCAGCTAGGCCCCTTTAAGCATATAAATTATTAGAGCCGTTTCAAGGACCACTTGGCAGCCGCCATTGTTGCCAGCCAGTATATACTTATATGCCCGTAGGAGAAACGTCCATGTCCTACCGCCTATGTGACTCCCATAAGACGGAGAGAACTAATTCCAGGAACCCACTTGAAAACGCACTCGACGGCCCTGCACCTTCGTAGCGATGCGATACTTGCGATCGTGTTGGACCCGCGACATTTCATTCCTTATTAATTGTCCAGATCTTCATCTGGATCACCAAGATCAATCGTTTTCTAATCTCAAGCAAATGTTTGAGAAATTTTATATACTGCGTGTTTGTCTCCAGAGCAGAAAAAATTATCGCAAAATATTGCAGGTCTGTAAACTGTAAGTAGAAAAGGAAAGAAAAGTAATTGTTGTCTCTTCGTTTATCGATATTATAAAAATTAAAATACTTAATGGGACCCATCTGGGAATAGAATGATAGAATTTTATCTGATTGTAGAGTTCCTGTTTTCCCAATAAATATTGACTGATAATTACACGCTTTCCAATGCGAAAATTGCAACAAAAAAGAAGAGCATGTTTGTAATTGAAAGCCTCCGCTATACAAAACTATATTAAAAACATCTGACCCACGAAGAAATTCGTTCCGTGGAGTCACTTTGAAACACACACCGGTCGTTTCTTTTTTTTTTTTTTTGCATCTCTGGAAGTAGCTGCAGCGATATTGTCGCGTCGTTTCTCGAGTACGTGATGTCAAGTATGTCCCCAATTATGCGAGCGAATATTAAGTGGAGCCTATTGTTGGAGAACGAGGCTGCCAGAGGGTGCAGAAAACTGCCTCTACGCAGACGAATTCATTCTTATAATTACAGTGTTCTCTGCAGCCATTCAGAAACGTCTGCAAGCTGAAACGAGAGTAGCTTTCAAATGTACCGCTTTCTACTAGAACTTTTTTTCTTATCGTTATCCCCGCCGTACGTACGTTCGCCCTATTATTTTCCCCGGCGCACTGAAACAGTCCTCTTTCTCATAAAATGTCAGTACTCTCGATCTCGATATTGTTCAAACATTCGTTTAGCTGTGTTCCTCTCGTTTATCGCGGCAGTTCCAATTCAGATTCAATTATATGCACGATGATCCCTTTCTTCTCATTCCGCCACGGTCTGACTCAATGGAAAGTTAAGGTGACGCGTTGAAATGAACAAATATATTTGCACAAGATATTGTTCGACGGGGATCATCAAATTTTGCAAGATCTTATAAGTCTTTTCATTCAGACACCTTTTCTATTCAATTTACGGTGAACGGGTGTACTAATATTCGAATATTCCACTTCGTTTCTTCACTTGAATCACATTTGAACGCTCGTATTGCAGATAACGAACGCTGGAATACGGAATTTCGTTACGAGGTAACGCCGAGAGATTATCGTTGGCACCGAGTTCGTGTACCCGAGTGCGTAGGAGCCACGACGTCGACAGAATGCCCCGGGAACAACTCGGTATTCGAAGGCACACGCCGCAATCATAATTAATTACAACGAAGACAGGCGTAATAATAGATTTGGTCCGCTGACGGGCCCTTCACGCAGAAAATCCCCGCTGAAAGAAATCTCGCCGTTGGTGGTATCTCTCGACTCTCGATTCAACGTGCGACACCGGGAGATCGAAGGTGGTGCGGCAGAGCCACGTGTCGTGAATTAACAACGTCTATTCCCGTCGTAAATTCTCCGGACCTTCAGAGACGGAAAAATTGTGGATAATTGGATTTAATTAACGTTGCATACGTCGCGGCCGCGTGTCGCGGACACGTTTTATGAAATTGATAACTATCTTAGGAATTTATGAATATAGTTTCTCTTATTCGAAGCAGCGAGTATTCGCGGACAGTTTTATTTTAATTCCATGATGGTTGTAATTGCGGGGAGAATTTGCTGTCTATCTTTCCCTTTCTAATTAATCTTTGTATTAATTCATATGTTTTTCATTTCTACACGGTTGTGTATTATTGATGAAAAAAGGTACGGCTGATTATTGGTAATCTCACCATTAATTTTTATTAAAGCATTTCTGCGTTTAGTTTGTTCTGACCAAAGCAAACGTTTTTCAACGTTGTTTCAAAACTTTGTCACAATTGCACTCCACGCGTGAAGTGTATGTAAAAATCTCCAATGTCTAGCTAGTATGTTCCGCGTTTACTTGAATAACCTGTATAGCTTTATTCTCCATATTAAAACACGGATGGCCGAGGGGAATCTCCATATTTTCCCAAGTTCGTCGCGTTGCCCCGCTATCGCCACTGGCCGTTGCACCCACATAACTTCGGTGACTGTTAAAAACGTACCACAGGAGGCATAAAGTTCCAAAGTTTAAGGTCCAGGGCCGTATCAGTTAATAGCTAACCCGAGGCCGCGAATTAATTTACGAACGCCGACGCAACTTTCTTTGCCATTTTATGGCAAGTCGCTAAGTGGTTTAATTAGTCTGGAACAACGTGAACACACTACTGGCCCCGCTCGCTATTTCGTGATTCACGGTAGCGATCGTGCTCTGTGGAAAAAAAAAGTCCGTCCTGATAACGATAATCGAGTGTCCCTTACACAAATTACGATGTCCTCGAATTTCTAAACCTTTCTAGAGAATTTATAGCTGCCACGAGCAACATGGTACAAAATGTATCTTGGTATGCATTGCTGGCCAAGAGTTCGAGACCACCATGCTCTTCGTTATTTTATTCCGTAACGTAATTACGCGAAAACAATTCCAACGGCAAATGTGTACTTATTTCGGGCCACGAATGTATGAGAAAAATTGCTGTACAGCTTTATCTTCTTATTGTATCCTTAATAAATTTCTGAATAAACAGTTGATCCCACCAGAAGGTCTACTCGTCGTGCATGCGTGAATCCTAGCTACGGTATTTCAATGATTGTCCACCGTGTCAATGTATCTGGGTACCTCAACGCATATACACATATATCATCCACATATCTCATCACGAAACAACCAAATAAATAGGGCCCACTTTATAATTCTCCCGTAGATACACAAAACCAAGTGGCCAAAACCCATTACAGTGTTCATTTTCACGTCAAATCTTCGCGTTTCCCAAAATCTGCTGATTGAAAAAAGGAACGCAACACAATGCCATCGACGCTCGGCTCAACGCAATACCCCTGGTCCCCCATAATTAATCGTCGCGTCGCAAACCTCGAACTTAAGCCCGCGATCCGACGCATAAAAGGAACCCTGCGGAAACCCCGTTTCGATTTAGTCCCGCCGCACGAAACCATCGATCCTCGATCGATCGAAGCTCCTCTCTAGCCTTCGAGCTGTCCAGCAGCGTTCAATTTACATTTCGTCAACGCCGGCTGTCGTTAGGCAGATGCGAGCGCAAATTGGATGGTCCCGATGTTGTCCCCCTTTTTCTGCGGATCACCTGCCTTCCTACGTGCAATTACGGCCGATTTCATCGGGCTTCGAGAAGTGTCGCACGATCACGGAACGATCCGGTTCACGTGTTGCGCGTTGACGCACGCCGTTCGATGAAGGAAACCGCTCCACCACGATCGGACGGCGTCTACGAATCGCTCGTGGTTCCCGGTACCGCGGCTGGGAAGAAATCGCAGGCCTCATCGTTGTAATTTATCAGTATTATCCGAAATTCGGGGGACCTGGATCGAGCCGCGAGTCCTTTGCGACGTGCACCGTATCTGTGTTGGATATTCGTGGCCGGAATACTGATCGGGCTTACGATACGAAGTACAGGCCTGCCCTTGTACGTGTTAGTTTGTGACGTGACTGGGAGTTTCCGAAGGGAGCCGAGCGAGCAATTTTTTTGGAAAAAGTTCCCGTTTCTAGATAGTTCCGCTAGTTACGTTCATGTTGCGTAATCAGCGGTTAATTTCGCGATAAACAGAATATTCGATTCGTTAAAGAGGAAAGAGTTAACGATTAATGCCACTGATAATCGAAGAACGAATTTAATTCATTAATTGTTAATTCGCGATTATGCATACATCGGGGCAATTAAATGTTTTGCCGTTAATTATGACTGATAATTGATAATCAAATATTTCAAGTGAAATGGTTGATCTGCAATGATAGAGGAATACAGTAATTCTCGGTCCGAGTAATGTTAAATAGCAGAGAAGCAGAGCTTTTAATTATTCAATCGTAGATGCGAATAACTATACGAAAATTTATGTAGCTAAATTTTACATTTCGATTAATGATAGTGATAGTGGCATTGCCAAAGCATCATCCAGTATTTGTTTGAACGAGATGCACCTGACACGTGCACACGTCACATCATTATTATGCAGCACGGTATATTGATGATATGATGATTTTTTAACTGCCCCAAAGCATAAGTAGGGAAAGAACTTTCCGGAACAGAAAATGTCCTTGTTAGCGGGGCAATCGTTCATTGAATGATAATAATTAGCCGGCATTAAATTTCATGAGGAGGCTGTGTCGTTTCATCGAGAGTAGCCATCTCGACGTCGTCGGTTATGATATGACAGGATTGATGATCCCCGAAAACTTTGATATTATCATGCATCGTGCAATTTCGTATTGCGTACTAACAACGTGCCTTACAATAATTGCACCTATATAAATTCTATTGTATTATAGTTCACTGAAGAGAACAGATACGTTCAATAAAATTCACCATAATAATAACATTATTCGGTTTCCATATTCTGCAAGAAAACGTTTGCAATTTGGAAGGAATAGAATATACGTTCCTTCGCTGTTTCTTCGGTTGTTACAGAAAATACCAATTTGAGTTCTTCGGGAAAACAGTTTAATTGTAACAAGAATGACAGGTGAACAGGAAACTGTGGGCAAATGACCAATAGTTAATACACTTTTAACGTCACTATTAATATCATTAATATTGTTACAAAAGGTTTGGTAAAAATTTTCATTGTTATTCATAGATCTTGTTTTAAAACAATTACGTTGTTTCACCTCTATTATCTATTTAAACTGTTTCGCAGTTCACGGTACCCGTGTGTCTTCATAAAATTCGACGAGAATATTCGAAGAAATACGAGCTGTAAGTAACACCCACGTCCGAAACAATTAACATTACGATCATTTTAATAGCCACTCCACCAAAGCAACATTTCGACTCTGATTTAAGCTCAAAATAATATCTTTCTTTCGCGAGCGCGCGTGTGCGCCGGCCAGCATCGCGACGCCCACAAGTTCTCAGCGCAGTGTCGACCGGTTGTGACAGTAAAACATATTTTAGTACTCGCCACGGACTCTTCATCGTAAATAATTCCTGCTGACAGTTTACGGGCACGTATAAGTATCAATAATTATTGTCGGAAAGCATGTTGCTCTCTATGCCTCGTGCGGTCCATCCCTGACCCGTGCTTTTTACACGGGGCAGCTCGTGAATGCCAGTCGTTGAAGAAATTGAATTGTCATGCGAACCGCGGATAACTTGCTTCAAATGTGAACCAATGCGTGCAGCGATGATAAAAAAAAGTGGTTTTTGTTAGCGCCGAAATATCTACCCATACTACTTACGTGTGATATGCTGATCTATTTATTGAATGTTGCGCACTTTACGAGGGCACGAAATTTTTGCGTTCATCGGCAGAATTGATTTGCAGAAATGTTAATAATTCGTCAGAGTTGATACAGACACTGTGGATTATTTAAGACATAAGGTATAACACATTTACAAATTCAATAAAACGCGAGAAATATTCTTATTCATTGTACTCATCGATATTCTTTAACGGACATTGTTTGGCATTAATGTATTACAAATCTCACGATTACAAGCTTCCTGCAGAGGTACACGAAATTTGTCCCGCCTAAACGCATACACATGCTCCTTATTCATAATTCATTACAAGGTGACATTATCGTTGCCCTATACTACTTGCTGACGGTAGCCATACTTCCACTAGATCCGCCAGTGGCACTCGTACCGAATATAAATCAAACCAAATACGAATCGACTACCAATTCAAGCCCGACTGTCTATACTCAGCTTTCCTGGCATAATACCTGGCCAATCGGGGCCACGATGCAACACCTGCGTTCGACCCCGGCGCGTCGCGGGCGTACGAAAAGTCCAAAAATTATACAATGCGCAATCTGAGGAAACCTGTCGCCCGACCAAAACCATCCAGCTGTTCAACCGCGTTGGCTCGTTCGAGAAAAAGCCACACTCCGTCGCGTTCCTAGGCGGTCCATTTCGATTCGGAACTTCGAAACCCTTTCGTACCTCAGTACCCGTGCCCCGCGTAACCGTGCAATGTCCCACGTATATCGCCCCACTCTGCCGCCCGTTTCGGATCTTACATACGCGGTCTAACCGCACCCTAGGTGCCTCGAAACGCCCGTAAATATCTGCGCGCGCGGTGAAACTATCTCTCGGAAATCCGAAGGAGCCAGATACACCGGCCGGTCGGGCCCGTGAAAGCGCTTAGGTGGGACGATCGGACCACCAACGCTCGCAAAAACTTAATCGTCGTGGCTTTGACGCGGGAACGGCCGCGATATACGCGGCGTCCCGGCGCGATAAACTTTAAGGCGAGCGTGATTTATCGCGCGTACGCCCTTATAATGCTAACATATTCCCGATGCACTAAACCGAACGCGCACACCGACGGTCAACGTCGAGGGCAGGCGGGGTGGCAGAGAGAAAAACCGGCCCGCGATTTATAGCGGGCATGATCGAGATTAGTAACAACATTTTGCCGGATGCAACAACCGTGCCGTCCCACCCGTGTGCCGCCGGTTATTACGTTTACCGCCGGCGACAAACGAGACACCGGAATTTATGGAACGCGTACCGCGTACGGTCGACGTTTTTGACGTTTCCTTTTAGTCGGCCACGAAACGGTCAAGGGGGGCGGGGTGACAGTTGGAGGTGACTGCCTTGGCGTGCTAGGTGGACTTGAGGGACAGTGATAAGGGGTCGCGCGTGGGTTTGTGTTCCCTTTGTGGCCTGTTTCTGGGTTGGAGTACGGGGATAGACTGTACCAGTATTTTTTCGGGGTGATCGTTCTCGCGTCCAGTGTCGCGAGGTAATTGCTTTAAGAATATTTACCGAGAATCATTCTGTCTCGTACGAAATTAATGATGCAAATTATATCAGTGCCATTGATAAATGAAAATTTAGGCGACACCAATCAACGGATAACACGTTTTCATTTTTAAAGCTTGTAATGCTGAAGGACTTGTGCGACTTGGGTGTCAGTGACGTATTTCTGGGTGGAACATGGGTTTAGTATATTTGTGGTACAAATTACGTACAAATTCTTGAAATATTTGTACTGCGATTGAATACTTCAAGGATATGTTGTTTGGACCTCGAGTATTTCAAACAATAATTGCTAAATAATTTTTGGAAATTTTAGACTAGAATATTCCTGCATAGAATATACTTGCTTAGCAAGGTGTCTCTCTCATCCAAGAAAGTACAAGATTCGTATAATTCGCGAAAGTTCGTAAAATATGCAACAGCACAGTGAACCAACAATTTTCGTTTTCATAGTCGTACAAATTTGCCAAGGACGCTCCACTGTTACTGATTAAGTTGTAAACGACGCATATATTATTCCGTCTCTCGCGTCTTTTATATTTTTGATTTACGAAGCTTCTTTCCACCCAGAGGAATCCATTTCGCGGGATGCAATGAAATACGAGCTTCATAAAAAGCAGAATTGCGAGGCGGGCATGATTTATACGATGGACACTTCACAATAGAAGGGACCATTTGTAATTACGATGTCTGAGCCGGGCATTTTCGTTAATGCATCGTAACACGGAAAAATAATCGTCCCTCTCGCAAGCCGCGCGAATTAATCCACCGAGAAATCGGGTTCCGGTTGTGATACAAGTATACTTTGAAATACAAACTTGTCAATTTTCCTTGCATATCGTCGGATCATTATGTGTTTCAAAACTAGAGCTTTCAAAATATAACATGATTCATAGCATCTATAATATAAAATTAGAAAGTGAAACTAAGTTTAGTAATATAATATTTATTAGGCGACTACAATTCCGAGATACCTGCCAACCGTTCCAAACTTCTTATTAAATAATAAATTTATCTTCATTGGTACATTTCGCTAACAGTTCCTCAATATTCGTGTGCTGCTTCAGACATCACATTTTCTACTAGAAATGCACAAATTTAATTACCCTACCTCGACGTGTTAATTATTACATTCCAATTACCATTACCATATACATTCTGCGTTCCATTGAATCCAAAACATTATTAGCATAATTATTATTGGCAGGTAGTAAAGAAGGATAACATCGCCGAATAAATGGATAGATAATCAAATAACCAGGTGCTTTCAACAAGATAAACCATTCCATACGCCATGGAACCCTAACTTAAAATTGTCGTGTTGCATTCCAAACAATTCCCACGGAATTTCTATTCGAACAAGTGTAACGCGTAAAATAAAGATCTCACGAAATGCCACAGGGGGGAAATCTGTTAGCGGAATAAGATCGGGGAATAAATGCGTCGAACACGAAACATCAGCCTCGTTCCGAGATAGCAATGGTCGATGTCCAGGCGTCAGCCGATCGACAGGGAAGCTTTCACATGCACGCAACCGGGATCATCGTCCGAATGGAAGTCAACTTGCGCTCCAGACGCCTCCTCCTTGGCGCTGGTCGTTCACCGTGCCGCAAAAAACTGAGGCCATCCATCTCGAGTCCGGACAGCACCCTTACAAATTCCATGGACGTACGTGCCGTATAATTAGAACGTAAAAATTTACATCGCCCGCGAGAAATCGCGACTGGATACCATCCCCCCCCCCCCGCTCTCCCCCAACCCAAACCCCCTCCCCGTCCCGTGTGTCCTTCGAGGAGGAGGGTAAAAATGAAACGAGAGGAGAAAATAATAATGATCGACCTAGAAAGGGGGAGGACGTTGAACGCGAAGCGAGGAGGAAGAGGAAGAAACGAAAAGAATGTCGTTTCAGAAATGGCACAACGGGGTTCCTTCAGGTAACCCGAGGATCTCAGGCAACGGCTGCATAAGTTACGTTTCTAATTGAAACGTAAAAATTTAGTACACGTTCGTGACGCCATCGTCGCGTTGCCCGTTTTGGCTGGGCGATAATGTCCGCGGATAGTTATAAAACATCGCTCACCGACCGCTCGTAAAATCGTCGAGGCTTCGGTTATGAGGTATGCTCTGCTTCAGTGCTGTCCGCGAACGATTCTATGATAAGTGGTTAAAGATAATGACAGAACGATGTTCTGGACAATGTGGACGATTCGTTTTCGAAGGTTCGTGTAATTCCGTGGGGATGATACGTTTTGCTTTCTGTGAGGAGAATTTAGAAAAGGGCTGTCGATTTAAGGGTAGTTAGTATTATAAAATTTGTGAATTGCAATAGGGTCAATATCGCGGTATCGTTTGTATTTTAGGGGTTTGTTTCATTTTCTGATGGTGGAGGAAGTGTTCGAGACATTCACTCCTAATCTACACGTAAACAAATGGTGGGTCAAGAACTAAAAATTAAATAAATCAAGATAATTAAATACTCAACCTACAAACGCAGGTTGAATAAAAGAGTTAGACTAAAAAGTGTAAGCCAAAGCGATTAACACCGTAAAACAAAAATTGGGAAACATACATTCTTTTTTAATTTGTTACAAAAACTATATTTATTCATACATTGTACAATTACCCATATTAGCTGCTGAAGTAAATTATTTGTTAATCAACGGTCGTGAAAAGTTTTGCTATTTAAAAATCTGTTTAAAATATAACAAATCGAGTGCTTTGGTGGTATAATTGTAAAAAATTCAAAACACAGAGTTAGGCGCTCTGGCCTGCGAACGGCATAAAGTTTCACGGTACAGTTCCATAGCAAAATAATTATGAATCACGGAAAGGAAATTAATTACTCAGAACAGCTATACCTGCTTGGTTATTGATAGAAAGGGTAGTGTAATCGCGTGGTTTATTAATGACTGGAGAAGACGTTTCGAGCGTGAACGCAATGAGAACCGTCTTCATGGTTTGTTGAATTTCGGAAGCATCCGTAAAGTGTCTGCCTTTCAGCCTTAATTTAAGCCGAGAGAGAGAGAGAGAGACAGAGAGCAGAAAATAGTGTACTGGAGTGAAGTCTGGAGCACACAAGGGGTATGATACAACGGCCTGTCGCCTTTTTTGCTCGGCAATTCTTGGCCAACGTCTGCATTGTACGAATGCGCATTGTAGTGCCGTGAAATGAGGGGAAAAACTGGTTCACAGTTGCTAAACACTACGTGGAGGAAAATAAGGATCACTGTACAGTCCTTCGATTTCGTATGAAGCAGAAGTTGCAGTGTTAAACAAAAATTAGATAATCATTCGTTTGCGTTCAATACGGTAAAGTAATTGCGGCGAGAATTTCGCTGACAATCATTTGTTTGGCACAGCTCGACAGTTACAGGCGCATGAAATTAATAATATAAATCGTATAAATATCATTGTCAATGGAGAATTTAGACGATGCCAAAGCAATGGATAAAATATTTTCCCTCCTGAAACTCCTGAATTACGATAAAATCTAAATCGACTTTATTGGCGCATAGTACGGACAGGCAGATAATAGGAATATTTCTGCATTCACGTATTTTAATTGTTGCAAACGGAACAGGGCGAAGGTCCTGCGCCTGGTGGAAAAAAAACTGTCTTCAAGCTGTTTCTCGTGTGTTTAACTCAAAGTTAATCTCTCTCCGTAGAAGGAGGAAGAGAGAAAGGAACGGGTGGAATCGGTTTTACGAGCGCACGATAAATTATGATCTGTCAAAACAGGACTACCAACCACTCGCCACGTCGACCATTTCGCCCGGTACCAGATCAACGATGCAGGTGCAATAGACGCTTCATCCATTGCCGGGTTTTTAATTTCGCAACGGCGATCGTTTCCCGCCGCTGCAGCGCGCCGTTTCGAAATCACCCTCGATCGCGTTCTACGATCGTACGAAATGTAGAACGAAACGTCCGTGCGATACTAAAATTTAATTGCCGACGCGCGACATTTTACTGTCATTATTATTTATTATACAGGTGGACGCGTTTTGGCAAACGTAGAAGATACGCAGAGACGGAGGCGTAGCGTGCGAATAAATTACAATAAATTCTCCGCACTGCGATGCATGTTAAATTTCTTACCGAAGTTGCAAAAGAAACAAGCGTGCCTTTCGAACACAGCGGGACCACGATTGAACGGTACAATCCGGTTGAACAAATTCAAAGAAACGAACGTTTTCCAAACAGTGAAAAGCTCGACACAAAACTGTGACACCACCTTTGCAATCAATTTCCTTAAAGAACGCGTTGAATATTTATATTATCGTATTTTCGAGGCCGTGGGCAATCGGTGTTAAATAGCAGTGCGATGATCAAAACCTGAGAGTGCCTGGAAGAAAATACAGAATGTTCCGCCGAATCTGTTACGGCGATTATTGATCCCCTTTAAATTTTGCTCACTCTCCTCGAATCAATGGGAGCACGGTTGAAGTGTACCAATTATCACGTAATAACGCTGCACGCATGAATCCGAAGATTTGCGAAGGGGCACGAACGGTCGTTCCTTTATAGACGATCGATTTTAAAGAGCCATATCCGAAAGTACATCCGCTCGGTATGATTCCAGCCCCTTCGGTATTTACGGTACGGGGCAGACTGAAACACGGAATCCGTCAATAATTACGGTTCATCATACTATTGCATCGTAATTCATAATCGGTATTCAATTAACGTTGTTGCGTGATTATAGGCCATCGATCGACGCCGGATAAATCCGGGCTGGCTCACGGCGAACGGCGTACGCGTTGAGAGATTTTCGTCTCTCTGATTTCTCCCATAAACAGCGAAAGCCGCTTATTTGCAGCGTCCGCCGCGCAATTCACCGAAGATGCTCAACAAATTACCTTCGCCTAATTGATTATTTATGCCTCACAATTAATACGATTACAAGATTCGCTTTAACGTTCGATTAATATTTGCATGCCCCGTCGAAACACTTATTACAAAGTTCACGTACCGTTTCATTGTTATTAGGAGAATTTTGTTTAAGTTTACGTTTCACTGGCTTCGAAGCTGTTCATTAACTTAATTCACAATCATCGCCTTGACCCCCCCCCCCTTTAAAAGTAGTTTCATTATCTTTCCAATCTGCTGCCTCCCCACTAACGAAATGATTGTCCAAACACTAGTCAAGTCCATAACTGTTCATTTCACTATTTCGCGTTTATAAATTCTTAACTTCTTAAGCTGTAGTTATTGATGGCAGTTAATGATTACAGGCAAGACACTACGCGAAAACGTTCGCCATTACGTTTTCTTTAAGTTACACATTTGTGCAAATTGTATGCGGCATGGAAAATTGTTAATATTGTTCCCAATTAATATTCAACGTCCATGGACTTTCGAAACTTTTACACGCGTCGTTTCGTTACTCGTACGGTCAATGCTACTTTTGTTTTCAGGAAAAAAATGACGAACGAGATGTCCTTTCGTTGTTACGGTTCGCGGCGAGACAAAAGAGTACCTGGTCCCATCGACATTCTAATCACCATGCACTGATTCCCGGTTTAATTCGCGGTCGACGCGTAGTGGGCGTTGCATGCGACGACCAGCGGTTCTACTAGTCGGCCAGGAATCCTGGTCATGGTTAATCGTTAATTAGCACGACGTGTTTTATGGCGTCGCGCGTTACCGCCAGCTTTCGCCTCATTTGATTTCTGTCGAAGATTGCCCGATCGAACTACCACCGGATACCGATCGGCAGGACATCCTGCCGGCTAAATTAGCCGGTTCCTGCGGACACTGATTATTTGTGAAAGTCAGAGTTATTGGCGACACGGTCCACCCATGCGCTGTATAATTGTTGTTCCACGTGGAACGTTGACCTAATTATTTGGAAAAATATGGTTCGTTTTGTAAGCTTGCTTCAAGGCATCGACTTGGTCGAAAGGTAGTTTGATTATTGACGTCGATCGATATTTAGTTATTCATTCGATTCCGAACGAGTTGAGTTTCAAATAATTGCGAATAAGCTGTGGTCGATTTCTTTGCCCATATATGTTACTAAGGCGATAATGTATCTGGTTATGTTGCAATGTATGTCAGCCGGACGATTCTATTTAATAAATATGTATATGGAGGTCCATGTGTTACATATTCTTGTGATACAATTTTTTCGTCGATATCGAAACAAAAACGATCAATAAATTTTCACGGCCCACCACACTTACATTGATATACTTCTACTCTCGACCAGCATCGCATTTGATGAAAGGGAAACACTACGAATACGATTTCCTAGTATATAACAGCCCGATCTGCTCAATCGTTATCTCTACTCCGCTTATTACTACACGTTGTGTACACCAATTCCAATCAACTCACCACCGCGAGGGGGACTAAAGCGATCGACCGGGCACGAAATATCGATCGAGATACCTCACGCGCGCACCTGAATCACTGAACGTCGCGGAGGAAGTTAAATCACGGCCGCCGACAAGTCCTTATTAACAGACTGTTCTATCAAATATTTTCGCGGAGTCGCGTCGGGTTATTACACGGCGTGCAATTACATCGGCATAACTTACTACTCGCGTACCCGCGCCACGATAATTCCCTCGAAACGTGCAAACTTCGTTACACCGGCTTCGAATTATTAACATTGCGCGCCGGCCGCGTTGATGCCGGCGGTTCGAGCATGCGCCCGCATTCGTCCATTCAGCGCCAAGCGTCACAGTTTCGTCGAAACGAATGTCCTCTCATCGATCTATTTCATTCCTGCACAACGTTATTTTGCGCCGACTTACGCTTTCGGCACCACCTCCAATACGCGGCTATCGGATAAGAATCGTATTCACCCTTATCGGCGAGGATCGTTAACAAACATCTGCGGTGTCGTTTTAACGAAGGGGCCTCGTGACACGAACTCGTCGACGCCGAACGATCGCCCTCGCCCCGCGGAAGATAATACTGCTCCTCGTCCGTGTCCACCGACCGGACGATAAATTTCTCGCGGCGTAAATAATAAAGCGGGGGAAAAAGTAACAGGAATCAGCCGGCCGGCGTCGTACGCGTATCCGCGCTGATCCGCGCCCGGACTTTATTGAATATCGCCGCGATGCTTTTGCACGGTCGTAAATTGCTGGAAAAAACGATCGTACGCCGAGAGTTATCCGCGTGAAACGCGCCTAGCGAATAGCGTAGTGAACTCTCAAGTGCGACAGCAGGAGAGGGGAAATGGGGGGGGGGGGGAAAGAGAGTGAGAGAGGCGAGCCATAGAATATCAGATAAGTCGAAATGAATTGCCCGGCGCAAAGTCACCGATTGTCAGAGATCTCATTGCCGATTGCCACGAGCTTTCAGTTGGTCGAGCTCGCACATTTGATATTGCGCTGGCACGCAACGTTTTACGAGTCTGCTACACGCCGTGCCTCGCCGATTCGCGGACGTTTCGTTTCTGGGATCGACGGACCGGTGGACAGTTTTAAGCTGCCGATGTACCCGCCGTGACGTGAGATCAGGCGGGATCATTCTCATCCCCCCCCTGTGACCTGGACGAAAGGGCACGTACCTTTTGAGATATGTGTCGGGCAGAGAGATCGGTGTAAATTAGAGCCACTACGGTTCCTGGACGGACAGCTTGCAACACTCTGCACGAAGCCCCTTGTACATGGGTCACACCAAGAACAGGGAGCTAGTTTTCAGAACCGAAAAAGGTTGGAACAGCTAGCCAGGGTTCGATTGCTTTTAATAAAAGATGCTCGTTGTTTTTTGTTTGTACGTGCCACCGATGGTACGCGACGGGTAAAGCGAGATTAGTAGATTGTGCCTTCATTGGTGGGACGTGTGAACAAAGCTGGCTTTATTTTTCAAAATTGTGCCTGAACAATTATTATGGATTGGCTTTATACTGAAATTGTATGAACTGGGTGCACAAAATACGATTATCCGGTCTTCTTCAGCCTCTGAATATTTCAGTAACAATTAACGCACCGTAACTTTAAATTGAAAGTAACTTACATGTATTTATTATTTCGGTTCTTGACACGCAAACGTAAATTATTTTGTGTGTCCACCGTCAACACAAAGCACAGATGCAACTCGAAAACATTTTTATTTAACATCTGCTTATTAAGACTTGGGCTTAATATGTAATTTTCAATTTCGATGTGCTGACCGGCCAGCATTCGTCTAACCAGGAACTGATCCGATTCGTTCGCTTATCCCGCACGCTGCATCCGGAAGCTTCATTTATCTGCGATTGCCATCGGCACTTGTAATGACGCCTATTAACGAGTTCAAGTGTTCGCAGCCTTCCGAACAGAATTCATCGGGATGAACGTTACGACTCTCCAGCAATCGCGACGTATCGCTACTCTTCCAATTACAGTCTACCAGCGATCGGTTCGCTGGCTCCATTTCTTGTTTTTCCTTTTTTTACAACGTTCTACCTGTTCGAGGGGCAACGGCGTTCAACGTTCCAAGTGTCGCTGCTGGCGGGCAAAGAAAATTAAACTGCATGGCGGTTCGGCGTGAAAAATGGCACGCGCGATTTCGACGATGTGACACAAGTAAAGGGTATTTCGTTGGTGAAACGCGAACAATGAAACGATCGTTGCGGCGGCGACTCTGGCTATCAGATAAGAGACAAGAACTTTATTACGTCGCCGTTATGAATCGGCCCTCCCACGAAAAATAAACAATAGACACGCGTGTACACTCGCGAAAGGTTATCGCTGCTGTAAGAACACAATACAAGACATCAGATAAGATCCACGGCCGCATAGGCGCTGCTGTATGATCCCTGATTATCATACATCTCGTGGCTGATGTGCCATCTTCATCGGGAATCAGCCTGCGGATTCTTTCGCGACGGAGTTCTTCGAACGGGAGCTTTAACAGTCGTTCTTTGAATTATTTTCTGTAACATTTTTGGTGGCATTAATTTGTAAATTATGCTTCTCCTTTGTCGTACTGGTTTAAGGAGATCACGAGATATTTGTTTTATTCAATCGGAGCAATCTTGTTCACGTAGGAACTATGGATAAGTTGTAGATCGCAATTTAATTTTGTTCAAGATGTTTCATTTAGCCTCTGGCCTTTGCTTCATTTTCAATCTTTTGGGGAAAAGAAACTAATTGATGGGTTTAAGTAAATGAACCCTGGTAATTAATTCCGTCTGTTTGTCGGGGATGCTAGGGAATTATTTAGAATTATTTGGTAGGTGCGTTAGAAAATTATTTTGGAATATTTATGAAAGCGAAAAGCTTGAGAATGTGGGAGTATCGAATAATGGTTTACTATTACCATTAATAATATTCCAGGATAGGATTTTCTGGTGTAACTTTCGTTTCCTACATAATGAACAATATTAATTTCAAAACTGGTTTAAAATATACATCCGTCGTGATATCTTCTGATCACGATCGTCTCCGATGAAGTAACGAGGGGCAGGATTTATTAGAAGACCACGATCTTGAAGTGCAAGTGAAAGGGTTGTCGAATGCAATCGTAGAGAAAATTGTGTACGTACTATTCATCGAATGATTGAATTATGGTCGGAACTTCGATGCCCATAACGATTCGACATTTTACGCCGTGTCCCGTACGAAAATCCACCGAAGCAGTCTATGATTTCCTCGTTTCCCGTGTCACCCGGAGGTAAATTGTTCGACGTCGAAAGCGTTTTCGATAACCGTGTGAGATCCGCCAGCAATGTTCCCCATCTAATTACGAGCCTTCCACGAACAATCGTGTGAATCGAATGCATTGAAAATGCAACGGGTTTATGTCACGGTGACATTAAGAAGATATATACGTGCCAGCCGGGAGAGCCAGCGCGATCGAATCGCATTATGCATTGAATCATTCAAATGTTCCTCCCTCTTTCTCCAGCTAATTATATTTTCTGTCCTCTCGCTGCTCCTTCTGGCAGAAAATGCCACGAGAAATCGTAACGAACCGTGACCCACGTCCGTGCATTGCTAGCGATCCATCACTATCCGCGATGATCACGGAGTTATGCGAAGGACATTGCTTTACCATTAGACAGGCCGTCGCACGTAGTACGTGCATTTTCTGTTACTCCATCTTGTTTGACCGTCGAGATTTAATCGGATTTCGCGATACGTGCACGGGGCTTTCGCAACACGATCGTTCGCTATAATTACGCGATATTGTGATAGATGACATAGCAGTGTCATGTGGATCTTTTTATTCTGTCAATAAGATAGAATAGTTTCTATGGTTCTGTTTCGTGATATGTGAATACAGTACAAATTGCGTTGGCGCGTGCTACAGATCCAACGTAATTGTTGTCATATGATTTTTTCGGGAGGACGTGTTGTTTGGGGATTGGTGCACTTATGGGGCGCAATTTAATACCCCAAGTGGAGTTTTCTTTACATACATCTTGTATATCTGTACATATGTATGTATGTTGAACTATGATTGTTACAAATGAATGATTCCTTTCTCATTGACAATCAAATTTTTAAAATTGATACTCACGAAAATCCAATAATATGTTTATTACATTTATATATTTTAGAAATGGCATTTTTTAATTTCTCTCTCGGCAATTTATTTTTGCAGCAATTAAACGACTCACTTGTATTTGAATTTGTTAACGATTTCTACATTTCTGGTCCATGTTGAATGTATTATAAAATTAAAATGGGGAAGAATGATATCAAATGACTCGGTCCGCAAGATGAAATATTCTAGACCTAAAGATTTTCCTACATTCACTTCTTTATACATAGATCTACGTACCCTTTTCCTTGAAACGTTGATTGCGAGAAAAAGAAGGGAAAGTCTGGTTAATTCACGGTCGTGGTCTTTCTCGCATCCAAGGTAGAACTCTTGATAGAAATCGTAAAAGAAAACGACTGAACTTACTCTTAACGGTAATTGCAATACGTGTGATTCTTTACTTTCATTAACCTTTCGAGCCATCCCCTCCGACTTCCCGTCTATCTCGCACCTCGATCTTATTTTTAGCAGCAAACCCGCGCAACGCATTCCCATGATTGTGTCGATTATAAATTTGTCGATCGACACCGACGACTGGACTGTGAAGCGTGCAAACGACTGTTCTCCTTCCACGCTTGCCGAATATGCATTTACGTATTTGGCGGCTGACTGAATTAAGACGGAAATGCAATGTAAACAGGACACCGCTGAAACAACACGCTTAAATGCGCAGTTCTGCGCGAAGAAAAATAAAATTCCGATGCCGCTGACTTTTCCTTCTATTTTCACGTACCTTTTTATCGTTTTAGTAGCTTTTTTTTCTTCTCCTCCTCTTGTAAGTCATCCTTTCTCTGTATCATTTCACCGATCAATTTCCAAACACTTGTCCGTTCTTCTTGTTTCCCTCTCGTATCTATCTCCCTCTTTATTATCGATAAATCAATTTTCAAGCATTTCTATTATTCCGTGCAACTGATTAATTTTGCGATTAAAATTATACAAAGTAAAATTATACACGATACCGCGCCTCGTCACATCCGTGACAATTGAAACATTTCGCGGTCTTTTTTCCAAGAATGGAAAGGAAGGCTGGATTTCTCGAGTAAACCACTTCTCTCGCGTGTAGGAACCAAACCGCAAAAGGTTAACGACAATTTCTGTCTTCGACGGGACCAGGTAAGGGGGGGAAACGGAAGAGCCTTGGGCGAAATTCTCTTGCACCGGTGTCCCATGATACCCCAGCGTTTGATTTATGCCACGTGTTTATCCGAGTGTTCGCGCAACTCCGAACGACAGGATAAAGGGACGAGGAAAAGGGTGACCTGCTGCCTACTCTGCCATTGTCCGATGATTTACGCCCGTTCTATTATCGTGCGAAGATTTCTGGCAACGTTGTCTCCGTTCCTCCTCGTAGAGCCACGTGAATCCGGGCATCAGGACGAGAAGGTAGAGGAAGACGAGGAAGGAGCGGCGGGATAGAGTATGGTAAAATCGCCGCGAGAAAGCACGCAGCTACGGGGCCGACTTGTTGAGTGATTATGACTTTAAATGGACTCTAAAAAGGTCCTAATGGCGTAATTATACGGAACAGGCTTCATGGAAATTACGTTTAAACGCGTTCGCGGAAGGCCTTCTAGTTTTCATCGAGGATTCCGCTCGTTCGCAGCTGTGCGATGAATTTTTGCGTTCACTCCGATGTTGGATTCGCTTATTTCTACATTTCTTCACCTTATTTTTGTTCGGTGGATTTCGGCTCCACCGACAACGGTGCTGGCTGATTCAAGGTGATGTTGGAGTTTTGTCAGGTATAATATGTTGGTTTATGTAGAGTGGTTAAAGGAAGGGGTTTGGAAATTCAGGGATGCAAAGGGGGACAGACGAGGTGATTTCTCAATCCGACAGAATTGATTTGTGGAGATTGAGAAATATTATATCTATTTATATCCTGGAACTTTTTGTTCGATACTCCGTATGTTCTATTGTACCAGCCTCTATTCATTTGTCTCATTTATCATACGATAGTCGATTGGTGGTCGTTATTTAGTGATAGACTTTCCAAAGTGTGTTGGAAGGAGTACTCGAAACGGGACTAACCAAGATGTTATAGACAGGACAATGAAACTGAAATTATTCACAGCTATTAAAAATTGGGCCAGTATTTTAGCAAGATCAAATATTTGATTGCGCTGAAACATCAGCGATACAATTGATAACACCACGTAGACATGTGATCAAATTTGTATTTAGCTACAGACTATGTCGGCAAATTATTTTGAAACGAGACATGGTACAGAATGAATCATTATCATTGCGCAAACGATTCCGTTACCTCTGTTATTACAAACATCTATAACATATAATATATTACAACTATTAGATTATATTCGATACGGCAGGAAATGCAGCTCCGTTCGATCAGCAAATTTATGCTCAATACCTGGCAATACCCGGCAAAACTCGCCAATTCCGTCTTTCCCTAACGATCGTTCACCAGCGTCCCCTTCCACGATTCCCTTGCTTCGCGCAACGAATCGAACGAGCGCGCCTCCCGTCCCTGAAATGGCACGAATTTGTTCGACGCCATTTAAACACCCTCGCCGAACAAAACGAGAACCCGAAGGAAACAAAAGCAACCGTAGAATAATGGGAAGAAAAAAATCCTCGCCGAGAGGGTACACTCGACATGAAACGGATTACCGTGTACCAATGAGTGAAGAGCCCGCGGGGTACGATGCTGCGGGTCGGGGCGGACAGGGTGGGAAATAGCGCGATCCCTTTCGCTCGGTATTAATGGAAAAAGGTGAAAATTAAAATCCGCGGAATGAAAATGGCCGAGGAGCGCGGCACGGGGAAACGCGAAACGCGAAACGCGGCCGCGGCTGATTCACGGGGATCGATCGGTAAAACGGGTCCAGGCGCTGGAAAATCGCGCGGCTACCGAATTATTCGAAAAGGGATAGGACGCGACGGTCTGGGGGGAGAAATAGAGACGCGAAGACAAAGAGAGGTACTCTCTCGATGGGATGCAAGAGCTGTTCGTTAATTGGTGGCGCTAATTAGCGGCGTGGCGTCGTCTCGTGAAGCCCATTCACGTACACCTGTACGGTTCGCGCGGCACAACAGACGAACGAAATTTCGATGGTAATAACTCCTCTGCGCGTGCACGCCTTCGCGCGGGTGTTAGCGCGCGTCCGTGCGCGTGCGCGCGAGCGCAAACGCAGAGGGAGAAGGGTAGGCATTACCGCATTCGCAAACGAGCATTCGAAAACGACGTTTCACCGCTATGGATCCGCGGGTAATTAGTCGTTCGAATGTTTCTCGCTGGTCGTCTTTCACTGTAACCGCCTCGTCCCGCCGCGCGGCCGTCGCGATGAGACGACGACCGAGTAATTAGCTTTGCACGGCCCGCAGGAGAAAGAACGGCGGGGTATAAAAGGAGAACGAGACGGGGAAGAAGGGACCAGAAGGATCTGGCCCCGCGACACCGTGTCCGCGAATGTTTCGCGACATTCGCTTTATCGTCGACCCATCGTCATCCATGATTAATTAGTATTAATTAATTAACGAAGCGCGACCCGCTTCGACCGGGCCCCAGTATGCAAATGCCCACGCCACGATCTTTCCCGGCTGGTACGATTATATAAAAACGTTCACGGAACGAGATGCTGGGAAAACGAACGATCAGATTTTCGTCTGTTCGCTGGTCTTGCTGGATTTTTATTTTCCTGCCGGGTTTATGGGCAATCGATGACTTTGCGGGGCAGATAATGTGCGGCGTTTCATTAGATTTATGATATTCGACTGCAAGTAGTCGTAAGTATATTGCGCTTAGCTACGAATATAATAAATTGGTCAAATTATTTGGTCATTTATTAAGAAGCTTTATTTGAACGATAATCAACCGTAAGCTGGCAAAATTAAATATATCTGATAAGCTGACACGTATGGTAAATTTATTTCATTGTCGAATAATTTATTATGTATGATAATAAAAGGCATTTTCTGCGAAACCACTAAGTCAAATTAAAATTGTTCTAAATCGCCTTGATTTCGACGCGTTCAAACGAGGTTCAACATGGTTCACAGAGGCAAAATTTAAGCAGAACGTTTCGACTGAACATTTCTCGTCGCTTTAGACTACTTCTTAACAGCATATAATGCAAGCATTATGTTCACAGGTGTCATTACTTCCAACCTATTTGCACATAATCCAGCAAACGAGTATATCAGAAATGTTCACTCGTCCAAACGCAATCGTTTCATTCGTGCGGCTCTAATATATAACAAATCGAAAGCCACGTGTACAGGGAGAGAAGCTGATAGCCGTATCACGTATAATATGCCTCGTTTCGCGAAACCATAGGTACACAAAGAGGCATTTTCCGTTCAGCGAGATACGAGGGTGCAGCCGCGAGCGCCGGTCAGATATTGGCCAATTCTACTGCCGGATCGCGTACCGAGAAACGTTTGATTTAACGGAAGTCGATTAGTAGCGACCAGATGAATCACGATCGCTAGTCACAAACAACACGTGTTGCTTGAAAGCAAATGTATGTTGGCGGCCGATCGGCCGGCAGCAAGGATTTTCTTCGTGGACAAAGCGACGTGAAAAGAAGGCAGAAAAGTGCCGCATAGGCACGACAATCGATTTGCGGACCAACTTAGTCATCGTCGCTCACGAACTCACCTTGGTTAATATATTTATCACGATGTCGAGCAAAGGTCGGTTCGCCGACAAAGTGCGGGCGACAAGGCGATCGCGATCGACGGATCCAAGCAACGAGCGTTTCACTTTTCTGCCGGTCGAAAGCATTTCGATCGTGCCAAGTATCCAGGACCCCGTCGGTAGAATTATTGGAGAATTTATAGGCGAATACAAGCAGTATAGGCACTAATAGATTCATTGGTGTATATTTACTTGCGTAAACGTGTAGAAAAGTTCCCATTCATTTCGTAGATTTTCGTATGACGAACTGGGGTAAATTAACTGTTCTTCTTATTGCTTCGTAATTTTAGGTAGGTTTGAAAAGTGGGGGAAATTATTCGCCACACATGAACTGTTGTTGCTGTCGTAACTATTCTATCGGCTTCACTGGTGTCAATTTATAATAATTCCTCCCATACATTGCGAAAAGAACTTAACGATAAATTTTGTATTGCTCAGACATTATTTTGAAATAGAAAGGAATTTATGTGCCGTAGGGGTAAGATGATTTGAATACAAACGAAAAATTGAAACAGTGAATAGAACACTTTGACTTTAAATGATTTCCGAACAACAAGAGCTTGAGAAAAATATTTGTATCCTTTTGGGCTATCGCTGACAGACAAAGGCTGCATGCTTCCTTTGCCGTGTTTAACACTATTTCTACCGAGAGGTGACAAAAACATTTTCCGAATTTTATCTTTAACTTAGTCTCTAAGTATAATCATTTGTCCACAACTAATTCGATGACTTTTAGTACAATAGCTGTTAAATTAATTCAGCGATATAATTTTCCTCCAGCTCATCCTGAATCTAAAAATACGCACCTATTTCTACCTTGAGGTGTCCTTCGACACCTTAAGGATTTCATAACACATTCTAATTTTACACTGCATTGTATCAATTATAATCAGATCAGAGAATCCCGATTTCTATTATAACAGAAAATACAGGTGTTGCTGCATAACTTTGATTTGCCGCCACGTTGCATTTTAATATAGATCGTTGCAGTGACTAATTCTACAATTTGCAACATCAACGTATCAACAAATATATGGCTCAAATTATCTACATTTAACGGATAACTAATGTTAAATCCCGACATTTCTGTCGATTATTTGCATACAAGCGCAAAGGTGTCAAGAGGCACCTTTTGGTCGAAATAGGTATGCACAAAATCGTGGAAGAAATAGTGTTAAAAATGAGAAATCGTAGCACGGGAAGGTGGAACATCTTTTATCATCACCACTATCAAGAGAAAATGTCTCTGTTTCTTCAGGATGATATTAGTAGACCACGTTACTAATTATAAGGCAACTGTACAGATCCGCATCCCAGATACGGAGACATTCATTAAGAAAGGCGATCTGCCGGAATGGATCGTCGGTTAGCTCTGGAACTCGCGGGAAACAGCGATTTCGTAATAACGATGGAGATCCTGTAATGGCAATACCAGACACAGAATCAGCGATACTATGCAGACACATAGCCTGTCTAGCGGGATTAGCAGGATAGTAATGCTCAACTCTCAAGATACCACCCCCGAATTGCAATATTGTTCGCCCAACCAATATCAAACTTTCCGTAGGTAAGCAATCGAACGAAATTTATTTCACTACGTGCACATGCTACTTAATCACGATAATCGCGGAAATATTAGGTTGCTGCATATGAAATAGCAATTGATTTCTCGAGTGTAGAAAACCTTACAAAACTCAGTTTCGTTCTATGTATGTCCTAAATTGATTTACTTTCACAGCGATAATTGTGCAATAAAGTGAATTATGGATGAACGCAAAACCTCAGTCCACTTTTTGCATGGATCTAAACTTGGACATAATGTAATATCATCGAAGCAGCTTTTGAAAAATACACGGCAAGTCAAAGTACAATCCGCCACTGGTTGGAAACATTGTAAGTGAAAAACGCGAACTCTGAAAATGATTAATGAAGACGCCGTAGGAACAGCGTTTTTTGAACAAGGCTAAAAATAATTTTCTTGCGATTGCCTATGTACTGTCGAACCCAAACAGTCACACGTTAATTAATTGATATTATTTGAACAAGACAGTTAACATCAACAATTTTCAGCAGCAGCAGCAATCTAATAGAGTATCGCACGAAAGCCTACCTCGTTTTCACGGTTCAAATGATTAATCGCATGCCGATTTCTCGAGTCGAGGTGACAAGATCCTCGGGAACCAGCCACGCGTCGTTCATTCGCCAAAAGTCAGGTATACTTCTTCCTTCTCCCTCTGTCCGTCTCGTTCTGCCTCTCCCAGAACACACAACTACGATATTATTAAATATGCCGTAACGACTCGGTTAAGTTATGAGATACAAGTCGCGAATTGGAAGCGTGTGATCTATCGACAGTAAATAAAGAGGTATTCGATTCGAAGGAGGCTGAACCACGATATCACGATCGATGATCTGGTATATCCAGGTGTCTCGGTTAACCAGAACGGGCCGCGTTTACTTTTAAATATCAGCCGCTACTCGCGGCGCTGGTGTAAGCGCGTTTCGCGCATTGTTACCTGCCCCTGGGCTTGAGTTTAGCGGCCTATTGTAATTGTATCTCTCTGTCCCTCTCTCTCCCTCTATCTCTCTCTCTCTCTGTCTCTCTCTCTCGCTCTCCTCGACTCCCTGACCCTCTGGCACTGGTAACTGCACGTTTAATGAACACTTAAGATAACGATTGAAGTAAAGATACCGTGGGAGCAGGACTACGTTGCCACGTACACCGGCTTCGATGCTATGCGGCGTACGTTGGCCGAGATCACTTCTTTGCACGGCCGCGGGCTCGTTCGTTTCGAAGATATAGCTCTAGATTTTGAGCAGAGAATAGCGCGAGTAATGATGTTAACGAGTCACGGTTGCAGCGCGATCCCTTTTTTTTTTTATAATCGCTTGGGAAGCTGGGCTTCGAGCATTCGAGTGGTATTATGCTGCGTTTCGGCGCCCAATGCTGTTTCATGTTCAAATGAAGCAGGGTTAAACGAAGCCACGGGGTTGCTTACTAGAAAGTATAGTCTCCGTGGCGTAAACTTTATCCACTGGTTGGTGAAGTTTTCAATTTTAATTGAACATATGACGGTAGAAAACTTCGTGATTGATTGCTCGCGAAAGGAATTTACTGAGAATCCGAAGCTGAACAGTAACACTGAATCTAGTATATTATTGAGAGTAATTGCATTTTCATTTATTTCATCGCCATTTAAGGGGTTCAAATATTTCTCCATTGTGCACAATTCCATTTCACTCATGCTTTGTTATTCAACATACATTAGGATTTATAATAATTTGATTAATTTTGCACTGATTATTATTTAGGAGATGTAATAATTTTAAGGTAGCCATTCAGATTTCTTTTCGTTGCACCATTAACAAATTTCAGCGGAACAAGATTATCAACTTCAAATAACAAACTCATTTACACTTTGCAAGAAAGCTTGAAATAAAATACCCAAGTCGATACCTCGCTATTACTTTAACTTTACTTTCATTTCGATAATTCCGTGGAAAATTACGATGTTGTCGTCGATTGCCTATTATATTTGCAAGAGTCAGGGTCTCACAATCAGAATCGCAAGTGAAAGTCTTCCTTCTACCGACGAATCACGTATAATACAAAATTTTCTATATATATGTAAATAGGTCTATCGGAAAGTTCTGTCCGTTTTTATTTTCAATATATTTAATAATATTTACCGAGCAATATAATTTCCATCGTTACTAATGCAATTCAGAAGAGCAGATATTTAGAAATCCAATGGTAAAAAGAGGCGGCCATATAATAGCGAGACTCGAGATGCTAGATTTCCGGCGGACTTAACATTATACATACGCGTACTTTCAATACCGCCACGGTTGCACGAAATCAGCCTCACGCCCCGCAGCGTGCACGATATAAAAATCTCGCCCAGGCGTTCTCTGAAACAATTCGAACTGAAACGCAGATTCCGCAACAACCCTGTCTCCGAGTCCAGCCCCGTCGAGGCAGAGGCCAGCCGTGGAACACCGGCGCGCCGTCTTCATCGTCGTGTCCCTCGAATAGAATCACGCACGCGAGAAACACGCGACGCGTGCCGAGCGTGGACCGTAGGATGAAGACGGCTGAAAGTGGCACGCGAGGAAAATAACGCGAGGCCCTTGCACACGGAATAGAGATCTTCGATTGGAAACGGGAGTCTCGGTGCGTCGGACTGATCGCGATCGATGATCTCCTTTCCGGGTGCCTCCTCCTCGGGGCCAGAACAACACGTGTTGCACTTAACTGCAGCACTGCCCCGCTTTGCATCCCGGGCGTACGTGTGCAGCGGCGAATTTGCATATTATAACGATATCGATATAGCGGCACGTTAATACCGCTGCCGTGGCACTCGGTGTATACGCGACGGCACACCTGCGCTCGCGTTACGCGGCCCTCCGGCATCCGGCGATTGTCTGCTCCGCGTCTTTCCTCGTCGCTCTCCGAACTTCGCCCCCCTTTTTCCATCGTTCCACGCGATTTCCATATGCACGTCTTGTTTCCACCTTGCTGACGATCGGGGGAGTCCTGACTGACGGCGGGTACATTGTGATTAACATTCGCGTATTAATGTGATCCGTTTCGTGCGAGCTCGTGGTGGTTGCGAACGCGAGTAAGAACGCGGAGCAGGCTGTTTCGTGGCTGCAGGAAACATTATGTTGGCGTTGTCAAGGAGAATAAAGCGTGTAAATAGTATTGTCGCGTATCCGCTGTCTCCATTTTGCGGAATTTATGCGGGTTACGGATGAGGGCAGCCGATGATCATTTCTTTAGCGTGACGACAACTGTTTTTTTTTCGCTTTCACACGAATTTGCGAGATTATCCATTGGCACGCTAGTATAATCGCAGGTTTAGTTCAATTTAATTATTATCGTTCTCGGGGGATTTGGAACAAGCAGCAGGGTTGGATGATCATTTTGAATGACAGCCAAATACGTTATAATACATACATAATACATAACATGCGAATACCAGTGATTCGCGCGTTTAATAGAAGTCAATTAATTTTCTCCGCTATGTAGGAATACTTTCTTTTTGTTCATGCGAGAAAAGTTCGAGCTATAACAAGTGGATTCGAAAGTATGTACAGCTGCTTATTGTTCTATTACGAATATTTCAACGCGTGTATACATTTCAGAACGAAGTGGCGAGAATAATAATTTTACGGTGATTACCGAATTAAGCTTTGATTTATTTTGCAACGACCATAAGTGACATTATTTGGAAAGGAGTTTAGCGGGAATTGCATTGTAGCTGCATGAGATGTCCATATAACTGAAGTAATTGTAGTTTCAGATAATAGGAACTCAGTAGGAGTAACTGCATTTTCGTCCCGAAAAATAGTGTTCGGATAAATTGAATTTTACTGCACTTTGCATTGCACTTACAGCGAACCGAATGATTTATAAATACAAATATACATTTTGGTTTAAATTGATATTGGCCGAACACCTATAGGCTCAATTCAGATTAAGAATATCAGGAAGCAATCAAGGTGCACGTGGGATGTGCAATTTAGTTGGCATATGGCTATCCCGATGGATTAGATCTCCAGGACATGTAACGCGTTGAGTACCTGTTGCAGTAGATTAAATGTACAGGATATATAGAACGGATATGCAACTTAGTAAATATGTATTGGATGCCTTCGGTCCAATTTGTGCGAAAATGTAGCCAGAGATACAGTTCTAAAGCCAATCGAGCCAATGTCATTTTACTAATCGCCTTAACGCAAGGCGATATTCAGTGCCCCTATTTATATTGAAGTTCATCTACTCCAGATATTCACTAGCAAACAAGCGAATAATTCTTCTTTTATGGACACGGATGCAATATTATAATCTTTTAACGTGCAGCTAGTGCACGTATTTAATAGAACTTCGCAATGCCACGAACCCTTTCCACTTACCTTAGCAATTCTATTTAATTCTGAATCAAGTTTCAGGAATTTTCATTGCCAGTAAAAGGTTGCACTAAATTTAAAGAATTATTTCATCGAGAAAAATAACACAATGTTTACCAACGTCTGGCAATTCTGTATAAAATTTGTTAGAGTAATTTTCACTCAGTCCTTTACTAAATCTTTACTAAATTTATCGCAACGAGCCACGCGTTGCACTCTATACGATTTTCCCAAGATTTAACAGGAAATTGTGATGCAATTCCTTCAGCAATTACGTTTAAACGTCGAATCGTTACCAGAACACAGAACCCCTTAACATCGTCGACGCTACATCTAAACACCTTTCCCAGCTGGTCGCCGAACAGGGTCGCTTCGTAGGAGCCGAAAAGCAGAGGGTTGGTTAACCAGCCACTTCCCCGTTTGGTCGATCGCAGCGGGTGACCAAAGTGGAGCAACAAAAGCCAAAATTGCAGAGCATTAGTCAAACATCGCCACGCCGTAAACCAAAAGCAACCGCGCGATTTCTCCCCGTCTCTGTTCGAACTTGGCCTGTCGTTTGCTTCAAAGAAAGAATCATTTAATGTCCCTTTCGCTCCTCAAGATATTCAATTGCGAACGATGCACCACATCGTCCGTTAGACATGGATCAATAACCGACTAATGCGTGTGGCTTCTACATGTTGCACGTTGTACATATATTCATACACACGCGTCACGCGTACAGAAGCGTATCGGAGTTTGGTAAGAGAATTGTCCGTTAACGAAACGGCTGATACTCACGAGGGGATAAAAGTATAGAAGAACGAACACACATAAGGAATTAAATAAAACGAAGCTTATATTTCCGTTTTCGTGCGTTCGATTATTAAAATATCTGCGGGCTGTTCTAGTACGCATACATATAAGATCTGGAAATTCGAGTTTTGGAATCTTTGCAAAACTTTCAATTTGAGCGTTTATAAAAATGCATTTCCAAATTCATTTACGTGCACTTCAAAGGAATCACGAAATCAATTAAATTTCTGTGACCTCGTACGTCTGTATCGCCGAAATACAATCTGATTTTCTCGTTTCACAAATAAAACGATTGCCACAACGACAAATAAAACGGGGAAGTTGATATCCAAGAGCAGACCGAAACTATCTATAGCGACATGTCTGAGGTATTATCTGAATAATTTATTCGAAATGTCGAAATATACGGGGCCAATAAAAATCGCCAAGCGATCGATCGAGTGGTTTAACACGATCGATTTTTTCCCTCCTATAATCGGACACGTGCTGGCTCGTGTGCGCGCGGTGGCTGATATTAGCCGGCCAATTTGCGCTTTACATTGTTCACGAGCGTCACGAGCGTGTAATTAACGTGTGTTGAGGCGTGGGTCAGAATATCATTAGCGGCCACGGATCTCTATGAATTAGAATAAATCCACGCGGTGTCGAGTTCGCCGTGTTTCAGCCTGGGGACCAAAAAAAAATTGTAGATTTATTTGAATTCCAGCGACACGGTTCCGGCTCTTTTTATTGGTAAATGTAAAACGCGATTTATTCGAGTCGCCTATTGTTATGTTAATTGTTAATTGTACGCTCGCGTTATAGCCGATGATAAATACTTTCCGTGGTGATAAGCCGTCGGAAAAGTCTGTTGAACTGTTGTTAACTATGGTTCCTTCGCTCTCGCGAGCTCCGCAATATCTGAAGCAACGAATGACAAGTTCGGTCGTAAATTATATTTAACAGCGATGGAAACGGTGGTCGAAGAAACGGTGAATTTCGCGTGCAAGGATATGTCATTTTTATTAATTGCTAGAGCGTAAGGCGTTTGCGCGGGTCGTTAATTTATCACGCTGTTCCGCGTGATTAATGCATCGCACCGAAATGACATTCATATTGAAGGAAATGTACGGTGATAAAATAATTCTATTCCGCCTTATAACTTGGCTACATGCTTCGCGTGTGCATGAGTTTTCTATTAGATACAATCAGGATCATTTGATCATACATATATTGTTTCGGTGTAATTCCACAATTTCTAGCGATGCCTCAAAGTCCACTTAACATTCTCCACTCGTATTTGTTGTCACGTATAAAGCATTCAAAGCTCGACCTGTAATATTAACAACTGTTTTTTATGCGCAAAGTGGTCTGTATTACAATAGATCGCCTTCGGGCAACTATCTAGAACGAGAGCTAAAACAGAAATGATTAAATAAACTAATTACACTGTAATAAAAAAAGAAGAAGCTTCCCTCCTGCCCGTACCGTTACCGATCACCCTCGTATATTAAAAACTAATATACGTTCTCGCTGACGTTTTACACGAGCCGCAGAGATTATGCAACATTTTATAAACGCGGACGCGTGACGCGTTCAGATCGGAGTAAGTAATCATCCAATTAAGTTTTTTTAAAAAATTTTTTTCAAATTCAGACTGCCGGAGAATTCCGACGCCGCGGCCTGCCCCGTGGCGTTGAAATCCAGGCACGTAATGTACCAGCGTTGCATTACCATACTTGTCACCGGCTCGTCGCATTATATTCGGTCTGTGCGCCGAGTTTTCCCTACTTGGCGACTTCCGGTGTAGCCGACGAACTCCTGTCCCTTCCTAACAGGGCTGTCAGTAGTGCTCTGCAAATTTAATTCGTGCCGATCGTGACCCCCGATAATGTCGTTCCACTTAGGGGCCAGGCTGACTGGAAACTGGTCGACGTTGATGCTGGCGAAAAAACCTTTTCGACCATTCTGCAACGATGCGTTCCCCGGATGCCAGCCGGCGGAATTATCTTGATGATAGTGCGCGGCGTTTGATGGTTGCACGGTTACTTTGAGGAATGGTTGCCCGGGTAGGAATGCGGATGGGAATATTGTTCTCCTTTTCGAGGCGCAGAACTCGCGAATATGGTGTTCCAGGTATGGATGAAACTGTATTACGGATCGCAGCGTGTGAGAATGTTTCGGTTTTGCGCGGTCTTCGTAGTTGGTAATGAAATGAAACTTTATAAATCTATCCTATGTTAGCACGTTGCGACGGGTGTAACGAAGGTTGATGAGTATGTTATAATTTTCGTTTTATTTACTTTATGTTCCCCTATAAACTGGGAAGTTATTTGTTTTGCCGTACTGTGGACTTTATAGTTTGAATATTCGCTTTTGCAATCAATTATTCTGTAATAAAATGTTATATTAAGACTATGAAATGGATGAATCATAAACGAAGGGACGATGTAATGAAACAGAATACATAAAAGAGCGAGAAATATAACTTTTGCAAAAATATTTCGCGTTTACAATGAAGTAGTTATTACAGGGCATAGGTATAGCTCATTCGGGACATCTTCACAAAATATTGTTAGCCGTTTAGTTTTGGTTCTCGCACTTGTGGCACTTGTCTTATAAAATCGCAATGGAAATGCGAATGAAAAGACGATATGTATCGAAGCAATCGTATACTCGTGACAACTTCGTGGGCACTGTAATCGGTACACGGGTTTCATATTGCCGAAAATACGGTAATAGAATAGATGATAAAACGATTAATTTTTTGTACTTCGTCCCTTAATGACAAACATATCAATTGACACAGAGATGAAGTTCAACGTGCGGGGACGTGTTGAAAAACAGAAACTTCTTTTTGATTATTTCACCGCGATTCTTAAAATGCAGTAGAACGCTGTACGCGATATTGACTAACTGACTCATTCATTCTTGCAATTGGGAGATTTCGCGAGGCCCGTGCGCAGTTTCAGCGCTGTACTACAGAAATACTAGTTGTTCTTGGGAGAATGCAACGATCGATCGTGTGTTCTTGGTTAAACATGCCCGTGATGTGATTCCACGAAGAACTAATGCTGTCGAACTTTCCTGGTGTGCTTCATTTCGCGCTAACGAAGCCTTTTACTCAGAACTCCTGACCTCCGGCGACGTAGTCGCCCCGGCACATCCGGTAATCCGATTAACAGCTCGTTACCGATTTTATTTTCGCACCGATACATTTATTCCAGCACTCCCGGCATGCACGCGCCGCTCATCTTCTGAAATTGTATGGTATGCGAACTGTCCCCGTTCTTGATCAATGTTCCCGTTTGCATCAGCGATATAATTATAATCGTACCATCGACGAGGCGACAAGCGTGACGAACGTGGTTCGAAAATTGCTAGACGCGTACAAAAAAAATCTATTAGCTCGCGACGCGCGTAAATTTTTCATCCCCGATCCTATAGAATGCTCGATTCGTCGTACGCTCTCGCGTCGAAGAGAGAGTGCGGTTCGAACCGCGGCGAAAACCCACGCCCATTAACACGATACAAAATAGGAAACACGATGGCATTGTCGTGACAGGCGCGTAAAACCCCATGGTCGTAACGCACCCCATTCCAATTTCGTTCGTATCTCATTATCGTTGATACCGCTGATGTTATCACAAAGAAAGTCGAAAGGGGGAACAGTGCTGATAAACGGAGAGCAAGGGATAGAGAGAGAGAGAGAGAGAGAGAGTGGAAGTTCAGTAGAATCAGCTCGCGTATGCAAACGGAGCAAGATCAGCCACTGCTTTCTGTACTCTCCCTTTCTTTCCCATCCTCGGGTAGATGTGTCCGCGCATTTAATGCCGTTGCACACGCACGTGTCCTACGTGGCCGCATAGATCCTGCCGGCACGTCCATTTCCTGCTAATTAAATTAGTGTATCGGCCACTGTCCAGTGTCGTGTACAGCCCGTCGCGTCGCGTTGACCCGCGAGTGTCTCCCTTCCCCCTTTGTACGCCTCTCTTTCCCCCATTTCAACGGGTTTAACGACCCCTTTCGCCTCTCCTTGTCTGCCTCCGCTCCGCCACCATCTTCATCAGTGCTATCCAACGATTCCCAGGAGCCTCGTGTTGGACACGACTGTTGTTCTCATTAGGATAAAACATAGCGGCGAGGGTTGTATGGTCTATCGAATCACCGGATAGTTGAGAACGTTTTGACGGAGCTGGCGCGCCTCGTCGCAGGTAAAGGCGAACGAAATCCGCCGGCGAACGTGGATAATTGGGTAGGAGATTGTTTGTTGATGGCGGAGCGATAAAGGGTTGTTGTTCGATTGGTAATGAAGTTAATGGCAGGGACAGTACCGCGGGTGAGGGATGTAGGTGTTCGTAATCGTAGATCTTTGGAATTTGGGACTTTTGTTCGGGGCGAATTGTTAACGATCTTGAGATTACGTTTGACATCGAGCGGAATGTATTTGTTTGGTGAATTATTCGCTGGAATCGATCGGTGGCGATGATATTCTTTTATATGACGATATCGAGGTATTTGGTAATAAAAATGACTTAATGCGAGGAAGATCATTTTCGGATTTTCGGCGAATACAACATGAATCGTAAATTCGTTCAGAAGCTCTCAAGCTTTATTTATGTATCAACTTGAGTATGGGTTTTGCAATATTTTTCTCCCGGAATAAAAATTTCTCGCGCCTGTTTGGGCATAAAACTTCTTTGTTACATATCCAGAAGGAAACAGTACAAGTCACAGGAAACAAAACTTGTAATTGAATGATGAATCGAAAAATAAGAAATCGTTGTAAACATTTCCAATCATATCATTTTCGGGCAACTAAACGATACATTCTTTATTACTCTTCAGTCACCTTGAATAATTTAATGGCAGCAAAATTGTTGAGGAGTATGGTGGCCTCGCCTAACACGGCATTACAACTACCGCTATGAAGCGATAGAAACAAGTATTTTATATATATTGTATGAACCGATTACTTCTGACGTAACTAATCGGTAGCTATCAGTTTGGTCAAAACATGGCAGTCAACTTAGCCGATCTTCAACAAAACGATCGCATCGTTATCTACGATCGACGGGAAGAAATTACTCAAGAGGATGACAGTATGGTAGACGTTGAACGGCGGGGTTACTATTATATTTATTAAGGCTACATTGGAGGATCGAAGATCCAAGATAAAGGGTGAAATGCTGTATCGGACAATGATAGACGAAGAAACAAAGAGAGGGCAGACCCAGAGGCTGCTCGTACATCGTGTCTTATGATCGTGAAATCTCCTCGATCACGTTTCCTTTCCCGTGCTCGATCTCTTCTCGATACATCCTATCGATCGACAGATTTTTCTTCGCTCCGTACTGTACACCTGCGTTTCCGACGTATGATCGAACGAAACGTGGTCTGTAATTCTTCGCAGATACATTGGCAACTCTGTTATTAGTTGATAATAAGTTTTTAATCCTCCATGAGTGACTGTGTTCGTGGAATTGAAAGTCAAGGTAATGAAACGATTGGATACATGTAAACGTTTTCAATTTATTACTAATATATATATTGTTTTCGCCCATTGTAATTATCGGACGCGTACATTATTAAGCTAACAATATAACATAATAAATTATAATCGCGGCACAAATTTTCCGACCCGCGTACTTTCAAAAATGTCTCTCGACTATCGACTTCTGAGACCATCTGTGTTCCGACCGTTTCCCAAATCGCCTCAGAAACAATTACTCCAAAACGAAGCAAATACGAATGAAATTCAATGGGCCATGTTTATCGTAAATACATAACAAATACAGCTCGTTTGCTCCGCGCAGCATGTACCTATTTCGCCGCGGAAATTTACAATCATCCGGCCCGTTACCGTAACTTTAGAGCATGGGCGCAAGCACAGGCCATATAAGGAGGAAACGCGTGAGCAGAAGTCACAGGAGAGGTGGTGGCTTCCCATTAAAGGGTTGCGAGGCCCGTCGTTCTCGTTCGCGGAAGAAGCATAAAGGCGATAGGCAATGGTAATTGAATGAACGATTACGTTTGGTAGTTAGGATAAATAAATTGCCACGATAATCGTCGGTGCAAGAAGCCGCGGCCAAAGTGAAATACGCGTGCCGGTGCTAGCTAGCGCGATAGAAGGGCGCACTTGCGCAGAGGGAGAACAAAACAGACAGAGAGGGGGAGAGATAATATCCTTGAGCCGTGTTACTCGCGAAAAATGCTCCTGCAATAACTCGCGGCCGCGCGTAAAAAGCCAGGGGTACGTTTTATACGGTTCGGAACTGATTCGTGAGAAGTCGTAAAAGAGATCCACGATTCTCCATCACTCTTTCTGTGTACGTAAAAATTCTACAAAATTTTCAAGCTTTTGCACCGCATAAGATATTTGTAACAGTTAAATTGTATCCGTTCTTAATTTCAGTATCGTTTGCTCGTTTCATTGGAAGATCCATACTGTAAAGGCGGGTCCACACTTGTTACGCAGTCCTGTTACTGACACCCGTTACGTCAGTTTTTGGTAACGAGATTTGCTGTGCCCATTTCTTATTCGTCCGTGCGCAAAAGTGCGTCCACGTTTGTCACCGCGCCGGAATTTCTCACCTGGTCAAGCGGTCTAGAACTGGTCTTGGAAGAAATTACGAAGCGTGTCTTATTGGCAGTGGCGCAAGGACGAGTGCACGCATCTACGGCAGCTCGCTGGCTCCTTTGGAGCGGCTAAAATACCGACAATTCCTCGATCCGCGCAACCAAGTAACGAGTAACGATATGAGGAAACAAGACACACTCCACATTCGTTCCCAAACCTCTTCCAGGCCACTTGGCTAGGTACTTATCCCGGTAACAAGCGTGGACCCGCCTTGCGAGATTTCGAACTGCGTGCGCTCCACCCGGGCACATGGTTAATGTCAGCGCGGGACCCGATGGCGCGCGTACCCGGTGGACACCATAGGGAAAGCGTGACTGAGGCCCTCGAAGGCATGGCGCCGGGGAAAAACCCGAGCTTCGTACCGGCCGCGTCTTTTTGGCGACCGCGATGCGGCGAGGGCATTCTTGCATCGATCGCCGTTCGAAGCAGTCCTGGCTAGTTTCGCGGAATAAAAATAAATTCTAGCGTTCGAGTTAAGCAACCAATATAGAACAGCGTTGTCCATTCACCAGTGTGATTACCAGCGTGATTTGCTAAACCGACGCGGCCCCGATTCTACGTGCACACGAGGATACGTTTTCGATCAGTTTCCCTCGGAAACCAGCAAGTGTCCGATGACTTACAGCCGGGGGTGTGTGCGTCCACCATAAATTCCAACTGTTACAAGCTTACACGCGAGCAGAATTATTCGAATAACTCCAGGCCCGTGATAGAACGGGGAGGAGCGGCCGGGTCGCGGCCAAAGTGAAATATAAATACCGGAAGTGACCGGGTAAATACCGGGTACGGGGGGAAGCGTGTCTATCTCTGCGTGTCGGAAACGTTGGTTGACGCAAAAACTTCGTATCGTAGAGATTGTATCGGGCAGGCCGCGGCGTGGCGGGGCCCTATTTAAGGAACGGACGCGAATATTAAAACGGGACTTGCGCGGATGAGCATAGGAACGTTTATATTCGTGTTATGACGAGGATTCATGCAGGTAGTCATTAGGGCTATGGTCTCGCCTCTGCGTTCACGGGATCCCGTGCTCCCGTGTTTTCGTGCTTCTTGCCGTTTCTCGGAGATGAACGTGTTCGCCGGGGGAAAAAGTCGATTGCCTCTGTTCCTATGCGGAATCTGTAATTCGACCGGTGCTCTGTGATTCGAAATTGCGTCTCACCCGGCTGAGGGACGATTTCGAGCCGCGCGTTAACTCCAGCGCGCTATTACGCCCGAGATCGATTAAATAATCTTACACGCTTTGCTCCGATTTTCATGGGGTGTATCGCGGTATAGATCGAGAGGAGGTTTGCGAAAGTGAATCACACGGTAGCGGGTGAATTTCTTTAGCTTCTTTTGGATACTTTCGGACCTTTCTGCGAACATACGATATCACGAAGGAAATGCATCACCGTCGAACGCTTCGAATCACTTCGAACGAGTGACAGCGATTTACTTAATTTCGATACATCTGAACGTGGAAGAGCTTTTGCAGGGCTTTTTCAATCTTAGAGTTAGTAACCCCCGAGCTCGCGTAATAGTCGAGACAATAAAAGTGTAGTTCGTCTTCCTTTTCCCGTGGATACAGTTTCTTTCCTATTTAACCAAAGTAATTAGAGTATTAAAGTTGAAGGCGTACACGACGAACAATTAATTATTAACACAAATTGTTTTTTAATATACAGGAAACGGGTCTAATCAAATATTTACCCACTTGTAGGTTTAATGCACCCCAACGTATCTCAAAGTTTCAAGGGGGTAATGTTAATATTTTATGACCAATTAACGCGTTAACGCATGGACAAAAAACTATGTAAAAACAGTGGAACTTCGAAACGCTATAACCCACTAATAGGAAAGGGCGTATCAAAAATACGTGGTAGAAAAACATTCCACGAACGAAAATTAAAAATTCACATGCCCAAGCTCGAACATGTCGAACCAAGGCTAATTACTGCCACGTTACTTTCGAACCAACGAATCGCCTACAGGTTACTCGATATCTTTCAAACTGACGACAAATAATGTATCCCCAATGTTTGGCGAATCGGTATCTTCTTGCGAATGTACATTGCGCGCATTCACGATGTACCGGTATCAAGCAGCGGTGCGCTCCCTCGCGTTCCAATTTCTTTGTCGCTCGTCGAAACATCTATAAATCGGATATACGAGCGTCCGGATCGAATCCTTATCTCCCAGCTGTTCGACCAGTAGCGAGTAACCGCGTGAAAAGCACACGGCTGAAAGTGCATTCCGCTGTTCCGGCGACAAAGCGGAATGCTGGCGGCGGTTTCAACGTGGATACACGTAACGCCGCTTCCGGTGTTTCTCGCCGGGACGCACGGAATCCCATTGGGGAAAATAATTAAGGCGCAGCCAGATGTCGACGATGATAACGCGTTAGCTTTTTCGCGCGAACTCGTTCCTCCCATTTTCGTCGTCTTGTTTGTCGTTATCTTGATCCGGGGTAGGGGGGGAGGGATACTCTCCTCGGCGAGAACGGATTAGGGTGTAGAGAACGGGAGGACAAGGGAACGAGAGAGATTGTTGTCCCCGGGTCGTCGACCCCCGCGTTCTCGTGCAATCATTCCTTGTAGAAACGTTCGACCGATTTATTGCCGGGGTTTCGGTTGATTTCGAAATCTTAACACGATTCGCCGGTGTTTCCTCGCTGGGCTTGTTGCTTTTGCGATCCTTGCGCTACTCCTCGGGACTCTTCTTCTCCGATTCCGGGGTCGTCGAAGTCGTCGCGATCATCATTGGATGATGATTAAATTGTTGAGCGTTAAGACGGGGGCGGGGGTCAGTGCGAAAGAAGGGATATGTCGAGATATTGGTAGGTGGCAAAAATGTTGATTTGTAGAATGTCAGGTTTTCGTCGTTTTCGCGGATTACTTGGAATGGATTGATTGTTGTGCATGATAATGATTCCGGGCGAAAAATTTCAGTCAATGCATATACACCAAAGTAATACAGAAATGAAGGCGTAATAATATTATTCAATACGTGTCACAAAACGTGAAACTTATTGTACAATTTTGGGTAAAAGTCGGCAGAACTTACTACAGCACCTACTTGCATGTATCTATTTAAACAATTATTCCATTATTTATCCCTCATTGTACCACTTGATCACAATTGAATGGGTCGACGTAGAAAATTCGCAACCATGAATCAACTTAAAGGCGATTAATTAGAAAATTGCCGGTTGTCCGTGATTCAGCCTAAGACGCCGATCGAGTATTACAAAGACAGAAGGATTCTGAAAAAAAAGAAGAAAAAAAATGGGGGAGAAACGAAAAGAAAAAGAGGAGCTGCGGAACGAAACAGGTGAAGTCCGTGGAACCGACATGCGTTTTACACAATCCCGCGTGTAGGTATACCTGCATCGCAGTGTGTAACATAGAATAAAAGGGCTGCATCCGCTGTAGGACGCATCAACCGAACAATAGGTTTCCCCGGTAGACGAAATTAATGTTATTATTGGACCAAATGTCTGGGGCCACGTCGTGGGAAGAAACGTTTCCCGACAGCCTTCTCTTCATTCGGCTCGCTGCTACCTTTCTCCCTCTGTCCCCTTCCAATCCCTTCGTCGTTTTCTTCCACTTCCAAGGGACATCAGGCGACCTGCGACTCCCTTTCTTCTGTTTAATAGGAAGAAAGGTGTTTGGAGCCCCGTTTTGTCGGGCTGGTAATTGCTACTTGCGGAATGAAGACAACGCAGGATCTTGGAAACAACTACTGTAGAAATGTAGCGTATCCGCTGGATGGCTAATTGTTTAACGAGGCTTATTGTTGCTTCGCCGATCACCTGACGATAGCGATTACACGCTCAACGGTTTGCCTATGTCATTTTCATCAGTTTATAATTTCCAGCACAATGCATTGCGAGCGACGGTACGAGCAGCTGGTTGTTTAAGTTACTTTGTATTAATACCGTCGCGCAGACACGGAATTCCGTTCTGCGTCGGCCGAATTTTTCACGAATTCATTTTCCTTGTTCTTTCTGGCGTCAATTTTAGTTTATCATGTTCGAGAGCTCATAGAATTATTGCGTCCCCATTGCAGATACAAAGGTGGCAGCGCAATAGTGAAATTTCGTCTCAAATGATGAGACGAATCACAACGATTCAAACTCTATCAACGATGCTCTTTAAAAGGAGTTTGATATTCCTCGAGTCCCCTCGATATTCGCTAGCGTGCGCGTGAAATCGATCGACGTTACGCGCAAGAGGTTCTGCTCTAATTTCGGTGGTCCACGTATGCACGCGTATGGGGCGGCGAGTTTCAGCGGCGCGAAAAGAAAAGGAACAGTCGATAATGAGCGTGCGTTAAGTAGAAGCGAGACGGGGCGAAAAAGTGAGAGAAAACGCGGCACGCAATGCGGTAGATTGTATTCAGAGGCTCGACAGGAAGTAGGCGTTCGATGGAATTCGGCCAAGGTAGGAGAGTCGGCCAAAGGTGGAAGTCGCTCATTACGATTACGTCGTTTCGTTTGTAAAAACAAACGTTCGCCGACCGCCGCCGACGTGGTCGTCGTCGTTCCACGATAATTATCATCGAGCATTGCGGACGAAGTGAAAACGGCCCCGGTGAAACGAGCGTCGAATTGCCGGTAATGGGGTGAAAACATTATTTTTCGAAGGAATTCCTTCCTTCCTCTTCCTGTTACGTTCACGAAAGGCGATAGCTTACCTTTAATCGCGTCGACCGCTCTCAATTGCGAACCGCGTTCGGGAAATTTCGTGAAATTCAGGGAGAAACCTCGTGCTGAGATGCTGGACATTGCAAGAAAGTCCTGGCCCCCCCGAGGGAGCGGACATTGCGTTATAATTCATTATCTAGTGGCTTACAATTCTTTTCGTAACGCAACGTTCACCGGCGAGACCGGATCCTCCGGTACGTTCACGTTTCCTAATGACAGGATCGTCCTGATGCTCGGTTCCATTCCCTTTCGTGCGAGTGTTTCATCATTTCAAATGTTTCTTGACAGGCAGACACTCGTCTGTTTAATACCGCTCGCCTCTTCGGTGCACGTTGCTTGCGCGCACCGCCGATAGTCTTCAGATCGGTAAGAATGATTGATCGATCTCGTGTCACGTCCATCCACCCGGCCCTTTTGCGCGATTCCCCTATGTACATTTCCTCTTTCACGGCCCGTCATCGTATGACGGCGCCGAGGTATCGATTCCCTTAATAATTAACAGCTTGTCGCGCGTCTTCGTAAACCCTTGCCGCCCGTCGACGGCCTGCGGAAAGGTAAATACGCACGTCTCGCCCGGTGTACTTTCGTCGCATGCTCGATACAATTACACCGTTATCTTCCGAGTTACCGCGACAGCACCGAAAAGTTTTCATTCCTGATACACGCGGTTCAATGAAATCCGCCCTCCGAATAAGCGTCCGCGTGCAACACGTTCGCTCTCGAAATTTCACGAAGCTTCGAACATTCCGCCTCTTCGTCGCGCACGACCGTTCCTTCCAGTAGCCGCGTCGCCCCAAACCCCCGGCACCTCCTTTTCACCGTCAAGCGCAACAATAATATCCTGGAGGCTATCGTAAATTGCAAACGATTTTCTCCTATTTCTCGGCCGCCTCCCGCCTCGCATATCATTCCACCTCGCCGCGTCTTCTCAATCTTCAGCTTATCCCTCTGCCTCTTCGCACCTGTTCCGTATCTACCGCCTCGGCCACCCCGCTCTCCTCCCTCGTTTCTCCCGTTCAAAGGCGGCGGGGAAGAAGCGATCACCGTCCACGAGAGCATCAGCCTCGCTTACTTCGTAACGCCGTTCCACGGGACACCGTGCGGATGCGAGGACGGACGCGAGCGTATCGCTGGAAAACGCTCTGGCAGCCCGCAGGCACCGCTTCGCGGCTCTCTATCTGCCGTATCGCAATGGGACGGGTGTGTCGGTAGTATATCAGTCCGGTCCCGCCAGCCAGTCATCGTTGACAACGAGATATTAACACAATGCAATGAGAAACCGTCGCTCGTGTGTGTGTGTGTGCACCCACCTCTCGCGCCACTCTCTTTCCGTGAACGCCGCGAACAGGCTGGAAATTATGATAGTCGATAGCGTGATTAAACGTCTGCGATGGAAATGCAAGGATATCGGGTAGGCGAAGATGAGGCGGACAGTGGGACGGGACGGAATGTGCGGTAGATTTTCGTTTGATAGATCGGTCTGGCTTTAGAAAGGAAACTGAGGGAACGCTGCGGCTCGTTAACTGGGAAAGGAAACGTCAGTTGTTGCCCGGTTTCGCAATATTTTCGACGGTACGATTGATACATTCGTAGATTTCGTTTCGGTTCTTTCCCTTTTCGTGGCTGGATCTGTATTAAGAATCGGCCGTTGCAGTTGTATTTAATACACTGAGCGGATACAACTGTATTTTTGCGATTTCTTCATTTTGGTATTACACTTGAGACGCGGTTATGGTTAAGAGGGGATCTACGTAGGTGAGGAATTGACTATCTGTGGTACTCGATTTTTCGCGAAATAATCAAGGTGGAATGGAACGTGCTAAATTCCTGTTAACTTGCTTTCTGTCACCAGTAAATCTATTTTAAAAAAGAATAACCGGTTTTAATGTGTCCGTCAGATAGAACAACATCGGGATGAAGAAATTAGTAACGAAATGAATATTCGTGTATTAATAATTTGAACGTCATTAAACCATGTAACCGAACGGGAATATTGTAGTTCCGCACGTAAATAAATCTTGAAAAGTAACAAAGACAATAAATACTCGGCATACACAGCGCCGGCACCGGGACATTTCACTCGTATTTTTAATTAGCGCGATCGTCCCGGCCGGGTAATTAAATTCGTCCAAATGCCAGGCGAATGATATCTAGAGAACGATGTATTAATAGACGCAGAATAATTTTATTGCCGCGCGTAAAATGCGCCTGCTTTGAGGGAATGCGGTGAACGTGGACAAACAGAGAGATAGACGGGATAGGCCGATAAGTAAATGACTTTATTGGAGAGTAATGCTGAAAGCCAATTGCAGCAATTTGCTAAAATACTCTGCGGAGTTGGAACGCGCGACAAACTGTGATCGCGTGATGAACGATCGCGCAAACACCGTGCAGCAAGCTATACGCTGTGATCTACTAATAAAACGACCATGTATAATTGCATCCTATCGTCGGCGGCCTTTCCACCGCAACTGAAACGCCAACCGGAGAATCTACAATTCTGCGCCCATGTATGTTCTATATTATATTCCGCTGGGTGGTGGGGACACCAATTCAAAATGGATTGGACAGTGGAAAACAATTGACAAAGAAGAACGATAACGAATGCCTTTATTAAACATCTTGTAGCGTGACTTCTCTGCGAAAGCTCGCAAACGCCAAACAATTCAGTCCAGCGCCGATGGAACTCGCAATAGAAGTAACGTCGATATATCTGTAATTCGATAGGCCACGGATTCACAATTTATGAAAATAAATAAGGGGAGAGATTTTTGGGCGAAAATTCGATGTTCCGTTACGAAATCGTCGAATCCACGGATTATACGATGTCCGCGTACGTAATTGCGGATACATTTTCTGGCCACCCTGTACATGTAGCGAGCGGAATACGCTCAATTCGAAAGTGATTGTGTTCCCTCACGCGGGCCGCTGTAAATAGCGACCTTGGTTCTCCATGCTGCAAACTTCAAGGCTGCTGCAATCGGGTTGCACCGAGTGGGTGGCTGTAAACGACGCCGGGGGAAGGGAAGATAAGGGTGCATTCACATCGTCTGCCAGAGGCGCAAGCATCTGGCTTTATCTGGGATCTGTCCTTATCAGCCTTTATCTGCGAAACCCGTCGCTTTCTTTTTCCTCTCGAAACGTGGGCATTTATTTTCCCGGCGAATTTCGTTTCTTGTCTTGCCACGGCCGGTAGGAGTTCCCGGATATTTTCAGCTGAAAGTATTGTATATTGTCGTTGAACGGGGGAATATTTCAGCGGTCGAATGGAAATATTCAGGCGTGGGCCGCGGTGAGCGCGATAGCAACGATCAAATTTATTCGAACGCAGAAGGTTAGACGTTGATAACGTATCGCAGCATTCGGCCTATATTAGGATCGTCGTTCGCCGTTTTGCGATCGATATTTACTAAATGATTGTATTCGTCTATTGCGCCTGCGTGGTTCAGGATTGCTGTAAATTTCGATACCGATGTAACAAGTTGGCAATAGATTTGATTAGACGACGAGGCGCTCTTTCATACCTGACAATTTGTATAATATGCGCGTTATCGGACTTCGATATGGAAACTTAATTCAACGATCGATGAGCCTCCATGACACAATTTAAATATATTTTCACCGTTGTCCTGTGTTTAAAGACGATCTTGCCTTGCGAATACACTTGCGATGCATGCAATTAATGTCATCAATGAAAATGTAATTCAACAACTGCCATCTACCAACGCATCAATTGCAATTCTTACGAAAGATAATTATAATTTATTTAAAGTTAAATCAATTATAGTATCCCATTCTGTACGCATCAATTCTATTGTTGCTCCAATGACCAAAATAATGCTTGCCGTTCGCAAATGAAAAATGATGCCGATATATGGATTAAATCTGCCCGGACCGTAAAGTTTCATCTGCTTCGTATGATCACAGTCTATTCGTGCGTTCGACAATTCTTTCGTTCGTGTATTATCCTTACACGAGACAGTCATACTTGATGGAACGTATATTCTTCGCGCACGAAATGGCTGCGGTTCAAAACGCGCGCGGCAAACACGGCGTTCATTTTTGTGGTCTCGACTCACGTCAATCAGTGGGCGATCCACGCGAAACCGCACGCAATCTTCATCCGTGTACGGCCGAAACCAGCATCTGGCCGATGCACGCGGCCGTGACGCGTGTGGATAAAGACTGAACACTTGAACACGGTGTACAGAACAGAATGTGCACGTATCGGGCACCTTGTACCGAGTGATCAAAGTTAATTGCAATGGCGGAGATAATTTCGAGCAATTAGTTAACTGTCTGCTGTCGATATCATTTTTAGGCACGCTGTCGGAACGATATACATATTTTGGATAAGTTTCTGCAAGAATTGAAGGATGCGAGCAGGTACGAAGACGCTAATTGATAATGTAGTTCGGTCAAAAATAATGCTGCGTCCCTTTCGAAGAATATAAGTGGTTTTTGTATTATGCAGTGCGCGGCAAGATTTCAATGGCGGGCCTATCGCGATTCATTTGTTAATCTGGACAGTGCAATAAATCACGAATGCGTAGAATGAGACGAATAAATAAATCAGCACTAAGTAATAATCTGCAAAAATTATCCGCTGATTGTCTTTAAAAAAATGTGAAATCTTAAAGAAAATTGACTGCTGGAAAACTAGTTCGGGGAAAATGACTGCGAAAATAAGCGCAATTGGGTTAAGGATATGCCTGTGAGCAACAATCGTATATCATTATAGCGATGCTATCAAACGGAATGACGTTGCGGAAGAGGACAAAGTTAATCCGGTTTAATAATATGAGCGGTGATAACGCGGCCACAGGTGCGGTAAACGAGAATTTGTTACTCCTGCGTAATGCATATTTCTCCGCAGTACACGCTCGCTACGCAACTGCGGAATAATTATTTAGTCTGGAGTGTAAAGAGCTCCGTGCCACAGGCAACGTTAAGGGAACTGGCAGCCGCGAAAGGACTTGCCTGTGGAGAACGCTCGTTCTCCTTCTTGGTTGCTTCTCGCGTTAAGATCAGCGATTTTCCCAGCTCCTTCATTTTACTCGAATTTGCAACAGGTTCTGTGAGGTGACCGTACACCTATGAATTGACGTCGCTTGGTGGATCGCTTGCGAAAGTATAGGCCGATGTAGAAAATAAATGAATTCTCTGTTTCAAAATGATACATGTCACAATAGTTGAAGCAACATAATTTTTGTCGATATATCGTTAAAACTTTCTACAGATCGCGCCTCGAATTTGTAGTCAAAAAGTATCAGTGAAATACGAATGTACCCAACGAAAATTAAACGTTTGCATCGCATGAATATCAAAGCAACCGTAATACTGCAAAAATCTCCCACATTCGCGAAGTATAAGAGCATCGCGCGGAATCATGCCAATTCGCGAAAGGAAAAACGAAGCTGCCAGTCTCATATCTAACGAAATAACACGTTGACCGATAGTACGTTGCGATTACCCGTTTGCTCCACGTTTCTGTTACTGTGCCGCTTCCCAGAATTCGTTCTCGTAACCTCCAGGAGCGCGAGTATCCTCGCCGCTTGCTCTATAATTTCTCCGATTCCTGCCAATCACAGTGACACCGAGGCGATAACAATTACCGTTTCTAACTTCGTTGGTACTCTCTAATCTCCTCGCACGGACACTGATCGATTGCATCCTGCCCCCGAAGCTGCCTATTTCACGCGTGCAGTCGAATATCACGAGTCGGGATGCGCATCGTGTATCTGGTATCCCGGGGCAAAAATTCGCGGAGCAACGGCATCGGAAGTATGGTTGCAGGAAATCGATGATACGTGGTAGCCTATACTTGAGCCGCGCCGGCGAACGGAAGTCGATGCACACGGAAACGACAACGACGACGACGACGACGATGACGTAGCGTAATCGCGAATCTGACTGGCAATTATCGTTCGTTTCGACCGACCAACCGGCGAGTATCGCTATTTGAGCGGTTTATAATGGTCTGGCTGACGTGTTCGGCTCGTAAATCGTGGTCAGAGCATTGGGCAAGGCGGGAACTAATCGAGGAGCCCCACTACACCCTCATCTGGTCTGTTGAACGGCCACCGTTCAGATATACCGTTCCGTTTCGTTTCACTGCGGTTTCCTTCTATCAATTATTTCGGATCTGAGATCGTGCCTATAAATCCACGGAACGAGGATACGCCACGTTATTATCCTATTCCGTTCCGTGAAGGCTGCGGGGCGGCGTTAAAATTGTTTAGGCGAGAAATTGGGAGAAGTGATACACACCCACTTTCGCGCGACTGATCGAATCGAAACTTCGACTTTTCTTGTAGAATGTTATTTATGGGAGTCTTGTGACGAATTTATTTACTACATTGGAAGGATTAATATTCGATTGCGTTTCGGTGAGAGGGTTCGCAGTAAACTGTAACAATAAATGCAGTTCAATCAACGGAAGTTCTCTTTTTAGCTGAAAGTCCGTTGCCACCCCATTGATAATGGGAAGGATTGAAAATCCAGTTCCGTTGCATTCGAATAATTTGTTTGCGAGCACGCTGCTTCGATGAAATATATAAAATAATCGTAAATTACATTAATATTAAAAATAATAAATTGCTTAACAAACTTGATAAACTTTAATAAATTTATAATTATTCTATCAAATGTAGCAGTATCTTCTACCTATGCGCGTACAAATTAATTACAAACGAAATGATATATTCTGCGAATATTTATTAAACGCCAGCTGATTATAAATGGGCCGTATTCACGGAGAAAATGATTGAAAACTGTCTCGGCGGCTCGCAAAAAATCTGTGATCTCCCATTCATTTATGTTTGAGGCACGATGTCGATTTTCTAACAATTCGTTTGCTACAGCCCCGACGTAACCGGACAGACGTCGCGTCGACGTCGCGACCCGTCCACCGTCGAGCTCGATCGAGGTCGTTCGCACAACTGGCGAGTTGGCGCGAGTAACCGCAGACTCCGCGTACTCCAATTATAATGGAATTAAGGCTACGCGATGTGTCGTAATTATTCGTCTGAATAGCGTGTAACAGGATTTCGTTGCGGTCGTAACGAGCGATCGGCTTGTGCAACCGGTATTAGTTTTCTCCACTGTGTGTTGAATTTTATGGTTTTTCTACCCGCCAGAGAACGTGCTCCCGTTTTTCAGCACCGATATATCCCGATAGTCGCCAAATCCAGAAGCTCGAATATCTTTACACGCATCCGCGGATATTCCCTGTATCGCTTAACGGTAGGGATCAAAATTATTTAAAATAAATAAAATGGTATATAGTGAAAATTGTAAAAGGGGAAGTAGAAACTTGATGCATAGGGTACCATATAACTCAATAGGCAATCGTAAGAAGGCAGCGACTTTTTTTCAATTCCGAATTTTTTGATCCCTTCAATCAATTCGTTTTCCGATGTTAAAAATTGAATTCTGCTCTGTGCTTACTTTTCGTTGCTTTACTTTTATTATCAGATGTAACGCATGCAGGCATAATAATACATCAATCCTTATATTGTATTCGAATCTACACGACCCAATCTTGAATTTATATTCGCATAACTTTCTTATTGAAAGCTCTTCAATATGGAAAAAATTGAATTCGATACAATTGAAAATAGTTACCTTGTCAGATATTATTCAAAATTCAAACCTTAAAACACAGCAATAATAAGGACATATACAATATCAGGATCGTGTCGTGCAAACCCGAACACAATAATAAGCATTATAGTCCAAAGCTTCAATAGTTGCGTAGAAGTTGGTCACTTTATGTAAACCGTAAGCCATGTACAATTCTCGTTTCAACGGGGAATGACGTTCCTGAAGGCAGAACCAGTCCATTCGGATGCAGCTCGTATCTCTCGCCTAATTTCCCCATGGCACCGATGATACGTCCACCGTGGTAGAATAATATATTCCTCCTTTGTCTTCGTCTCCTCGGGCTCCTTTCCTTCGTGGCCATAGGACGATCCTCTTTGTCCGTGTTGGCTCTTTGTTCTTACAGGACAATGTAAGTCCGAGCACAATAAATTTGCTTCGTTTCGCCCCGTCCCGCGGAGCCTTTTCTGCGAGATCTGCCCGTGAGTGCCAAGGCGTAGCTGATAAGACGGCTTTTCATTAAGCGGCTGCTAAAAAGCTCGGACTTGCTCTTTCCCCTAAAACCAGCGATACACGCCAATTAATTCGACGAGTCGCTCGTCGAATACCCGCTACCTGTCGGCTTATGAATATTTAATCGCGTCGAGATAATCGCGAGGTGCTTGGCTTGCGTTTTGAAGTCGTGGATGTTTGGTTTTCAACGCGCTCGTGTTCGTTTTGGAACTGGGTAAAATGGAACTGGAACGAAGTTGGCGAGGTAATTGATGTAGAGTAAGGGATATAGGTAAGCGGTTGAAATTAGGATTTACGATAATTGTTAATGCTGGTGCAAAGAATATTGGTTGTGTCACAGTGTTTCTGATTGCGTATTCTGCTTCGAAGATTATTGTATTCTGCTTCGCAAGTGTCAAGTACGATGGAAGATACCGAATCGTTTTAGTTTAATCAGGTAATGTCGTAACGTGTAAAATTAATTATGGAAATGTGAACAACTTTTGGAATTTCTGAGACTACGTAATTTTATTAGCGTACTAAATATTTTATAAAAATACTGAGAACTCTCTGTTCATATGTCAGTGTAAGTATTCATTCGGATTGTATTATTGAAAGTCAGAAATAGTGAGAAAATAATCAACAGTCATACGATTTTGTTCGCTTCTGAAGTGAAACGCGTGGCCGAGTAGTGCGTTATAAAAATTAAATTCATATCGACAGAACACCCTTTACGTGCATACATTTTTTATTCTCCTGTCTGGTCGCTGTCATCGGCGCAGGCTCCTGATAACAGTTATCACTCTCAGCGAAATGTACACGAAGATAAAAAATTTGTTTGGTGTCATCGGTGAACACCACCTTTACATATAATCTATAAAATGTACGACACACGAAATTACTTGTAGAATATACAGATAAAATATTTGATGGCTTTCGTTTACTCGTACAATAAATGTATACTACTCCAAGAAAATTATTATATATAAAGTATTAGTAAAAGAACGAATAATCCGCGTGCAAGGATACTAGTATAAAACCGCAACACGGATTATCTTTCCACGGGAGATCCATAGAAAATGCATGTTCGTTATATATTCAGAAAAAAATGTCCGAGTTAATCCATAATCAGATAGAACCAGAAAATATTATTCAAAATATCAGTCCACGATGTCATGAGTGACACGGTGTTCAATATTCTTTCTCTATTCGTCATTTTCAACCAGTTTTCAATACAAATTTTTACCCTCCATAAAAAAGCATTTCACACCCCTGAACGAAACTTAACTGTGACATGAAACTACAATTGAAAAAATTGCAAACCTCATATAGTTAATCATCATTTTACATATATTAACCAGCAACATGAACTGTGGTATCAATATCGATTCGGAATTACGAATGCGCCGTTGACAATTAATTTTAGCAATCCCGATGGACAGTATTTTACAATTTCACCATTCTTATCTTCCCCTCCCCCCTTTTTTTATTATCATGGGTCGTCGAACGTTGCAACACGAAAAGCACGATCGGATTTATTAGCAGACCGTCACGTGCGGCGAATGCGCCTATTTATCATAAGGCGTTATCAATGCAGCTGTCGAGCTCCGTTATCAACGCAATGCCTAAACGCGCGCCACTGGCAGACCTTTATGGCCGCGATCCCCTGAATTCCATGGGTTTCATTGCGACGAGCGTCGTACTTAGTTCGTGTCCGATAAACGCGTACCTATATCACTTGGCGCGTGAGACGTCTCGTCTTCACACTCGCCGGTCCAATTAATTATCGCGATGCCTATGCTCGTTGCCTCTTTTATAACGTGTTCCTCCGTTGGCGTGAATGCGATCGCGCGTGCAAGTGCTTGGAAACAGTCAAATTCGGCACAAGTGGGATGCGATATTCATTGTATCCGAGATTTACTCTGACCATCGAGTAATTTTAATTCTACGACAATGAGTTCGGCTTCTCGAAGACGATTTAGCCATTCACTTTAAATTTGTCCGTAGAATAATCATTTTACAGTGTACTAGTAACTGGTCAATTATAAGACCATTGAAATCGGGGAACGCTCAAGAAATTCCGTGCAAATTTCTCGATTGCGATAATGATCGATAGTATTTAGGATTCAGCGTGTTGTGCTATTTTCCCGAGGATGTATATAAATTACAGATATGGAGTAATTATTAGACATAGGATCATTAGGCTCATTAGTGTTCCCTTTCAAACCAGACTCTACGAAATCCTTACACGCCGGGACCAATTCTGAAAGCATCGTTCCTTAATCCCACTCCGTGCCGTCTCCGGTATTCTCAGAGCGGAGCTAAATAAACAGAGAAACAACCGCATAATTAGTAAAAACACGTCCCGAGGTATATAAACACCGAAACGTTCGTACTGAAGCGCTTACCTGCTCATTGAGAACAGGTCCTCGTATAACGAATCCGGACGGCTTTTTATTTTCCCATCGAATCCCCCCCGCCTTTCTCTTCATCCGCCCGCTGAAACCTATCTCTCGACTTGTTTATCCGTTTCGCGTCTTGCCTCGTTTCACGAAAACCGGTACAGATTTACGAATGGCCGAACGAGGCTGGCGTGCAATTGCTAACCGACGTGCCGCAGCCCGATCATCGTCCGCCGCGAATAATAATCGGAAATCGGCAGTAACCAAGCCGGACGATCATGGTATATTCTGACACGGGGTCGTATCGTGTCGGTGGTGGGTATTACGACTGATTGTGAGCACAATGCCAGTAATATCTCGTGATTTAGTGGCGGGTACGGCTAGATAGCCAACACCGGCTTGTTCCATTACTCGCGGCTTCGAGCCCCTTTTACTTGAACACCTTCTCCTTCTTCTACGGGATCCTCCTCCTCCCTTTCCCCCCCTCGAAGAGAAAACCGCGAGACACTCGTCATAAAACGAAGCTGCCTCGCCGTGCAAATATCGCCGCGGATACCCCGAGGATCACATACTTCTGCCCTTTTGGCGTCTTTCTGCTCGACGATCGACTGTTCCCGTGTTCGAGAATCGACGAGACCCGTTGGATACGCGCGATTATCGGGGAATATTTGTCGACAGGGGGCATTGCGATTGATTTTCACGTCGCGAGGATAGTTCGTCGGTCTGGCGCTTTTCTTTCGTTGATCGACGAAAGCTGAACAGGTAATGCGGGAAATGTACATTTCTGTGCCGGGTATGGAATGTTTATGGATGAGATTTTTGATCGATCTCTTTGAACTATCCAAAAGGCCCTGCCAGATTTGAAGGTAATTTGTTCAATGATAATATAATAATATGCAAGTATATAATTCTCGCGGAAATTCGAATATTGATAATAAATTTGAATTGATCATTCCCATTGTCGGTGCAAGTACGAGATTCGCTATAACGCGAAGAAATATTTAAAACTCTACTCCACTGCGAATAATTGCTTGAGCGATTAAAATTGTATAGTACTCTCTACACTGTTTCATATATAAACACTCGATTGAACAAACGAACGGTAACGTATTTTTAAAGTCGCTCATGTAACGTTCCTTGCTCGTCTAATTGCACCTTGCAGAAGTTTCGTAAATTCTATTGAATTCCAGCTTTTGTTTATCCCGGCCCCGGCAGAAAAATTCTGCCTCGCGATACGGAAATGTTAATTTAAATTGCTTATGAGGCAGTGCGCCTTCGGTTTCTTAAGTCTTTCCTTTTTCTCGGAAACCATAAATTTCCCCGCGACCAAAGAATACATCAGGGGAAACCAGTAAAACAAGCTGGCCATAATCCGCGGCATTGCACGTGGCGTGAAAACAGTTTCGCGAACTTGTTGCCGCAGATTTATCAGACGGCTCGCGAGGTAGATTTATCAGGATCCGGCAGCACTCTCTTTCCCTGTTGTTTTTATCACTACGGCCAGGTGCTTCTGGGCTGAACACGCGTGGGTGTTGACGGAATTTTCGGTAGCACGTGCACCCGTGCAGTCTGCCGTATGCGCGCTGGGATAGCTACTGTACGCGACATAAATAACTTTCGATAAGCCCCGCAGGACAGGCTTTCGCTACCAATCTTGTCTGAGTTCTGCAGAAAACACGCTGGTATTGGCGAAATATTTCATCGACACTAGACATCAGTCCTTCTTCGCGCGAAAGAATGTAGTGGCGATGGGTTTGGAAAGTTCGGAGGGCCTGCGAATAATATTACTTTCGTAATACATACTTAATCATTAACACGTAATTTCGTTTGTGTTTTCGTTCGGAAAATTGTGTTTCCCGAATTATATTTTCTCCTACATATATCGCTGCAACTATGTGCTCTTTAATTCATTTCTTTGATAATAACTTCAAACAAATTTCCGCCGAAAACAAATGCAGCCGCGCCACCAAACATAAGAAACCAAAATCCAAATCGAAGGAAACAAACCATACAAATCACCATCTCGAAGTTACGTTCGACGCTGCCTGGGCCCCGCGAAGGAAAGCGAGCAACCCCGTGCGTATGCGACATTCGATTCGATGGTCAACGTCGCAACGTTTTCATTCGGATTCCACGGCCGTAACAGCGACTTTACTTTCGTGCTTCACGTTGCATCAACCCGTTGTTCCGCCTACACCGCGGAGTAATTTGCACGTACGTTGGCTGCTCGCCGATACGACCACTGAATACAAGCGATGCCCTATTTGCAAATGTCAAATTGTCCATACGCATTACCGCCCTGTCTACGCTACGTGCCGAAGTGTCTCCGCGAGGTAGCCAACGTGCGAGCTTCTTTGCATGTAATTATCAGCCGAACATCGAATTCTCTGTCCGGCTCGAACGAAATCCTCGCCGCTCGACACTATTACGGAACTGTTCGAATGGAATCGCTCACGTGGGTGGCGAGAGGGAGTACATGCTCGTGCATAATGCGAACAACGCCGCCGCAATGCCTCGAAATAGATGGATCCGGGAGAAATGTATTGGCGAACGTTTGTATCGGCGTTCTTTGCAATATTTTCCCGGGGGGACGGTTCCAGGGAATGAACTAATTCGGGCGGAATAAAAGGGTAGATATTCGGTGACAGAGATTCCGGAGAAGTAATTGGGACGATGATTAATTAAACTTCGCGCAAGCGGATGGAAACCTGAGAGATTCAATCGTTGTCACGCGACGCGCCGAAGTTAATGATTAAATATAATTATTCCAATCATGCGTTTATAATATTTGTCGCTTAAAGATACAAGAGGGAAGCGGAATAATTTAGGCAGAATTCTCAAAATACAACGGCGACGTGTCGTATCATTGGCAGCAACCACACGAATTGCATGTTGGAACTGTCCGTTACAGACAAATTACACTGGTCTTGTTAATATGCACGCGACAACACTTCGCTCTTCGGTGGAATCAATCGGGAAATGGTCCAAGACTTTCCAAGCAAACACCTGTCAACAGAAATTTGAGAAATTGAACATTTCCGCGCCCGGTACCTATCAACGTGTACAAAAGAATTTTCTGTACAAGGCGAAATGCAAATTTCGAACAGCACTTCCAACGAACGTCTACAGTCAACGGTGAACGCGAAGAATTTCACCGCAAGGCGCAACATTGACGATGATAGGCGATTATCGTTTCTCGAATTCAGTGTCGCCGGAGGGAAAGTCAATCCGAAACATCGTCGGTCGCTGCAAGGGTTGCGTCTCTCCCGTGGATTTCTGACGCCCTGTTAATGATGACATATTAATGGCTCGTTAACGCCACGGCGCATCGATGCTCGATTCGCATGGCTGTTCGAAAATGTCCGATATCGTGCGCATTCCAACGGTTTCTCGCTTCTTAACGGGTGGCTCGTTGACGGCGGACGTGCACAGCGGATAACTCGTTTCACGCTCCCAACATTGTAAACGTCATGACCGTAGACGAACGATGACCGTCCGTGCCGTTTGTTTCGACAACGGCCACCGGGAACCCGGGGCCAGATAATTTCGTCGAATTACGAGCTGAACGAACGGGTCGAGCGGGTAACGAGTGGCTCGTTAACGGTGAAATGTTAATCAGTCATTACGCGGACCGCTGCTCGTTCGCCACGCCTTCAAATGCATTGCACGGGCCGTTTTTTTCATCGTCGTTGCCGCCGCATTGAATGCTTGCCCGACGTGCGGATCGTTTTGCTGCTGTTCAAGCGATTGCTGAGCGAGCTCAGAGGGGCGCCGACGCAGCGTTTCGTGGCCGGGAGCAATCGTGTGTGTTCCGAGTTTTTCCGCGACGGAGTCCGTGGGCTTGCATTCGGTTTTTGCATTTTTAAGGCCCTCGTGTTGGCCCTAAATAGAAGCCCTTGGGCTAGGTTGGCCGTGGGCTTCTATTCGGAAAACGAGATCCAAATATAGGCCCAGATGTGACCGTGTTTGGGTGGGTCTCTTAACGGCGAGACCCGGTACAGTATCTTTCAACCGTGACAAATAATTTGGTAGACAAAGTTTAATCGTCTAACGCCGGACGATGTTTGTCAGTACCGTTAATTAGGTGATACATGGCATTAAAATGTCGACAGGAATTCAGGACCTGGATGACACTTGTTAATTTATATGTCTTTTTGGTCACTCTTAAAAAAGCAGTTGGAATGAAAATTAGAATGAAAAGAACGACAGAACAATTCAGCCTTTAATAGGTTTCGTTTCGAAACTGTTTCGACGATACAGAAGCTTTGTTTCGTGTTCGACCCGAAATAGAAGTGTGCACGTACGTCGTTGGAATTCTTATCGATTTGCGTGAATCGCGTGATTTAAATTTCATTCAGAATTCCGTCAACTTGTTATCCTCTTCAATAATTCAGAGCGGAAAGGCGCACACATATCATCGAGATAGAAAATCTATTAAACACGCGAACGTGAGGTAAATTTATTAACAAAACCACGTCTGCATATTTTCTTGCTCGTGCCATGCGAACAGCACGGCCAACGTATCAAATCGTGTACACATCGACCAGAGAATCAAGAACCGCTCCGGCCAGTGATAAATTCAGTCCCATAAAAACGGCACGAAAGCTGGTGTGTCGGTTTGACGCTGCTCCGTCTTGCGCTAATTGACCATATTATGGAAAACAGCAGGGTCAAGTAGACACACGATCCCTGATGTCATCGCCGCGGTTGCAGCAACCCGCTCTCTTGCTTCTGACACACGCGACCCAGGAAAGTAACTGTCGTTCAAGTCCGTCCCTCTCAAACTTTATTACATTTGGCTACGCAGAGGAAAGCCGCGAGAAGTGACGCATAGACAGTCATAAAGTTGAATGTAATACACCGCGGAGTAAAAGCGGTTTCACACAGACGAATTTTTAACAGCCAATCTCCTGCATTTGTGCACGCCACACGTTTATCTTCAAATGATTAATTCATTGAGGAATAATCTATTATTGCGGGAGGTACCAATGAATGGTTGGAAGAGTTTCGAACCGATTGCAGAAAATAGTAGGCTGTATCAAGAAGTTGAATCATTTCCAGAGAAATCGAGATGTCCCATTTCGTTCGGTGCCACGCGATAATTATCCGTCGGGTTGAATTTTCCACGAAAACGTTGAAACACCTCAGCGAAACTTGTCGCAAATTCTGCGCACCCTCTTCACGGGACGAATCGCTGATCGCGAAGCCGCCAGTGTGAAACTGGTCTAATCGTATCGAGGTCGCGTCGACATAATGCAACAGACCGGTCAGCCTACTCGCGGGCGTATAAACGCGTGCATTGTCGATGGACGCGCCGAGAGAAACACGCGAGACCTCACCACCCCTGAAAAAGTATGCCCTGCCGATAGATCAACGCAGACAGCGGCCCGGTTTCACCGCGAAAATTTATATAACGCTTTCGCGGAAACGTCGGCGATTCCGCGACCGACGTTCGAGATTCTCATCTCGTTCGCGGAACCGGTACGCGAAAGAAAGTCGCTTCCACGAAGCGGCCGGAAATTTTTCCGTCCTCGAAAATGTTCTCCGCAAACGGAATTGCAAACAGAAACGCACGTCGCCTCTATGCAAACGAAATAAAGATCCCCGAACGGTCGGGCCGGGCAAATTTATCATCGCGGACGGGAACGTCGTACTCGTCAACTCCGTCCGGGGACGAGAGCTTCCATGTCGAATACGCTACCCGTCGTATATTCTGATAAGAATATTTGTAGAAGCTGACTGGTCGACTAGCGTCCCCCATAATTTATTACGATTACGTCCAGCAGGTTGTACACGGGGCGCAGTCCCCGTCGACTTCACTCACGGTATCGTTCGTCGGTGATGTTTCGGCGGGCATCGTGAAGTACGACGTCTTGGACATCTTGTGCCGTACACGCTCGCGCGATAAGCTTTGGGCCCCGTCCTCTTCACCCCCTCGCCGCTCCCCTCTTCACTCTCCCGGTCGTCACGATCATCTTCTTGCGGCGGGGGCCCGTGCACGCGGGTAGCATCGGGCATCATTCATCATCCGACACTTTTTGGTACGGCCAACAAGTTCCGAGAATGCCGGTGCAATTATATTAAACATAAATCAGTTATAACAAGCCAGCGTGGTCGCGATGAGCGGCCGGCCATCGGATCCCGTCGAACGAGGCGCGTTCGTTCGACGGAGCGTCGTCAGCGTTTGCTTCTCCCTTCGAGGGAAAATTTTGGCCGATCCGAGGGAATTCGTTCTCCCGTCCGGCTATTTGTTACGCACGCTTGAATGTGCGTCGCGTATGCATCAGCTGTCAGACACGCGGCACGCGGGCCTGACGGGCTTGACTTGTTGCGTTTAGGTTGTTACGCGTTGCCGCGTTGGCAACCGTGTGTCATGAGAACAGTTTGTCAATGAATCTCGCATCGGCATGAAGAATCGAACGACCGTTTATGATACTTTGATTACGTATACACGTTTATCGGACGGATACCGTTAATCGTTAAAGGTACACCGAGGTTCGGGGAACATCTTTTCAGCGCTTCTCGGAAGCAAGGACGAGAAGGCTAATGGGGTTTTAAATTTCCACGTCCCTCGGTTAATCTCCCATCCTGACGCGCGTCCTACCATTGTCAGTGATCGGTGTTTCATTCAACTCCTTCGCCGCGATTCATCCCCGCTCCGTAGCGTGACAATTCTCCAAACCATTTCTCCCCCTCGGTAACAAATTGAACGGTGGTGAAAAGTGGCGGCGAGGTTTCCGAGAGTCTATTTCGTGTCCTAGTAAGGCCAGGCTGATTAGCAGTGGCGATAAGACGAAACCCTTATTAGGAGAAACTCCTAGAGGCTGAACCGTTCTCATCCCCCTCGGTCGTTCGTTTCTCTCCTCGTTCCTCCTTTTCCCTTCGCGGCGTTCTTCTTTCGTCTATCGTTCTCTTTCAACGCGTCCAGGCTGTTCCTCCTCCACCTACGAGCGCTAAGACCGAATGAAAATGTATGAGGACGATATCTACGGGACTGAAGGGACCAGAGGGGGGAAGCAGATGAGATACGATCCTCCTCTCCCTTTCTCTCCACCTTCTCGCGGCGCATCACGCGTATAATGCACACGTGTAGCAACTGCAGATGGTCGAGAACAGCGCGAAAAAGGGAGAAGGAGAACGGTGAAATAGGCAGGATGAGAGGGAGGTCGCGGGATGGAGCAAGGTAGTTTTGTTTTCAACAACTTGTAAGCGTATATATATATACGTATATGTACTTATATATAGACGTGTGTACGTGGCGAAGGAAGCTACCTACGCCCTGAACAACCACGGCGCCTTCGTTTCTGCACCTGACCGGCTAACCGACGATAAATTTCTGCGCAAGAAAGAGCGCTGCCTTTAAAGGGTGCTGACCAACCCCCATCGCGGTACTCGAACGTTGCTTCTCTGTTGACCGACCTCCGGGGAGTTTCTCTTGCGGGCCTTGGAAATATCTCGGCTGACACCGGTGACAAAGGCAACTGATATTCGCGGAGAGATCGATTCGTTCAGAAAAATCAGCGTCTCGATTACACTCATAATCGATCAACAACTGACAGCAACGCGACGACGAAACTCTTCTTTACATACTTTCAATTATCCTCTCTTTCAGACTAGTATAAACTGCAAACAATTCCTTTCAACCTTTCAAATAAATCGTCCACAATCTGAACGCCAACTCCCCATTCGGTATAAGAAATTTGCCCTCGCATCCTCACCACTTTCAATTTTTTCTGCCGTACATTGCACTCGGCTCTCGCGTTTAAATACAAATACGAGGCCAAGAAAAATTGCCGGGGATTTCGACAACGCCACAGTGGGTCGGGAACGGTGAAGACCGCGAAGCCATAGACGATCGAGGGATTCGAACAGAATCGTAACTTTCGACGCGCTATCGCGACGGCGTTATTAATCGTGCAATAAGTGGTGTAACCTAAACCATTACCGCGGCGTAATTATGCGCATAAATTGTAGGGCACTGGTAACTGCGCCAGCGAGCGGGCACGGGCACACCGGTGCGCGCATCCAACGCTCCGCGCTGTAATAGCTTCCGACGCTGTTGCTCGGTATGGTCGGTTATTTATTTGACATTATTCATCGTAAAGTTAATTGGCTCGTGGAATTGCGAGGGACAGGGGACGCGGTGGAAACGAGAATTCCGTGCAACTCCTCGGCGGAACGTTCCATTGTAACGCGATATTAACTCTTTAACAGTTTGGCGCGTCCGGAAATTATAATAGTAATATAGACGCGGAAATATTCGACCGTCCGTTATTAGACGCGAAGTGTAACGCGGGCAACGGTTGAATGTAGGTAACGAGAAATTTCGCCGACAATTTTATCGATTGCTTTCGGCGGTGCGGCCAGCATTCTTGAAACTGCCGTTGCTACTTATTAACGGGGCATAGAGTTGTTTGTTTAAATGCGGCCCATTTTAGTTCCGACCCGCGGAACAGGACGATTCGTAGTTCGCAATTGCCGTGGTTCGAGAGTTCCAGCAGGCTGCTGAGATCCGTCAGAATTCGCTAACGCTGTGAAATAAAGGGCGCAGCGACGCGGTCGGTGCAACGAAACGGGTCGTGAACGGGACGACCGTAATCTTTACGGCGTCGGAGGCTCGTTCTATGGGGCCCTCCGGGGCCCTGGAATAACGATTTCCTCGCTCCCGTGGTGGCGTTCTTCTCTTTGGCCAGCGTGTCCACTCTACAGGAATTTATTCCAAGCGTTTCGCCTATTTATTAAGCATCTTCTAATGACTCTATCGATGCGGAGTGGTGGTCTTTCGATAATGGAAGATCAAGATAGCGGGTAAATGGAGAAAGGGAGAGGAAGAGAGACAGAGAGAAGTTATACGTGTTTCTGGAGGAAGATAGTATCTGTCTTGCCACGAGGTCCTGGCGTTGCCCGTCTGTTAGCCGCGATATCACGGTCGCCTGTAATAGCTGTTAATGGGAATTCAATTTATTGGCCGGCAAAGGTTAATCTGCGCTTCTTTCGCTGAGATATCTGCGACAACGGCGCCTGATTCTATGGTGCTTACGGATGAATAAGTTTTCTTGATCGCGCCTAGATCGTCTCGATTAGAGCGATGGAATTTCATCGTGCTGGATAGTGCAGGCACGTATAATAGCGGATAGGACGTGTACAGGAGAAGAGAGTGACTAGGGATGTGGTTTGATTCATTATCAAGTGTCGGTATGTAATATGATTTTATTGCTTTATATTGTATGATATTTGTGTTGCCAATACGCGCCGCAACGCGTTTAGTATAAATTGATTGCTTCCCAAGATATTTCGTGTTAAATGCAATTACATTTTCCTGCCCATAAAATGCACTTCTCAGCCAGTGGAAGAATTTAGGAATACACGACGATGCCCGACAATTGTGCCACGATTGAAGAATACGCGCCGCTACGATACTGTAGAATATTTCCATGGCAATCCATCGTGCATTCTGCTGTTACTCCAGCCAACGTTACAAGTATCTTAGCTGGCTAGTTACTTCATTCTATACACGATTTCGTTGTTAAACGAATTTCCAACTCCGCCAGCTCGATGTACACGGTGTCGGCAAACCAGGTAAATGTCTACGAAACAGCAAAAACGTGATCGCATTCACGGGACCCCGATGGAAGATTGAGTTTTAGTCAAATAATAGCGCGGCTGTCGGACGAATTCCGTATCGAAGGATGTTGCAATTGTTTGTAATGTATCCCCGACTAATGGCACCCTATTTTGTTTGCACGACGTGCATTACACGATCGTACGTTCAGGAGGAATTGCAGCGCACGCCAATCATCCTTCGCCAGTGCTCGGCATTAATTTCTCAACTTAAATGCACGGTAGGTTAACTGCGAACGACACTTCGCGTTCGAACGTTTATTTTTTATTCGGGCCCACGCTGAATATCCCGTTGCTTATACACGCTTATTATGTACTTAGCGGAATGGTAAATTTGGTGGGATCGTACCTGTGGTATTATTTTTCCCTCGATGAAATCGGACAGATTGCGTTTATCTACGTGTTTCTACATTCAATATTAACACGTGCGAGGAGAAAGAACGTACGAATACGGGTAAAAAAATTGAGCAACATAGTCGATACGAGCGTCCGCGCGAAAAATAAGCTTGATAGCCATTTTCGAACCCGAGCTAAGGCGTTGGAAATTAAAATATTTCACAGTTTGCAGCATCTGTGTATCGCTAATTTGTACTGTATTACGAAACGAGGATGCAATTTGGTTCAGCCGCGGCGCTGCGGCACATTAGCCAAAGTAGAACCAGACGGCCACCTTCAATGAGTCAGACAGAGAGGTCTGCTTAGGGGAATAATTCACTGCATCAAGTAGATCCACGGTCTGCTGCACAAATAGAATACCGACTTGCGGTACTTCTGAAATAATTCTATATAATTAATACACCGTATTAACTGACTTTGCACACATCAAAGAACCGTATCGATCAATATTTCTACTTTATCAACACGTTACGATCCTCCTTCCAACATTCACGCTTCCAGTCCGAGGGAATTGCGTCCCCGTCAATTCGAATAGACGTTAGAATGCACGGATCCCGATGCAATAATTTCCTCCAATACCATTTTCTGCAAGCCGAACGAACCTGTGGCTTCGTCGAGCCGCGGGTAGAGTAGAGACACTTGGGTCCCTCGAGGCCTCTGCACCCGCGGCAACCGCGCGAAATCGAAGCGGTTGGGAAAAGAACCGCCGACGCCACAAACCCCGATATTTCAATAACTATAAATCACCATGCGGCGCGAAGAAAAACGGAATGACGTCCGCGCGCAGGGCTATCGTGTGTTCCGGCCTTTTTGCGCGGCGCGTAGCCGGAACACCGAGAGGAGGCTCGCGCGTGTTTACACGGTCCCTGAATGCGCTCCTATATGCGGTTTTAGACACCCCGATAAGAGCGCGAGCGGCGCGTATCGACTATCGAGCCGCTCGTTGCAAAACACCTGGGTGTTGCAATGCACAGTCGCCGTAATGCCGTTGCTTGGCCTCCACTCCTCGCTCGGGACAAACATGAGCGCGAACTCGCGTGCTTGTGAGCGAGCGTTGGGCGCGCGTACGCGTTGCATCGTTTGTAGCATGCGGGCGTGCAAACAACCGGGGATAAATAGGCAAACACCGAAACGGTTTGTGGTTCCGGGAACGGTCGTCGCGTCTCACGAAATATTTACGAAATTCCGGCTATACCTGGCTGATACGCGGCCGATAAGACGGATAACAAGTATTATCGTGGAAAGTGCTTGAGAAGAGGGGGGGGGGGATTTGTACAGGTGGAGATTAATTTCTGGTAACGGAAAATGTAGATTTAGCGAACAATAATGTGCATTTGGCTTTATCTTGGTTCTCTTCGTCGGACCTGCTCATTTGTTACAATTGTTCGAATTATATGCGTATACGATATTTATGGAGAGTATACAATGTTTTTGGATAATCCGATTTCTTCGGTAAAAAGTTGCGATTTTCGATGACTTACGAATCTTCAAATACGAGTTTCATTTGTGAATTTTATTCTTCATTTGCGAACTGGTAGAAATTTGTAATTATAATTAATATATTTCATGGTGTACTTCACAACGTTCCTCCGTTATACGACGATACGTTTAGTTCTGAAATTGAAGGCAATGGACAAAGTGTACTACTTCAAAAGTTAAAATTACAGATGTAAGAAGATGTAAGATTGACCATCGCTTTGTTTTTCACTCTTGAATAGAATATTCTAAGAAATTCGGACATGTGCTGCGCTTCTTATTGAAGATTCGTGCGTACTTGGAATTCTGCATTTAGGATATTCTTTTGCAGTCGGGCAAATATTGACGTCTGCGATGCAATAATGGCAGGGGGTATTTTATCTCGAGGATGCAGTCAAAACATATTTCTTAATCAAGCAAGATAAACATTTTTAATACTACTGAGAATAAAATAATGCTGATATTCGATTCAATCTGTGCCCTATTATAAAATTTTATGAATAAAATTACTACCTTCGAAACGAACTTGAAAAAATCTCTGTCTGTCTATCTGTTGAACACGAGTAACGACGAACGATTAAAATTTTTCTCATGATTTTCAAGCAATTTGATAAATGTATCGATACGATTGCAATCGAAATTAGTACGCGGCAAACTGTATTCCCTAAACTACAGAAACAAACAAAGACATTCCAATACTGAGTCAAAACCATTGTTATGCATAAAAATGACAAATCTATTGAAACCGAAGCAGATCCCAAACGAACCTACAAGGGAACAATACTTTCCCAGTCCGCGTCATTCAGGTGCATGTTCCAGGTAGGTATAATCGATGCTCTTTAATACACACGCACCCATACGTACTCCCAATGCAATCATACTTTGCTATTCGGAATCAGTGGCAATTACAAAGGATCGTGCCTATCACTCCTCAGCACTTTTCTTTCATCTCATGAACCGTTCTCTCGTTAACACGCCCCAAATCACAATTCTCCCCCGACGATCGATACCACTCACGGCTCTCAAGTTTTCGACAGCTCGTATGTACATACGTACCATGATAATCCCGGCAAATTGCCGCTTGTCAACGCTTCCTGCCAACACGCGTGATGCAGATCTTCCAATTTTCACGCGGCAACCCGATACCATGCTGCAGACCGTTCGTTTGCCCTCAAACCTTTTTCTTTGTGAACGCCTATCGGCCACGCAAGCAAGCCCAGGCTGATTTTTTTTTTTCTTTTCGTAAAACAACTTCACCTTGCCGGGTCTAAGGTAGATTGTCCGTCCCGTTAGGTCCCATCCGCGAGGCAAAAGCAATCAGTTATCTCTCTGGCCGTGAACCTTCCACCTACCGAGGTTTGCAGGAAGCGTATCTCCAGGTTGATCGTTACGGTCGTCGTCGAGGTACCACGGGTCATCTCGATTGCGGGGATAATCGAGCCTCGAGGAGGCTGAATGAAGCTCCTTCTTCTTCTTCTTCTTCTTCTTCTTCTTCTTCTGCTTCTTCTTCTTCTTCTTCATCTTCTACTCTTGCTGCCTGTTCGCAAGCGTGCTGTTGTTAGTTGAAACAACCCCGATATTCGCCCCCTCGATACGGATTTATCGCCGCTTCATAGAGACGTAAAATCACTGTCTGCTTTAATCTTGGCCTCGACCCGCGATCATCTGCCAGTCTACGAGCCATCCGCACCTTCGGGATTATTGAATACTATGGTCGGTTATCGCCGGCCGTGATCATGCTTTATGGCCCGCGATACAGGATTCGCTGCAGGTCCATTCGCGGAAACTTGCCGCGAACCTGGTGCAAACGGATGCAATTAGGGGGACGATTATTGCGTGGACGGTCGAACGTTCAACGGGGATTATCGTCGGTTGCTTCTAGGGGCGTAATTTGTATTCTTTGTTTATTTGCTAGCGGGGACCGGCTACTGTACAGATATTATTATATAGAAAATTGCGTTCTGGTTTTCCTATACAATTATATTTAATTGTGTTATAAATAACAGCAGTGGCCAAAGTTGAGTGGTGGACTAGTAATGATACAGAGGTTTGAGCTGTTACAGCTGCAGGTAATTGCGCTGGGATATTTTTGTTACTGTTTTAGTCGATATTAATAATATCGTTAAATTATAGTGTTATGCAAAGTTAATTTAAATCGATCTTTGATTAAATTGTACGATTTGTAACTGTGCAGGAAATTGGCGTTGGACTATTGTAATTCAACATCAATCACTCGGGTCATTTCATTTTTAGTTTTCAGTTTTAGTTTTTAGTTTTCATTTTTAGTTTTAGTAGTCATACTCTTTATAATTTCGCGCGACTGTTACTTTTAGTGTCAAAACATGAGATCGCTCTTGTCCAATTGTTATTTTATCTAATAAGGGGCACCACTTTGCACCAGCATCACGGATTCGTCTACGAAGGAAAAGAATAGTCACTCAGACTCGCCACATTTTCGTAACGCTATATTCCCTCTCCAAATAAAGTAAACTCATCATTCTTTCATTAAACTCTTTTTCCGTATGGAAAGAAACGACGAATACAAGCGTTCCGTTCCGCGAACGAGGAAGACGGTTCCCTTGTCAGGTAAATTGTCCCCGACTGATGGAAGAAGTCAAACATCATTGTCCACCATCCAGAATGATGAACAGTAACGTACGTACGTACGTCCAGCAGCCACTTATTACGTTTCTCTGCCTCTTCGCCGTTCTCGAGAAGAAGCATTGCTTTTCCTCGAGGACCTCTCTACGGAGGTTCGTCTTGTCCTCGTCGACCGGTGACCCGGAAGCCTTTACTGAACATACGTGGAACCCGGTGTGTGTCTATGTGCGAAGCTATTTTATTGCATTCGCGACTCTATAATCTTCCTCTGACCTGCGTGCACGACGACTTATTTCCAATGCCTATACTTACGTTTAATGTCTATATCTGCTCGCGGGACTGGTAGCTTAGTTAGGTGAGCGAGAAATTAGGCATCGGTTGGGGCTTCCGGGAATATTTTTGTCAGTTTAGGAAACACTGAAATGTCAATAGGGTGCCGGGCAGCTGCTGTCTACCGTAATTTGCTTCCGGAATTGTGGGCGAAATATTTCGTTCTTGGGACAATCATTTGATCGGGCTTTGTGCTTTTTCAATTTCACGCAGTTTTTCGTATATATGTATATTGTTTTAAAAAGATCATCTTTATTCTGTACATTTATGCCGTTGATTGTAGATTAAATATGTATGACACTTTTGATGAGCTTTGCACAACTAATACATTTGCATTTCTGTTTGAAAGGGTATACAAAAAAAAGTGAATGAAATATACGCGTGTATAGTACAATATGTGGTGAGAATACAATAGATATTTGAAACGACCGCAACGAAACAGGAACACAATTTGAAGCGGTGAATCAAAACGTTCACCAATTTCCAAGACATATTTTTTACGAAGTTTCAATTAAATATCGTTCCTGTTCTATCGAAGCGAAGAAAAATGTTGCACTGTTCTAAAACGACGGTTCCAAACCGCGCCGCCCCTCGCAAGTGTAATTCCTTTTACAGCAGTATTTCTCGGCGCGCTTTCGAGTTTGACAACGCTTGAAATTTATCGCATGACTGAGCGCCAGCGGGCCACAGTGGTTGATATTTCTTGCATTCGTATGCATTGTGCTTAACGAAGCTGCCCTCGCGATATGTCCGGCGATACCAGCTGATTGAAGTGACTTACGAACTTCCAGATGACCGGTTGCACTTGGGATATGCGCGGGTTACTATTCTTTGGATTTACGACGTGTGAATATGCGTGCCGGCTGCGCGGAATCGTTGCGACATTTGTGCGGTTGCGCATTCTAGATCCTAGCTCCTTGCGGTGCCCCGTGTCGTACGATTTGAATAACACGTTTACGATATTCCTTTTTGTTCCCTCCTTTCGTATAAAACACTCGGGGAAACGGCGACGCGACGGCAGACGGGGCGCTAAAATGGCCGTTGGTGACAAATTACTTGTCATAAATTGTAAACAATAAACGACTGCGGATGGTATTCGCCGCGGTCGCGCGTTCCTTTTCAATTATTATGATATGAATTTATGATTCGCGGAGAGATTGAATATTTAACGGGGAATTATACTGCCTCGATAAATTAATGAAACTTTATCCTATCGCGTTCGTTTATCCCTTTTCATTTTCTTCGTCGCGCAGTTTACGATTTTTACGCATTTCCATTGAAACCTCGTGCGACTATTCGCGGCGGGTTTGACATATTTCAACGCGCCGTAATTTCGGAAGCGGTTGCGTAAGTACCAAGAGTTGAAATTGGACACCCCGTATAGCAATTCTTCGCGCGCTTCTGTGGACCGTGTGTACGCTAAATTCGTGTGGGTCGAAGGCTCGGTGTGTGAGGTCCAACCGCGGAGAACCAAAGGTATGGGCCACTCCACCAGGTGTGGAGAATGGCGCGCCTCGATGGCAATTACATCGGCAAATAAACCATGAGGTGAATATACTGTGAAGTTGGCTGCGGGTTGCGCCATGAATAGACCACTGCACGTAGATAATTCTAATCCTCGGACAAAGTACCAAAAGACAATTAAAGGAACATAGCGGTTCTCTATTCCTCCGAGCATTCGAGCATTAATAATCCTGTTTCTCCACGATTGCCCGCCAAACTTGATACTCTCCTCGAAGGGAGACAATTAAATAATGATAGTAAATGTTGAAACGCGGAATACTTCAATTTTGCTACCCCTTTTCGCGCACGATGGTCGATTATCTATCGTTCGCGTGAAAATGTATTAAACACAAACCGTTACGCACTCCTCCAACACGTTCGTTCGATTAATAACTCCGCAACGTGCCAATAAGTTCAGCGTGTAATTTCGTTTTTCCTTTACCCCCAAGAATGTTTTAGCCGCTCCGAACACCGCCAGCTCAATAGTCGAAACTGTGAAACGTATTGTCCCCGGCGAAATTATGAGAAACCGAATACCTGCGTACCGACAAAACGGCGCAACGTTGTCTTTGCAAACAACTATACGCAAGCGACCGATCCTTGAAAACAACGAATCCACGAGGCGTGGCGCGTTCTGCGGCGCAAGTGGCATCTCCTCCGTCACTCACTCGGTGCCCTCGAGCCATCCTCATCAAGGCTGGCCGATCGAAGCGCGAACCCCGGCCGAAACCGTTCCGTCGACTTCCCACGGCTGTTGACATGTTTTGTGTTCATTAGTCGGCACTCGGGAGCGTCCGCACAGGCGGCGAACAGAATTCCGCGACGCGCGGCGCGGCGCGTGAGAATAGCCGGCTCGAAACGATTGTCGTCGCGGTCTCGCCTCGCGAAACCTTCGTTCGCGATCGCAGAATTTCACGGTGGCGAGTACGCCGCTCGTCACACCGGGAAAAAGGGGGCCCCGCCGTTAGAGCGGGAGGCCACGTGAGAAAAAGGAACGAGTTGGGCGTGAATTTCAGGGATCTCGAGGTGGTATCAGCGGCGAGCGTCGCTTACCGGGGAATAAAATTAGCCGTGGAATGCGGATGGTAGGAGCGGGCTGTTAATGCTCGCGGTTCGAGTCACCACCGATTCGTTCGGACCTTTGCTGAACGTTATGCGTGACACGTGTTGGTCCGAGCTTTTCGAACGTCGTCCTTCGTATGATTTACCTGGGAAGGTAGGAGAAGGAAGGGGGAGGATATGGTTGAGCTACAGGGTGTAGAGAAGCTGGTCTTTTGAGTTCAACGATGCCCGGACGAAAGTTTATTGCGCTGTAAAATTGTGAAAGTAACTGGATGATTATTCATTACGACATTGCGTTCTTATGCGAAGCTTTGCTTGATGAACTGTGACTGCGTTTTGAATTAATGACATTTAATGCACGGCACGATCATTTATTTCAGAAATTGCGAAGGCAGGTTGAAAATTACTTATTAGGCCATTAAGTTGTTACATGAAATCTTGCTTAATGAACTGCAATCGCATCTTATCTATTGATATATAGCGCTCGTTAATGGCTTCATTGCACTGTAAGATCATTTATTGAAAAAAAATTGTAGCTGGGAAATTATTCACCGTGTCATTAAATTGTTACGCGAAGCCTTATTAAACGAACAGTGCCATTACGTTTTCGTCATTGATATTGAATATTTGCACGAAAGCTCATTGCGCTGCAAAATGCTCCGTTTAAAAGATCGCGACGGTAGCTGGGTGTTTATTCGTCAGATCATTACGTCGAGTTTTATTGGATGAACCGCGATCGCATCTTGGTTACTGATATTGTATTACGGTTTGGAGCAGATGCTTGATTTGGTTAACGATGACTAGTTTATTTCTGCACGATGTTTTATTCATTGCTGGCTTATTTTTGTATCAAACCTTTAGGGTTTTTTTTATATCCTCCACTTTATATTAGATGTTTAATATTACATGATGCAGAACGATAGCTGAATATTTACACATAACGTATGTTGTAAACTTCGATCACTGAATAATGTATATCTACATAGAACTAGTTCTTACGGAATTCTGAGCTGAAATCAGAATAAAATACTAATGACCGTGTGGTGTAATATCTAGTTATTCTCAATGGAAAAATTTATATACATTTAAATCTGCCGTGCTATATTAATGCATACCGTTTGTCGAAGAATTTCAGACCTCGAAATGAATGATTACAATGTAAAACGTCCACCAATCCCTATAACCGCGAACGTTCGAAGTGCTTGTTTAAAAATTGCTAAAACTCGTCTACCATTTTCTACAAAATTTCGCGCGTCACAGTAAACTATTCGCACAATCGCAAGCATAAAGAAGTTCAATCAATGCACCCCTGACCCACTCACAAATGGAAAATGATCAACCGCACAAATTGCCCAAGGAAACCAAGTCCAAATGGAATAAAGCAATCACAGCAACTCATTAGTCAGCCGAGGCTTACCCAACAACTATTCCATTGCATACCCACAAGGCGTACTCTGATCTAGTCCCAATGATACATTTGGAATCGACAGCAAGCGCGCCCACTGAACTTTTAACCCGAATGACTGCTCCTTGCTAATGCTGGTCGATGTTCTAACGATCCACAATTCGGTTTATACCGTTCACGATTTCCTGCGTACGAAATACAACGACGTGCACAATGCGACATGATACTCGAGAACGCTTCAAATGAAAACAATCATTCTGTGTCGGTTCACTCACAGATTTCTATAAAAGATAACGTAGTAAGGAAATGAATAGCGACAGGAAAATTCATTGCATTTCACCGAGTGACGTCGGATCGTAACGATCGTAACGATCGTAACGTAAGGAACATCTTTTCTTCCCTAAACTTTTCATGCAACATTTCAAAGTGTCATGCATTAATCAAAAGTATCGCGGGTGTTAGATAACGTTCAATCGAACTCCTAGCATGATGATGACTTCCTCGATCGTGTTCTCCCACGGCGACAAAAATAGATCCGTGATGTATCATTGACGCGGTAGGGGCAGACAAATGCCAAGAAGAAATTGACACAATGTAGGAATACCTGTGTCGCGTTTCGTAATTGCACCGACGGAAAGCGCATTTGAAAATAAATGATTCGTCAGTCGTTACTTATTAATCGAGAAAACGGTTGTTCCCATTCGTCGAACGTCGGTCAAGATTAATCAGCTTCTGATTAATGCGCAAAGACGGGCTCAACGTGATTACCGATGACCGCGATAGCCTGTCCGGTGAAAAGGAGAGAACCGGTCATTATTTAAACCAGAAAACTGCAGAAGGTGGATAGGCGCTGCTTTAAGCAACCGTCGAGCTCTCGTAGGCATCGGATAGCGCGATGGCCGATTTCTAAGATCATTTTGCGTGGATTGCGAAAGCTTTGTAGTTCGTTAATCTCCACGGACGATTTAACGAAACTATTAGAGCTGATGGGTGCAATTATGACTGTTGGCTTCTACAATCTTTGTTGCGATCTTTCCTATAATTGCTAGCTGCTATGCAGTTCATTTTTTTACGATAGTAGTGCTTGGCTGACTTTTTAGATGGAGCTATTGAGACGTCAAGATTTTTACTATAAATCGACTTCTATTTACGAAAGGAATAATATAATTATAGATCACGTCATAAATCAACTTTAGACTTTCCAATAGAAGGGAAGCGTCTATTGTTCGTGCTTCAATACTGCCGTTGATTACATTTAAAGTTGTTTTGCGAAACAAAACTTGCACTTTATACTCCTTCCACGATGAATATTTGTGTACTGAGTATGTTTATTAATTCGTTGCGTCACAATTTTGTTTGCGCTACAGCATTATAATAATTTTAAACCGCGACGAACAGTATGCAACGAACTTAAACGAATTTAATAAAGTCCGCAATAGATAAATTTCAATGTCATAATAATTTCCTATCCTTAAATAAATATCATTTTGCATTTTAATGAAATACAACCAAACCGAAGTTTATTGCTAGCAACATTCTTCACGCCTTTCTTTCGTTTGTTCGTGTTTGTCTCACGACTTCGAGTCCTTCACATTTCGACAGGGGAAGCGTGAAACGGCGTAATAAATTACAGGCGGCCGTAAAAGTGGCCATTAGAAATCCATGAACAAAACGTCGAGTGCCATTTGAATCGACGTTCGCACGCAAGAGTTGTTCTTTCAGAAACACCCTCGAACCTCTCACTTGTTGCAATTGGCGGCGGTATTAATTATTTGTTTCGCAGAAACAAACCAGCACTTTAGCGCGACCATTCTTCAAGCCGGCCAACGCCAGACCATATCGCTTGCCATGTAAAATGCTCACGCTACATTACGCGCTCCTACGTTTCGCTAGATCCATCACGCCTTCGTGTTCTGCCACAATTATGTATATTTATGGACATCTATGTATAGTATATAGGTGAACAGGCGTGTACACATTCGCCGCGAGAACGTTTCGTGGACAACACATTCTCTGCTGTCGAATTCGAGCGTGGCCGATGAAAACAATTCAATTCGGGAAAAAAATTCGGACGCAAATCTCTACCCCAACGGTACAAAGTATCACGCAAAGGAATATCCGTTGCTTTTCATATTGGCCCAAGGAAAGAATTACATCCGCGAATGGGGATCAAAGCTGAAACTACAGTTCGGAACCAATAATCGTTGGCAGTAAATATTTCAGCAAGCATATTTGTCTGTCTCGCGTGCACACATTTCCCTTAGGAGGCGTGCATAGAAGGGCAACCGGGCAGCCGGTGCAACGGTTTCCAGGTCGTGTCGACAGCAATACACGATCGGATCTTGCATCGCGTGAACGGCTGAAAAATACCAACGATCAGTCAGAGCACTTGCTCCCGGCTGTATATGCATACGTATTACAAATGTACACGCCACGTAAGCGGGCCGATCGGGGGCTCATCTGTCGCGACTTCTTCGTCGTGATTGCATTTGTATGAATCTGATCGTGGAAAGACCAAGCGGGGGCAGCTAAGAGGATCGCGGACCCGGAATCATCCCTCCTTCGGGTACGATTCCATTCCACTTGGCTCGCGTTGGCCGGCCACGACGCGTCCACGCGGTCATTATAAATTCATCTTCGATCGCGGTTATGGTCGTCGACGACGGTGCAACGGTTGGATGGCGATTCGATCGGCCGGAGAATGATTTTTTTCCCCTTATCTTTCTTGCTCCCCTTGCCGCGAATGTGGCCTCCTGCGAGCGTGCTCGAGTCGCAGGGATCGTCGTGGCCGTTGTTTGATCTTGTTGCGTTCGAGCGGCCGAGAGTTGAATAATCTCTGGTGAATTTCTGCGGAAGCGATGCCCCTTGCAGCATGTCAGGGGGTCATTATAAATTCATCTCCAGTCACGCTCCCCTAAGTGTTTCTGACCCCTGCGCTCTGTTATTCTAAGTACGCTTGGAGGACCTACGCGCTCCTCTGACCGCAACGGGACTTCTGTGACTGTGCGTCCCGTGTCGGCAAAGGTGCCCCGCGAGTTTCGTCGATCGGTGACAAGGGTCCTCTTGGCTCGCGTAATAGGCCTGATAGATTTATCGCCGGTTCGTACAGGTGTGTATAGAGACGTTGATTTATTGCGGAATTATGTCTCGAGGGGCGTTCTTCGCTGATAACGAAAAATCATAGTACTTTTTTGAGTGTAGCCTCTTTGTGACAACCTGACTGTTATACTGCCGGGTTCGTGCCCTTTATTCTCGAACAATTAATCGTTAGCTTACGGGTGCAGCGATGATATTTAAATATCTACAAAATATCTGACAAAACTAAACGAAATATCTGAACTACCAACAGAAAATGAACAAGCCTGTTTACAAAGACACAGTTGGCGAGTCGCGAATTTTCCCTCGCGGCCAAGAGATTCGCGTCCCGCCATCGATTTGAACAATCGCGGTCGCGGTAGGCTCGCCTAACTAACAGAGTGACTGTTCGACAGACAAAAGATCAGAGATCAACTCCAACTCCATTAATCCCATCGACCGACTGCCTTTTTTTTCCCCCGCTCAAAGACAATGAGGCAATTCTACACTCGTAATGACAATCATTTGTTCCCGCGCGATGTACGACGAACAGAAGCAAATAAATCGCGATGTGCACGTGCCGGCGTGTGACAGGTCTCGAAAGACCGTTACGAAACGCAGATTCATCCTTCAGGAACGCGTACCCCCTCTGATCCGTGCATCCTCGTCGCGCTCGGCAGTGTACGTATCGCTTCTGGAAAATTACGCGTGCACACGATCGGATCGTCAGTCATCATAATACCCGTGTAAGGCGAGTTTCTTCTCATCGGTTTCGCAAAAATCGTTTTCCGTACCGCTCCGCGGTACCGTTAGCCGCGGCTCATCGGCGGACAAGCCGGGTTGCACTAAAGACGTACATAATAATAGCGATTAGTCATAGACAATGAGTCGAATTAATCTTACCGGAGACGAGATCATTCGACGTGCTTTCGATCTGAATGTCGTGCCGCTGGATGAGGCAAATCCTCCGTTGCGACATCGGCCGCAACATCGTACAGATTATTCACTGGGCGATATTCCGCGGCGCGAACAATTACCGGACTACGGAGGACTGGGGTTGGACATATGTACACGTCGGATCAGTTGTGGTCTGAATCGATGCTTTAACGTTCAACTAGTCGGGGTCTTTTGTAGGTGTATTTATTTGCGAGTCCACTTAAAAGCAGATGGATAAATAATATTGATATGACGCTGATGCGATAGTATACAGAAAATTTCAGAATATTAATGGAAGTCTACTTTTCAAATAAAAACACCGAGAAATCGAATCACCCTTTCGAAAGTTAAACAGCTATGCAGGGTGTTCCGTTTACGGCAACGCAGATTTTTTGCCGACTTCCAGCCATCTGAATAGAAAACGTTTGAAACAAACGTTGCAGGGTATAAAGTGTACAATAGATTTCAGTAAACAATATTTCGTAAACGGTTTATTGTCATGGCGAAATCAAGGTCATCTTGGGTAAAACAAGTGGAAACACATTTAGTTTTTATCAGATTGTAGAAGACGCCGAGACGAATTCAACACACATACTACATGATATTTTTGCTAACATATTATTCTCTTCGCAGTAGTGGAAATGTTCAGCTTTTCGTCGTGTTTGACTTGAAGATAGGGTAAACGTTATTTGACAACGAAGAAATTGGTCACGTTGATTTCGCCATGAAAATGAACTGTCTTCGAACTTGTTTTTACTGAAACTTATTGTACACTCTATTACCCTGAAACTTTTGTTCTAATATTTATTTTTCCAGATGGCTGCAAGTGGATGAAAAATCGTTTTTCGCGTTATACGGGACTCCCTGAAATACAGGTGAAAAATGTTGGTACGAAGCAAACCTTACTTTACCAGTTTCCCACAAAAGTCATCATTTCTACCTAAAATATGAAATAAATACAAAGCAAATTAACGCATAATAATAATCAACGAAGTACACCTTATCGTGTGTGTACATGCGCGTATATGTGCATACATCGCAAAACGTTCGCGTATTCTGCGAAACTCTCCGCGCTCACCTTCTCTTCGCCAAATTACTTCGCTCGCGACGCATTAAAACGCAGTCGTGCGAAAAATACCAATCGCGAATTGCGAAAAACGAAAAGTAATCCTCGGGACCAAAGTAATCCTAAATCAGGCAGTAACGAGCGGCGTGGTCTCGCAATTGAAGGGACCTACATTCCTGCGTAGATTCCCGCGGCATCGTCAAGAGTCTGGAAACCTTAGCAAGCTGGCGGCTACAAATGTCCCGTGATTCATGTTCCACGTGTATCCAAGAACGTGCATAGTCTTACCCGGCGTGTACGCGTTCTCTGTTCGGGTACCGTGTCGCGTGCTTGCTTTCCGCGGCTTTCCAGGAATGCCTTCCCATTGTCGTCGCCGTCGTCGTCGTCGTCGTCGTCGTCGTCGCCGTCGTCGTCGTCGGTGGCGTAGCTCAGATCCCGGATACGCGATTGTTTGTTTTACGAGCGTACCCGCCGGCGAAAAATTGCGGTACACGGATTAAGAGACTTCCTTTCAATTTCCGCGCGGCGCGCGCGATTGTACTCTAAAAGGACAAATGGCAGCCGCCGATATTGCTGTCTTCCTTTGCGGTCTGCTTGCGGGGACACACGAAGGAGCGAGAGCAACGTTCCCAACCTCGGGGGCCGCAGATCAATGCGTAGCGTCGCAACCCCCCCCCCCTGCCCCTCGGTCCTTTGCAGAATATGGGAAATTTACATCGTTAGCCATTCACCGGCTTCCATTTCCGAGGCAAATAGAAATTTCGTATTAGGCAAGCGAGCAAGAGCGACATGCGTTATCCTGTCTTTTGTGCGCCACGCTGAAATGGAATTGCGAAACGCGTGTTCGCGCCTGTACCCGGCTGACTATTTTCTGGCCGGGGGTGCTGGCCGGACCCCGACCAATGTTCGACGATTTTCGCGAAGAAGACGGCAACAAGCGGGGCAGAACTTTGATTTATTTCGTTACAATACCGGACGCCCTCTGATTAATGGCTGAAGGTGCGAGTCTGACGACACAGCGCCGTTCAATTGAGCCGTCCATCGTTGGTCCACTCCATCCGTATCACAATTCCTCATCGGCGAATGTATTAATTAACGTCAACCTGACCATCGACATCGTCACAATCGACAGCGTGACAAAGACTAGAAGCACCTTTATAAAATAACGAGACCCGTCCCCGTCGGGCTTGAACGCGCGTCCACAATTCGGAAGCCGAAAAACTCGCGGGGCCGAAAACCTCCCCGGCATGGTTCACCTGAGCGGCGAAGGACGGCAATTCGCCGGCGCGAAAAAATCGCCAGTGATTCATGGTCCGCGTGCGCCACAGAGCGCGGATTGGCGGCGGCAGGGGCAAGATGGGGACGTATGTCGTTGGCCTGTCGTACTTCCTTTCCCGTGGGCCCCGGGAAGTCTATTCAGAGGCCGCGCCACGACGTCCAGCATCCACATAGGGCCCCGGAGCGTTCCACGGTGATTACCATATTGCATGTCACATTGTCGGCGCGCCCCACGAACGAGAAGCGGTGGTGGGAGCAGCGGGCCACGGAGGACGGAGGGAGGACGAGGAGGATGAGGACGCTAACCACATTGCAATATACCGGAGGGCACGGCGTCTATAAACCACCGCAATTCTATCTACGTCCCTTCTAAGCGTGCATAACTCCTGCCGCCAGGATTAAGCCTTTTATAGTCCTTTGAAGCGGCGGGCCCTCGCTTCCTTTCCATCACGCGCCTCTCCGCGGCTTCGAAAGTGGAGCCCGACGGCGGGCCTTTTCTTCTTAACGCGAAGCACACTCTGCTGGCTTCCACTTTTCCGCGAGCGCGTTGTCTCGCGCGCGTTGCTGCTGGCTGCTCGCTGTGTCGCGTGGCGTTGGCCGAAGGTTTCCAATGGGCGTAGAGCGTTCAGCGAGAAAGTAGAATTATCTTGATTCGCGGTGGAACTGTATTTATTGGAACGAAATTTTGTACGTTCGAAAATAATAGTAAGGAGAGTAACGGACAAGCGCAGGCTCACAGTAAACGAGTGAAAAGTCATAGGAAGCGGGGGAAATGGTTGTAATCTTACGTATTACGCGAACTGTCCAGTTATGCGAACCCCTTGTCCCCCAACGGGTTCGAATAAACGGAGTTCTACGTACTTTCATTCCCACTCTCCTCGGCGTAACTTCTTTCACCATTCACTGCGAAGTAACTGATGGTGCTTGGATAGACATTGAAATTCGCAGAAAATGATACGCTGGTAAAAAAGACCAATAATTGGTAATCTATTTTGACTAGAAATTTGATGCAATTGCGAACCCTGTTATCGAATATTCATTGCGAAATAGCCAGCGTCGCACGAAACCGTTCGAACCGAGCAACATCGGAATGCCACGTTTGAAACCTACGTACGTCGACCAGCGGAAGGACAAC